>CM067474.1:9624902-9635582 GCA_034552555.1 Semaprochilodus insignis | reverse complement strand
CTGGGTTTGTGTTGGACCAAAATGAGCAGTTCTGTTTGATTCTATACACTACTGGAAACACGTCTCCCAAATTCCAGATCAAATATTGTATTTAGATCTGTTTATTTAGAAAATCACTAATGACCCTCCAGAAGCCTGTTTTTAGAACCATGCTCGCTGTGCATTTCACCCCAGCCACCGCTCGCCAGTCTCTCTGTAGGTCACTTGAGGTCATCTTACGGTGGTTAAGTGACATTGGAATGAGGTGGCGCTCATCACGGTCAGTAGAGAGTGGTTTTGGCCCTCTGCCAGTCTGTAGCTGTGTTGTCCTGTGTGTTTGCTGCTTGACCTTGTTCTTATGAACCAGACGCTCACTGTATCTGCCCGTAAAGCTAGAACCCAACCTTCTGTTCCTCACTAAGAACCTGCTGTACATGTGGAGATGCTGATTTAAGAAGAAACTGGAGTGGGCTCTTCAGAGCTGTATATTCATATTTATGAATAGGTATTCATAAGCATAAACAAAACTGTTCGGGGGGTGTAGATGCGACAACTGAATAAGATTAGTACTTACAGCTTTAAAATGTTTTCACTGAGAAGTAATTAGCCTTGAGCAGCATTCTCATTCAATATTGCTCCATTCTTAACAAACCACCTTCAATTCCTTAAGGTTACAGGTCATGTTATATTTGGACATGGACTTATTAGTGCTGTATCTATGTGTTCAGCTATGCTGCAGATGTTTGGTGATGCTTGATGTGAAGAATCTGTGTTGGTTTTGGCAGGGACTGAGTAAATTTGAGCTAATGTTAATGCAAACACATTTGTTGTGCTTATTCAGAACATGACAGATCACTCTGATCTCTGGATTCAGGAGATGTTCAGTCCAAGCAAGCACCTTTGACTTTAATAGGACTTTTGTGGAATACTGAAAATACATAATCTTGCAATTTTAAACAGGAAAATGAAAAAATCTGACTACAAGAACTAAGAGAGAGGAAAAGTATGAGAGAAACAGACAGAAAAAGGTATAAAGAGAAAGGAGAGAGACGACAAGAGGAGAGGTGAGCGAGAGAACATCAGGAGAAGAAACGTGAGAGAGAAGAGGGCAATGTAAGTCAATGGAACCATTCGTTTTCTGCTTTTTATGCCATTCATCATGAAATTTACACACAATCCTGCTGAAAAAAATCTGCTTAGACTAGCATCAAGTCCATGCTGGTTAGTGCTGGTCTGGTGCTAGCTTTGCTGGTTAACCAGCTAGATCTTGCTGGTTGACTAGCAAAACCTTGCTGGTGAAGCTGATTGACCAACATGATCTTGCTTGTTTTGTTGGTCAAGCTGGTTTATGCTGGTTAGTCCTGGCCTGGTGCTGGTTTAGCTGATCAACCAGCATGGCAGTGCTAGTTGACCAGCAAATACTTGCTGGTGAAGATGATTGACCAGTATGGTCTTAGCTGGTTTAGCTTATTCATTGAAGCTTATGTTTACTCAATCACCAGGTGTATTTAAAATGCTAAGAGGCTTTTACACTAAATTAATTTAAGACTAATTAAGTTTGATTACAGATTCAGACCAATTAAAATGCACCACAGAAATCATGTATGACTACGCTCCCTGACCTTCCTGTTCTGCTGAACAAGCGTTAGCATAAGTGGTAAGCCAAACTCAATGGCTACTAGCTGTTAAGGAGACAAACGAACATTAGCTAACATTAGCTGCTCATGTTTTACTTTTATTTACAAGGTTTTAGCCCACAGACACTAAGATGAAGGATAGAGGGTCTAATGTTAGCATTCTCTAACATGTCTGCGGAAGTTCTGTGTTTGCTTTAGGTTTACATAATTTATTCTCTATATTGTGTTGTTGTTGTTGTTTTACTCTAAAAAAAAAAAAAAAAAAAAAAAAAAAAAAAAAAAGGAGGGCTGGTCGTTATGTTAAAATTATTGAATTATTGAATTAAATTATGGACGTTACAGTTTCTCTTGGTTCCACACTTGGAGACAAAGACAAAACCAGTATGTGCATGTACTGGTCACCAGCAAGACCAGTGTCATGTTGGTCTGTGCTGTTTCTTTCAGCAGGGAATGTAAACAGCAACAGGTAAATAATATATAAAAACTGGAGATAAAGGTTTTGTTTCAACAGCAGTGATATATAGAGTGGTCATATGTAAATGTGACATCACTACTATGATAAATTTTAAACTAGTCCTACATTTCTGTAGTTTGTCTTTGGAGAACATAAACAGCTTTAATGGCTGGTTGTTTATTAACCTGAAGTGAAGCTGATGTGATTCTGTTTGTAGTGAACAGACAGATAAAAGCCAGAAGTTCATTGGTTAATAACCTAAACACACTGAAGCCTGTTTGTACACACTGACACATGAAACCTACAGTGTGCCAAAATAAACAGTGCAGTGTGAAACTCAGTTTGGAACAGTTCTGCTGGATCAGTTTGGGGTCATCAGCTACAGTCAAGCCCTGGTGCAGTCTCAGAGATATACAGTAAACGCTGGGTAGCTAGATACTAGGATGACTGGACAGATTACAGGGGGCTGCTGCTGCTGCTGCTGCTGCTGCTGCTATCTACTAACCACTTCTACCACTTGCTGGCCAATTTTAGAGAACACTGCTGTGTATCACTGCTGTGTAGCAAGTGTCAAGTAAGTCCATGAAGCGGATAACGCCACTACCCGCCAGGAAGCTACCATCACATGTGGGAGACTGGGGTTCGAATCCTGGTATGGGTGACTATGCTGTGCTACACCAATAAGAGTCCTTGGGCAAGACTCCTAACACTACATTGGCCTACCTGTAATATGATTAACCTTGTAAGTCGCTCTGGACAAGAGCGTCAGCTAAATACCATAAATGTAAATGTAAATGAAGTATCTGGGCTTCTACATTTCATTCTATAGGATGTTTAAGTTGGAAGGTTCAGGCGTTTCAGGGGCCTCTTCTTCCCTTTCCTGTTTTTCTGGAGTTTCGAACTGATGATGTCAATCCCGAATGTTTTCTATACGTATCAAAACAACCAGCCTATGTAAGAATTTTTGCGCTGGACGGTAGAATGGGGAAAATCAGAGGGCCATTCTCACAAGCTGCTCGAGTGCTTGTTAAAAGACGCTGTTCTTAATCGCTGTTCTTAAAAGCAATAGATCTTGCAATGTTCCTAGTTTTCATTTCATATCTGGTTAGATACTAGATACTAGTTTCCTTTTCTCTCAATGAAAGGGTAAACATTTGTGTGCTGAATAAAATGAAGCTTAAGGATGTACTACACTACAAAATGCAGAATACAAAAAAAAAAAAAAACACACAACAGTGTTTTAAGGTGGAATGTTCTGTTAGGATACCTTGCTTCAGAAAACCCCTAGTTATTTCCTTCTACTGAATACTGTGGACACATACATCTAAGGCTGCAACTAAAGTTATTGTATATCAGTCACTAAAACTGGTGTATTTCAGTATATGTGATTTTTTGCTGCAGCACCATTAAGTAGGAGCAGGCCATTAGCAAAGACACTATTTCATGCACCACTGCAGGCAGTGAGAGAGCACTGGACGGGAAAAGAGAGAGATTCAGAGCCCTACAGAGATAGAGAGGTGCTCAATCTGGAAACAGCACTACAGCGACCTAAAAGCAGCCTCAGAAATCACGATCCTACTCTGTACCGATGTGTCGTCCACAATTCATTATCTTTTTTGAGCAAACAGACACATTTTCTTCTGCTCAGTTCACTATTACAGTAATGAATTTCTTTTATGCTGGTTTAAAAAAGTTTTTATGTGGTTTTTACCACACTCATAAGTTGTTTTGTTTAACCTACTCTACCCTACAATGATCGTGAAAAGGTTCACTGTTAATTATTATATCGATGGTAATGTATCACACAACACAATTATAACATCAACATATATTCTGCTGTATTTTGTATCATTAACTGTATATACAGCTCTGGAAATAAATAAGAGCCCACTCCAGTTTCTTCTTAAATCAGCATCTCCACATGTACAGCAGGTTCTCAGTGAGGAACAGAAGGTTGGGTTCTAGCTTTACTGGCAGATACAGTGAGCGTCTGGTTCATAAGAACAAGGTCAAGCAGCAAACACACAGGACAACACAGATACAGACTGGCAGAGGGCCAGAACCACTCTCTACTGACCGTGATGAGCGCCATCTCATTCCAATGTCCCTTAACCACCGTAAGATGACCTCAAGTGACCTACAGAAAGACTGGCGAGCGGTGGCTGGGGTGAAATGCACAGCGAGCATGGTTCTAAAAACAGGCTTCTGGAGGGTCATTAGTGATTTTCTAAATAAACAGATCTAAATACAATATTTGATCTGGAATTTGGGAGACGTGTTTCCAGTAGTGTATAGAATCAAACAGAACTGCTCATTTTGGTCCAACACAAACCCAGAAACTGTACAACTAGAGGAACTGATCATTTTGAGGTGGGCTCTTCAGTTTTCCAGAGCTGTATCACTAGAAATTCCTCCTGTGTAGCTCCCCTTTGCTGGTGTGCAGTTAGAGACCGTAACCCATCTGTTCACCCACAGGAAAGAAAAATAACAAAGATCCCTTTAATATCTCTGTTTCGTCTCCTAGACAGTCCAGCACAGTGAGCAGCACAGCACTGATGAAGCCACAGATATACTTCCAACATGGACATCAGATGCATCCGAATGACTTTTTCAGATCATCACCCCCACAGGATGAAGCTTCAAGTATCTGCTGTTGATTACTACTGCTGAAGCTCCAGAACTCAAAAACAAATATTTGTGACAGCTCAATTATTTTGTGAATCTATAAAGGAAGTGGCCAGTGAGTGAAAGCACAAGGTAGGAGTTTATAATAAAGTGACCAGTGATTATATGGGTCCTTCATGAAAAGCTAAATCTGATTAACCAGTAAACAGCATCAAATTCTTTTGTAGATTTTTTTTCACATAATTTCGTCTAATAACTATTTACAGTTGAATCTATTTGTGTTACATGTTGTAGGTTTGATTCTGAGACATGTTCAGTGCTGAGTGAAATAAGTTGGTGCTAATGCTAAACAGGTTAGCCATTTATTCAGCTCATTAATAACAGTCTATGGAGTGTCCAGGAGAGATGTGATTACAGCTGTTACAGCTGTGTTTACCTCACATTCACATCAGTCACACTGCATTTCATATTTACTCTGACTTTACTGGCTGCTGACGGACACTAATGCAACACACTCTGGATATTTTCGTGTGTGTGTGTGTATGCTTGTGTGTGTCATGTTTGAGGCTGAGAGGAGCAGACCGTTGGTGCTGCATTGAATGGACTGGTCAGTAGCACTATTGTACATCCCTTACAAATAAACAGGCTGTTTTAGTATCTGAGGTCGTATAGGCGCGGTAAAGTGCTGTAGGTTGAATAGGTGAACCGAAACTGCTGCAGGTTGAATAGGTGGTGCTAAACTGCTGTAGGTTGAATAGGTGGAGCGAAACTGCTGTAGGTTGAATAGGTGGAGCTAAACTGCTGTAGGTTGAATATGCGAGGGTAAACTGCTGTAGGTTGAATTTGTGGGGCTAAACTGCTGTAGGTTGAATAGGTGGGGTTAAACTGCGGTAGGTTGAATAGGTGGAGCTAAACTGCTTTACTTTGAATATGTGGGGCTAAACTGCTGTAGGTTGAATAGGTGGGACTAAATTGCTGTAGGTTGAATAGGTGGGACTAAACTGCTGTAGGTTGAATACGCGAAGCTAGACTGCTGTAGGTTGAATAGGTGGGGCTAAACTGCTGTAGGTTGAATAGGTGGGGCTAAACTGCTGTAGGTTGGATAGGCGCGGTAAACTGCTGTAGGTTGAATAGGTGAGGCTAAACTGCTGTAGGTTGAATAGGTGGGGCTAAACTGCTATAGGTTGAATAGGTGGGACTAAACTGCTGTAGGTTGAATAGGTGGGACTAAACTGCTGTAGGTTGAATAGGTGGGGCTAAACTGCTATAGGTTGAATAGGTGGGGCTAAACTGCTATAGGTTGAATAGGTAGGACTAAACTGCTGTAGGTCGTATAGGCACGGTAAACTGCTGTAGGTTGAATAGGTGGGGCTAAACTGCTATAGGTTGAATAGGTGGGGCTAAACTGCTATAGGTTGAATTGGTGGAGCTAAACTGCTGTAGGTTGAATAGGTGAGGCTAAACTGCTGTAGGTTGAATTGGTGGGACTAAACTGCTGTAGGTTGAATAGGTGGGGTTAAACTGCTGTAGGTTGAATTGGTGGGACTACACTGCTGTATGTTGAATAGGTGGAGCTAAACCACTATAGGTTGTATAGGCGTGGTACACTGCTGTAGGTTGAATAGGTGAGGCTAAACTGCTGTAGGTTGAATTGGTGGGGTTAAATTACTGTAGGTTGAATATGCGAGGCTATACTGCTGTAGGTTGAATAGGTGGGGTTCAACTGCGGTAGGTTGAATAGGTGGAGCTAAACTGCTTTACTTTGAATATGTGNTATGTGAGGCTAAGCTGCTGTAGGTTGAATTGGTGGGACTAAACTGCTGTAGGTTGAATAGGTGGGGTTAAACTGCTGTAGGTTGAATTGGTGGGACTACACTGCTGTATGTTGAATAGGTGGAGCTAAACCACTATAGGTTGTATAGGCGTGGTACACTGCTGTAGGTTGAATAGGTGAGGCTCAACTGCTGAGGGTGAATTGGTGGAGTTAAATTACTGTAGGTTGAATATGCGAGGCTATACTGCTGTAGGTTGAATAGGTGGGGTTCAACTGCGGTAGGTTGAATAGGTGGAGCTAAACTGCTTTACTTTGAATATGTGAGGCTAAGCTGCTGTAGGTTGAATTGGTGGGACTAAACTGCTGTAGGTTGAATTGGTGGGACTACACTGCTGTAGGTTGAATAGGTGGAGCTAAACAGCTATAGGTTGTATAGGCGTGGTACACTGCTGTAGGTTGAATTGGTGGGGCTAAACTGCTGTAGGTTGAATTGGTGGGGTTACATTTCTGTAGGTTGAATATGTGAGGCTATACTGCTGTAGGTTGAATTGGTGGGGCTAAACTGCTGTAGGTTGAATACGCGAAGCTAAACTGCTGTAGGTTGAATAGGTGGGACTAAACTGCTGTAGGTTGGATAGGTGGGACTAAACTGCTGTAGGTTGAATACGCGAAGCTATACTGCTGTAGGTTGAATTGGTGGGACTAAACTGCTGTCGGTTGAATAGGTGTGACTGCTGTAGGCTAAAAAAAATGCTCTCCCTTCTTTCCTTGAGTCACAGTTTGCAACTGCACTTTAAATTCCTTGGTTATAACAGTCATCTTTTGTTATAGTTCTAAAGCTCAATACAAAGTAAGCTCCCAAAGCCTGTCAGTCTGTAGAGCGAGAGTGTTAGTCATGATCTAAACTCTACACCCCCACTCTTAAAGATCAGCGTCCTCTCTCCAGAATGTCCAAAAGGCTCTCACAAAGAGAATCTTCAATCAATATAACACTGTAATAAAGCTGTGTTTGTTGTCAGAGGTTGCTATTTGTAATCTGCGCAGAGTCTCTGCCTTAATTGTGTCCCAAAGTCATTTGGCCTCAGGCTGTCTGAAGATGAAAAGCACGGAGCACTCGAGAGATCTTCGTTTACTTATTAATGTGAGAGACGGATGTTTTATCTGACCCACAGAGGAAAAGAATGAGGGATGATAAAAAAGGAAAAGTTGAAGTTAACGTTTTGAGGAAGTGGATGAGGAGAGTTTTTGGAGTGGGCCGAAGCTCTGAAGCTTTTTGCTGTCAGCTTCATGAATAATGAAATAAAGAGGTTTGAGCAGCGGAGCTGGAGAAACTGAATTTTAATATGCAACACACACTCTCAGACACTCATCAAAGCACTGCCCTGAGACAACTCTGAAACTATTTCAACATCTTTTAAGCGTCTTGTGAATTCACATAATGTTGTTGTAGCTGCTAGCGTCACTGCTAAAGTGAAACAGACAGCTAATCCTTTCAGCTGCTCAGATCTGCTGGAGTCGTGGTACTCAAGCTTAACATGATCACGAATCTCCTCTGGACTTATCGATCCTGCTGTTCTCTTTGACTTCTTATTCTATTAGAGAATGTAATTTATCAGGCAGCTATTGATTTGAGGCTCTAACAGACAGTGTGCGAGCAGGATGAGTCTGAACAAAGAACAGCGCACGGCGAGTGATGAAGACTGACTGAATGCTGAGTGATGTTTCACATCTTTAGTCTCTGTACACTCCGAAAAATAGGTTTAAAGAGCCTCCACGTTATCTTAAGGTGCTAGCAAGAACCCTCAAATTGATATCGAGGCTTTACTTTAATTAAAACGTCTTTAAATTGTTATTTGTTGGGGTCATTTTAAGGCAAAATATTTTAAATAGATTCAAATAATTTCTAAATAATTTATTTTATACTTACTCATTGGGCTTTGAGTCTTTGCTCTCATTTGTATTATATTTGCTGATTGTTTTTCACTTGCTTATAATTTATCACATTTTCTTGTGAGGGCAGGTCCTAGAGGGCATGTTCGATACCAGAGCTGTGGATTTCAGAGACTACACACCAGGGTTGGGAGGTAATGAACTGTAAGTACTTCATTATTTTACTTAAAATTTCAAGAGGTCGCCAAACAAAAACAGGGCACACGCTTGTAATTTAAAAAATAGTTAAATGTGTATGTGGCTAGATAAATATGAACTCCCTGGCATAAATTTATGTAATTTATGCTACAAACATGTAATGAAATGCACAGACCTTCTTTCTCAGTATTAGCAATAATAGTTCAGCATCAAACTTCATCCCTTTACTGTCCAAGAGTGTCTCCAGCGGTGGGCAGCAATGCCAATGTAAATATATATATCTGGGGCTAGCTGGTTAGCATGCTTACTTCAGTAGATCTCAGCAAAATAAATGTCAAAATTTCATGAAACCTGTAATTTCTTCACATTCTGTTAGTTATTTTAGTTAATTTTGGTTTGTTTTAAACTATAAATGGCACCTTTAATAAGAAATAGATGAGGAAATATTTCCCTATCCTTCTCTTCCAAAAGGACGCAGTAAGTGCTAATCCTTTAGTCTGTCCCATTAGGGTGATGTGTGATGTGGTCTTTAGCTTCCAGCCCACAACACTGTCCATAAAGATCTGCTCCACCCCTTTTCATGGGTTGTATTAACAATGCAAGCCTCATTGTTCAATTTTCAGATGTTTTGATCAGGTCTGGGCTTTCTAACTTGATGGTTCACATCCCATCATTAATATGAGCTAACTGCTGTCCTGAAACGACACAAATGCCTGTATTTCATTCAGTGACATCATATGAATGAACCACATATGTCACAAGCAACAAAAAGCTTTTGTTGCCAGGATAATTCACTCCGAGCGGCTCTCAGCTGTTCACTATTAGAGTGAGACAAAGGTGAAAAATGTTCAGATGCTTTTGCACAATTTTCTGGCAGTAACTTCAGGTATCACTCTGCTGCCTTCTAACACAGTTAAAACGACTACTTGCCCTGCTTGGTTCAAAATTCTTGGTGTATGTTTTAAAAAAGACATTAAATTTGATATTAAAATCGAGCATTTAGATGATTTTATTGATGCAAGCACATTTAGCCTAAACCATTAATGTCATGGTTGCATACCTTGATAGCTCGGTTTTGGTCATGTCCCAGTCTTTCAGTCATGGTGCACCATACATGTTCTATATTATGGTGTGAACAGACTCAAACAGAACTTAAACATGTTATGGGTGCGTGTATCATCACAGGGTTGGGAACCCCACCGATATAGAAATGATAGGTTCTGTATATCTAGCTTCTACAGCATATTTGTACATATAAAGACATACAGCTCTGGAAAAATTGAAGAGCCCACCTGAAGATGATCAGTTCCTCTAGGTGTACAGTTTCTGCGTTTGTGTTTGACCAAAATGAGCAGTTCTGTTTTATACTATACACT
This sequence comes from Semaprochilodus insignis, assembly GCA_034552555.1. Classification (NCBI taxonomy): domain Eukaryota; kingdom Metazoa; phylum Chordata; class Actinopteri; order Characiformes; family Prochilodontidae; genus Semaprochilodus; species Semaprochilodus insignis. Next base: position 9,625,649 of record CM067474.1, on the reverse strand, counting down.
ACTGGAGAATGGTCAGAACACAAAAGGAGAGTCAGAACCAGTGGAAAAGAGCAGACAGAGCCAAAGGGAGAATCGAGAGAGAGAAAGTCAGAGACGAAGGGAAGTCAGAACCGGGAAAATCGATAGGTAAGTCACAGGGACAACGCTCGGGAATTGCAAACAGTGTTTGGCAAAACTTTGCAACGTGTGTGTGTAAGAGAGGGGCTTATATACAGGCGTGACAGATGACAGGTGACGCTAATCAAAACTCGGGCGAACTAGACCGCGACTGATTGGATGACTGGGGACATGTGGGTATGACATCATCAGGTAGTGCACTCCGGGGAATGGAGTCCAAGAGATCGACGGTGTCAGGGAGACCCAGAGGTGTTACACAAACCACTTAGAATGAAAACCAGTTAGTGTGAATCCACTGCTGATGCATACTAGTAGTTAGCTGGCAAAATGCCAGGTTAACGTCACTGATTAACGTTTTTAATCTTGTCAAATAAGCACAGGACTATTAGTAAGGTCATGCGAAGGCAGCGCATTCAGTAGGTTGTTTCAGAGTCATTGGGTTTTGGAAATGCATTGTGGCGACAACACGACAGTGTGTTTACATGAAAAGAAAATGTACTTTTAAATACCTAGGTATCGCTAAAACCAAATACTCCAGTACTTAAACTAAGGTAAAAATGTGACTGAATAACTTTCTTTTGTATTGGAGTAATATTTGATCAGGAGTATCTACACTCAATGACATAAGTA
>CM067474.1:9602402-9619902 GCA_034552555.1 Semaprochilodus insignis | reverse complement strand
CATATTTACCAGGGGTGCCAATATTTGTGAAGGGAAAAAAGAAACCAACCAACCACTATTTGTCCATTTTATCAGCTCCACTCACTAAACAGTTGTGATTTGTAGTTCTGTAATTACAGACTGTAGTCCACCTGTAATCCGTTCTTTAATGGTCACCACAGGACCACCACAGAGCCAGTATTATTTGAGTGGTGGATCATTCTCAGCACAACGATGACATGCTGGCCCACCTTGTAGATGTAGTCAGACACAATGGTTCTGTTACTACACATTTTGTTGGTCATTCTCTGATTCTTCATCAGTGGTCACAGGATGCTGTTGGACTATTCTCAGTGCAGCAGTGACTTTGAGGTGTCTAAAAACTCCAGCAGCGCTGCCTTCTCTGATCCAACCACACCAGCACAACGCACACTAACACACCACCACAATGTCACTGTCACTGCAAACGATCAGAAAATGAACTTGTTGCTGTCTAGGTGAAAAGGCGTGATTTCAGGTAAGCTGTTATATGACTGGACTAGTAACATTACCTGAGGTAACAGACGCAGAAGTACAGGTATTCCTAACCCTACGATGTAAAAATGTAATACCTGTAAGCATGCTCCTGCTGTGTGTATTTGGCCTTTTCCTGTTACCAAAGCCGAAGCGACACAGCTCTGCTGGAGTGAAATCGTTCTGAGTCATAATAAATCAAAATGAAAGGATGCAGTGGGCCGACACACACACTCCTCTCAGTGTGCTCCGTCTGATTTAGAGCTTTAATGCTGAGCCTGATTCACCAGCAGCTGGAGCAGTACCTGACCCGATGGAAGCAGTCTCTGCTGGGTTGGCTGTATAAAGGCTAACGGTGTGTTTAAGTCGGTCTGTCAGGGTCAAATCCTGAGCACGATTTATTTGGGCGACTGATAAATTAATTCAAGCATGTGCATTACAGGCATCTTGTACACCTTGTGCACTTTTCTATTGGCCCTTCGGACCAATCCCAGCTGACTCTGCTGTTGGCATGGCGACAACTGAGATGACGGAGCAGCTATGTTCCTGCAACAAGAACATTTTTTACAAACTCTAAAAGTATCAGAGTCTCCCAAAGCATGTCAAACTGGGCTACACACATCTGAGTTATAGCCTGGGTGAAGAAGTTCCAAGTTTCGGTTTCTGAATGAAGCAATGCAGTTCTTCACCTCTTGCACTTTTCCAGGATGGACAGACGCTCAGAGTCGCTGTTTGCTTGTTCTTTGAGAAGCAAAAAAGATCTTGTTTGCATGTGTAGTCATTCTACCTGTACTTTGCCTTGTGAGGAGCATAACGTTTTTAACCAACTGTGCTTAAAGTGAAGAGCATCCTGCACAATTTCACAGTTTGCCTCTTCTGTCAGAACCAAAAGACATTCTTATTCCATTTACTTTTTTTTTGTGGTGCAAAGAACGTGACGACAAAAAGTCAGGATGTTGAACTCTGTGATGCGTTTCATTCCTGGGCCAAAAAAATGAAAACTTGAAAAAAGCAAATGAATTAATTTATTCATTCATCCTCTAAACCCCGTATTCTCCTGGGTCGTGGGGGGTGCTGGAGTATATCCCAGCGCTCACTGGGTGGAAGGAAGGAAACACCGTGAGCAGGTCAGCAGTCCATCACAGGACAGACACAGTCTCGCACACACATAGACACATTAGTATCTCCAACTAACCTAGCTGCATGTCTTTAGACTGTGGGAGGAAATGGGAACACTTGGTGGAAACCTGTTAAAATAGTTAAAAATAGTAAAATAGTTCAACTAAAATGACTTACTAAAACCCAAGGCAATCAATTCTGTTGTGCTTTTGACTTATGAATTGTGGTTCCTATTTTTTTTTTCACAATTGCTACAGGCTACAGATTCTCACATGTATTCTTCTTTTTGCTTCTATTTTGTTGCTGTATTCCACGTATGAGAAACTGAGTATTTTTTTAGTAATGCTACCGTTCAAATTATTTTTATAGTCTTCGATTCAGGCACTTCACTGTAGCCCTACTTAATCAATTTGCCCTTTTCTCTTTGGGCCAAAACAGAAAGTGCTGTTTTTTACCATTTCAGTGCACGCCTACTTTAACAAGGACTGTTCCTGAGTGGCACAACTGCCTTAGCATTGGCTAGTTGGTTTGTGATTTTGATCGCCAGTGATGCAACAGCCATCCATGGTCAGGCGTCCAAGATGCTAACTGATGAGGTACAAGCGTCCACTGTTGTTAGCAGGGTTGGTAGTTATTGTAAGCCATGTAGCTTCAGTGGATAACTAAAGAAACTTCAGACACCAAACATGTCTTAACTGAACAGCTAACACATACTGTTTTAAAATCTGTTACACTTTAATCCAGACAACAGTCACAATAAACACCGTACACTCTCAGTTCATCTGCCTGTGTTTACACCGACTAAATGGTGTGTGTGTGTGTGTGTGTGTGTGTGCGCCGCTAGCTCTGACTGAGGTTCACACTCATTAACAACCTTCCTGACAACACACAGCACTGTAATTGCTTAATTGGTCCTGAACCAGTTTTAGGAATGTGTATGTGTGCTTCAGCTCAAGTGTTTTTGGTAGCATGTCAGCAATTCATACTGAACACACTCATTTTCCACATCTCGCTCTCTCTGTCTTTCTGTTTCTCTCTCTATCTCTCACTTTGTCCCTGTCTCTTTACCTCTCTTACCCTTTTCTTTCTCTCTCTAATTCCAAAACCTCTCTCTCTACCTATTTCACCCTTTTCTGTGTCTTACCCTTTGTTCCCTCTCTTTCTTGGTCTGCCTCTGACGCTCATCCTTTCCTTTTTCTCTCTCACTCTCTTCTCTCTTTCTGTTTAATGACAGTGTCGGAGAGCTTTGTCAATAGCAATATGTGCACATAATGCAGGGTGTGTCTCTGTGTGGTGATCATTAGTATTCCTGAGAGTGAGATGGGGGGGGGGGGTGTGTTTGGGGGCGGGGGTGTCACATGATGGAGAATTGTATTGTGAATTTAAATTAGAGCATAAACCCTGATCAGTCTCATAAGTACCTTCAGTTCCCAATAGATCAGAAAGAAGCTCTGTGTGCTCACTGTACAAATCAAAAGAAGAGCTTTCTGCTCTCTATCCAATCAGAATGAAGCACACCATGTTTACTGTCCAGTCAAAGCAAAGTGCTGTGTTGTTGGGTGTCCAATCAGACAGCCACACCTTGGTGTTCAGGATCCAATCAGAAAGAAGTGATGTGTGTTTAGGACTAATCAGAAAGAAACTGTGTTGTTGAGGCTCTAATCAGAAATAAGCATTTTGTGCTCACTCTCCAATAAAAAGAAGCTCTCTGCGCTTACTGTCCAATCACAAAGAAGAGATGTGTGCTTATATCCAATCAGAAAGAAGGGATCTGTGCTCAGTGTCTAATCACAAAGAAACACCCAGTGTCCATATCCAATCACAAAGACGTTCTGGGTGTACATTGACAGGTCTGATCTCAGATCAGCTGTGTGGGGTGTTTTCGTGCTGGTCATTGTAGGGGAGGAGGTGAAGGAAGATGGTTGTGCGTCAGTGTGAAAGCTTAATGATTTATATTCTGCAGCTGTGAGAAGATCTCTGAGCCGGGGTAGGTGCTAATTAACATGACCAGCTAACATCACACAGAGCCATGGGCGTAGGTTTGCGTATGGACAGTAGAGAAATATCCTTACCAACATTTTGGGAGGAACAAATTTGTTCACATTATCTTTGGAGTGAAGTCATTTAAAAAAGTTATACCTCCACCGCAGAGTGTCACACAAGATTGAGCAGACTGCACATAAACCTAAAGCGAACATGTCAGCATTTATAGCTAGCTCTTCTATCATTGCTTGAGTTCTCAGATATGTGTGGGTCAGAGGTGACAATTACTTTGTTACTGTACTTAAGTAGTTTTTTTATGTATTTGTACTTTACTTGAGTGTTTTTGTCACCTAATACTTTTTACTTTTACTCACTACATTCTGAAAATAGACTCGTTACTTTAGATGTAATGATTTTAATCTCTTTATTAATATATCTTTAATCAGGCGATTCTATTCAAGAGCAAATCGGAATCAAGAGACTGAAATCAGGCTAGATAGCTCACTGAGTCTAATTCAGCCCAACTCTGTGAATCTGAACACAGTATGATCCGGTTTACAGCGCTGCTTTACTACAGAAGCTAGTTGGGCTTTGTGAAGATACCTAAGGGTTCTGGATGGGAGTGACAGACATGCTCCTGTACCCGCTGTGGCAGTGCTGGCCTACAGTGATCAGATCTGGTGTTTAGGATCGCTGTGTTGATTTTCCTCGTATTCACACATCAGCTGTTTGGTGTAACTGTCATGTCCTCTGTACTGGGTCTGTCCGCTGTGGCAGTGAGCTGAGTGTGTTTATTAGTGTGTACATCTTTAACTCCGTATGTCTCACTGTCTAATGTTAACTTACTTGTGGTCTTCTCTGGATAGAGGTGTCTGTGGTGAGCGGCCGTATCATGTCTTTGTGAATCCAGCATGTGTATGTGAATCCAGCTTTCTGATTGGCTGTTATTTGGTGTGAGGATGTTGGTATATGTAGGGTGAGGACTGCAGTCTGATGCAGTGGTCCCCAGTCCTGAACATTAGCTGTGTCTGTGTGTGTGTAGTTAGGGTGGGCTGGTCTGCCTTATGTAGCTCCAGGGCTGAAAAAGTCCCACTCTGGCCTTGTGTTACATGACGGAATCATCTGATCTGGTGTTCGGTATTGACTGCTAAAATGAAAATCAATATTTCTTCTTAGCAGAGATTCCAACAATGTCCATTTCAATTTCCAGTTAAGGTATGAAGTTCTAGTATAAATCACTGTATGCTCAGTTTCACAGACGTGCAGCTTTAACCCTCAATAAAAATCTATAATGTTTAAAAAATTAATTAGAAATAATTATTAAAGAAATACTTACTTTAAGTAGATTTTTGAGTCAGTACTTTTATCCTTTTACTTGAGTAAGAAAAATAAGTCATACTTCGACTTACTTAAGTATTTTTTTGCTTATATTACTAGTACTTTTACTTCAGTAAGGGACTTGTATACTTTTGCCACCTCTGGTGCTGGTAGAGGTGAACCTGCTCAGCAAATCTACCTTCAAATCCATCAATTTGAGTTGGAGAGTGCCAAGTTACAAATGTTCAGATGTACGTGTGGGGTTGGAAATGTAACATTGTGTTCTATTTGGCATGTGCACCCTTGCACTACTTACAACGTGTCAATTATAAACCTAGCTTTAGATAATACCGACGTGCTTGGTAGAGGCTATGTCTCCAAAACAATGGGGGTGAAGGGGCTGACATAAAGGACAATGTCACACCGTGCAAATATCTACTCACTGCTAGACATGGGGGATGTGAAAGCTAATCCGTGCACTGGGAAAATGTAGTCTTTCAGATGACTTACTTCCATTACCTGCACCGCACAAGACATATATCAAGATTTTGACTGTGACAACACAATTTGTACTTCAAAGAGATCATGCTACCAAAAAGAGCCATCAGAAGCTTTTTTACCACCCACAGTATACGTATTAAACTAACTTTAGCCTTCATTTATTCATTTCATCAAAACAGCCTTAAATCTTTTAGATTCAGAAAAAAGCAGAGCAGATTACATACAAATTACACAGAAACCATCTAAAATCTAAAACATCTAAATGTACTTCTCTCCTTTTTGAAAGGCTTTCTTTTAGTTTTTGCTAAGCCTAGTATGAACTTCCTCTGAGATTTGTGTAGCCAGCAACTGCAGCTTTTCAAATTGCCACTAATTCAGTTTTTGGATAGCTCAAGCTTGGAGGAGAACACTGACTGCAGAGTGATTATGGCACAGCGTGGGGGGTGGGATGGCCATCTTACCTTCCTACAGTAAGCAAGGCCAATTGTGCTTTCTTGGAGTCCCGGCCATGTATGGCTGTGGCATCACTGGGGATCAGACACCAATGATCTCCTGATGATAGGTCCAGCGCTTAGCCTGTTGCGGCACTTGTGATCTCTGCTTTCATCTTTAAGTACATCTTTAGTAACTAAACCTGGATTAAATTCGGTTGGAGTATTTAAACCTTGATTAAACTCAGTTTGAGTATCTAAACCAGGATTAATTATAATTTAAGGTGTTGTGTTGTGGCAGTGTACAGAGAAAATCAATTATATGATTTTTTTTATAACACTAGTAACTGCAACACAATAATAAACCCATTACCCACATGACAAAATACAATTTTCACACATGAACAGACAAAAGTGATTTTGTTTTTCCTTCATGTCCTGATGATTGGTCCAGCGTTTAGCCTGTTGCCCCACTCATAAGCTCTGCTTGCAGCTTTTCATAGAAAGCAAGATCTTCTCAGAAGCAAACTAATCTCTAACACATTCGATGATTAGTTATAACATAAGCTTTTATTAATTTCAGATTTACTCATAAGATAAGATAGCCTTTTATTATCCCACATGGGGAAATTTGAATCGTTACAGCAAAATAGCAGCAGAACAGATACAGAACAAGAGGTAGGCTAAAGTGCAAGTTACAAAATAAGAAATTACAGAAAATAAATAAAATAAAATCTCTATTGTTAGGTAAAAATACAATAAGAAACTGTACAAATGTATTTTGCAGTTATGATCACTTACATCAGCTACACAAATACTGATAATCTTGTCAGTCACCTAAATACTGATGGTACAGACAGTGAGAGTGCATGAATTAAGTGATGTTGGCAGTCAGTACAGGATGTATCCAGGTGATATACAGGTGATGAGGTGCAGCAGCAAATATTGCACAATAATTGAGTCACATTATATAGATAGATAGATAGATAGATAGATAGATACGGTGCATATAGTGTTCTACAGTAGTGAGGGTCTGATGCTCTGCTTGGGGAGGTGCTGGTTGTAGAGCCTAACAGCAGCAGGGAGAAAAGAGCTGCGGTATCTCTCCTTACCACACCGCAGGTGGAGGAGCCGGTGACTGAAGGTGCTGGTCAGTGCAGCAACTGTCTCTTGTAGTGGGTGAGAGGTTTTCTCCATTATGGATGGCAGCTTGGCCAACATCCTCCTCTCCCCAACTACTTCCACCAGGTCCAACGCACAGCCCAGAACAGAACTTGCCTTCCTGATCAGCTGGTTCTTCCTGTCTGCGGTCGTGATGCCAGCCCCCCAGCAGACAATGCTATAGAAGATGACTGGTGCCGCCACAGAGTCATAAACAGTGTGGAGGAGTGGACCCTGTATCCCTAATGACCGGGGCCTCCTCAGCAGGTGGAGTCTGCTCTGGCCTTTCTTATACAGACTGTGTGTGTTGTCCAACCACCCAGTTTACTGATACATTGATCATTCAAAACTGATTGCACTACACAAACTAGTTTATGTTGAGTTTAGTAGTTACTAAAAATGTACACCTCCCCCCAAGCAGTGCAAGTGTAGGGCAAACAAATGGAAAACACAAAGAAAGACAATAAAGACAAGAATATATACTTTTTTCTTGGCAAAAAAAAAAATTTGGGTAAAAATGATTGGAAACTAACTAAGTACTAAAGACTTTACATAAGGACAAACCTGGTGCTACCCAGCTCGCTGTTATGAGAATGCCAGCAGCTTCTTGTTTGGTAATTTGAATCTACTCATCAGTGTGTTTGGGGTAGCACACTGTAATCTTGCACTTAACCTGTTGTGCCACTCGTGGGCTCTGTTTTCAGCTCTTCAGAAAAAGCTAGATCTACTCACAAGACATATAATCCCAAACACACTAAATGCTGAGGTTTTTAGTACTTAGTTAGTTTCTAATCTTTTTACCCAAATTGTTTTTTTTTGCCAAAAAATTTTTTTTTTTTGTCTTTATTGTGCTTTATTTGTGGTTTCCATTGGTTCGCCCTACGCAGGATTTGTTCTTCTGTTAGTAAGGTGGGCTTTGAGTTTAATTTACTTTGACTTAGACTCTGTCAGTTACTAGGCTGTCTTGCTAGCTTGCTGAACCTAGAGTTAATTGTAATAACTAGTCTCAGCTGTGGTTTCAGGTTAGTCCAAGGTGTGAATCGCAAGGAGTTGCTTTAGGTTTGCGACTGGTGTCACAATCTATACTGCAGCTTCAAATGTAGATTAGTTTTGGGATCTCTAGGGTATGACGTATTAGAATCAATTACACTGCACAATCATTTCTACTACAACATGAGGTCCAATAAAACCTAATTCTACACCATAGTATTTCCCAACACAATCATTGTCCTGCTGTATTGCAGTATTGAATCACACAGGACATGCAGCAGCCTGTGTCGTCCATAACCTGGAGAATTAATGTTGTTCTAAAGGCTAAATGAGGTGTATTTAGTGAGCTAGCCACTCATTGTATAGAGATATCTTAGACAGAGTGTCTCTGAGCCTTTTCCCCAGAGAGAGATCATCTCTCCAGCACTATGCTGACCCTACACTTCACTTCAGCATTGCAGAATCACTGTGAGGGTCCTGACAGGAAATCAATGGCCAAATGGTCAGTGCAGAATAGAAGAAAGACGTGTAATCTAATCAAAGTGGTATATTTCTATAATGGAATAAATATTAATGGAGGCACATGATGCTTCGGATAGATATTATCAGGGTTGACATCAGAGACAACGATCAAATCATTAAGAATCAGAATCAGAATCAGATTTATTGGCCAAGTATGTTGACACACACAAGGAATTTGGTTTCAGCAGTTTGTGTCTCTCTAGTACTAGTAGAATAAGAAAAAGATAGCGATGCACGCAGACCGTTACGATGACTCCCCTTAACATCACGTCAGCGTCACCAAAGACTGCTATTGTGTCATCCCTGACTGTCATGGGGCGACTCAGAATGGCAGCAGGTCATCCTCAATGACGAGTCCCGCTTTTGTCTTGCTGGAGACGACCAATGAATTCACGTATGGGACTGCCGTGGTCAGCACCAAGATGAGTGGTTTGTTGTTACTTGTCACATGTCCAGAAGGCCTGATGTCAATCCACCTCCAGCCCGACTGCAAAATATTCAAGCTGCATGGAATAGATTCTCACAGGACACCATTAGGAACCTCTACAACTCCATTCCGAGACGTATGCATGACGCATTAACAAACAGGGCGGCACCCAGTCATACCGAGAGACACTACTTCTGTATGTGTAGCTTAATAAATATTGTCCATATCAGTCTAAATTTATCATCATTTATTGTTCCTGGTAACCTTTATCTTCCTTCCCAATAGACCTGCAATCTAACACTTCCTTCTGGTTGCAACTATTATTTTGACAATGAATATAAATCTGGCCAGTTTGAGTATTTAAATCTGGATTAATTATAAATTATGTTGTAACAACATACTGAGAAAATCAATTATATGATTTAAAATTCATTGATTTTATCAGCAATGTGGCCATAAATTTATTAAACTAGTAACTGGAACACAATAATTAATCCATATTAAACAATACATTTTTCACATCAGACGAAAGTGATTTTTTGACAACGGTCTATGAAAAATAACACTCCTTGTACCTTTCCTAATCCCAGTTCACTGCAGCCGTAATAATTAGGGATATTTCTGAAGAGCTTTGTTTTGAGTACAAGATGCTTTGCAGTTGAAGAATTAATTACACTGGAGTTGACTCCTCCTCACTGGGACATGGCTGACTGCACAGCTGAGAAAAATATTTAGTTGTACAATATTTCTGCCTGACTGCAGGGGTGTAAAAATCCATCAGTGCATCATGATGAATCTAAAGGTGGCTATTCAACATGTCATGACTCCGGGTCTCCCAGACTCCATTTCCCAGAACGCACTGTCTGATGATGTCACACCCACATGTCCCCAGTCATCCAATCACACTCCATTCTCTCGGTCTGTCTCCCCTGAATTCTAAATTACACACACCTGCTGCTCATTCCCCTCACTTCATTTAAACCCCTCACAAACACACACGCGAAGTTTTACCAAACCTCTGTTTGCAACGCTGAGCGGGTCTCTCTTGCCTTTTGCTGTATTCTCTGGTTCTGACCCCTTTTGTCTCCGACTCTCTCTCTCTCTCACACACACACACATATATATCCCCTTGTTTTGGTTGCCTGGTTGTTTTCGCCTCTCTGGTTCTCGACTCTCCATTTTGGTTTTTCGACCTCTGCTTATCTCTCTAACTGCGACCCTGCACGACCCTTTTGTTATGATTGCCTGGATTTTGCTGTTGTGCTTCACTGTCAATTTGTCAAATAAACCTCCTTTGACTTTTAGCTCTGCGCCAGTCGAGCCCAGTTCTTTGTCCCTGACACAACAGCATAATTTTAGGAAGGTTAGAGTTGCTTATAACTTATTATAATATTCAAGACAATATGGCTTAATATATTAAAATATTATTAATAGTATTTTATTATCATAGGGCACTTCTTGAAAATGTAGTGCCTTATTAGTACAAATTGCTGCTGTCAGAAAAAACAAACTCTTGTCTCTTCATTTTGGCATTTTTGAGTTTTTGACTTAGTTTAAAATTCCTGTTGTGCTTCACATTGTGTGCAATTTCATGTTGAATGGACCAAAAGAAAAGGCCCAAAAGTATTTGGAAAAAAGTTTAGGTCCGCCTTCTGCCGAATGAGAACTGAGATAGGCTCCATCATACCGACCCAGAAGGATAAACGACTGAATGAATGAATGTAAAGAATAAAAGTTTAGTTCCATTGACTTTATCAGTAAAGTATGTATTCTGTCTTTTGTAAAATGATCATTTTGGAGATTCAAGGTTTTGTTTGTTCCGGCAGCAGCAAAACTGTGTATATTCAGTGAGGTTTTAAAAATAATTAAAAATTGTCCCAAAATAATCTAATTGAGTCAAATTGTGAAATTTGATTTCATCATGCACTGAATCACTCCCACATTAAACAATGAAAAACACTTTGACAGCTGTTACATGTAGAAACTAGAGCTTTGTTCTACATCCCTAGTGCACACACGTCTGCAAAACCTTCGATTGAGAGAATGGACTATTTTTGTACTGCTCTGAGATTTAAACTGTATCTTACATCTCTGCATGCTATGGGGGATTCTCTTTCACTATTTGCTGAAATATGAGTGGACAGGCTGGCTGTGAGACAAGAAGAAAACAGAGAAATTAAACAGCAGCACAGTTCAGAGCCTTTACAGAATAAAAAGCCTGATTTTAACCTATAAAATCTCTGACATACAGCTCTGGAAAAATTGAAGAGACCACCTGAGAATGATCAGTTCCTCTAGTTGTACAGTTTCTGGGTTTGTGTTGGACGAAAATGAGCAGTTCTGTTTGATTCTATACCCTACTGGAAACACGTCTCCCAAATTCCAGANTTCTATACACTACTGGAAACACGTCTCCCAAATTCCAGATCAAATATTGTATTTAGATCTGTTTATTTAGAAAATCACTAATGACCCTCCAGAAGCCTGTTTTTAGAACCATGCTCGCTGTGCATTTCACCCCAGCCACCGCTCGCCAGTCTCTCTGTAGGTCACTTGAGGTCATCTTACGGTGGTTAAGTGACATTGGAATGAGGTGGCGCTCATCACGGTCAGTAGAGAGTGGTTTTGGCCCTCTGCCAGTCTGTAGCTGTGTTGTCCTGTGTGTTTGCTGCTTGACCTTGTTCTTATGAACCAGACGCTCACTGTATCTGCCAGTAAAGCTAGAACCCAACCTTCTGTTCCTCACTAAGAACCTGCTGTACATGTGGAGATGCTGATTTAAGAAGAAACTGGAGTCGGCTCTTATTTATTTCCAGAGCTTTTTGCAATAAACCAATCAAGTGCTTCCTCCAAATCCAACTCTAAATGCCACTTTTAATGACTATAGCAGTCTCATAATTATTCAACACATTTGTGACAAGCTTCTTAAGTACATAGTAAAGCAACCCTTTGTTGTTATGACCTGCTGCAAATGTGATGCATAACCAGACACCAGATTCTGGCAGCTTTCCAGAGGAATCTCAGCCCATTCCTAATGCGCAATGTCCTCCAGTTCACTAATATCCTTGTGTCTGTGTGCTGCAACCGCCTTCTTCAAATCCTACTAAACATTTTTATGGGGTTCAATCAGGTGACTGTAACAGAAGTAACAGAGTCTTGGTGGACTTTGAGGTGTACTTGGTATTACTGTACTGTTGGAAGGTCCAGTGTCTCCGAAGCTTCAGCTTCCTCACAGAAGGCATGGCATTTTCTCCTAGGATTTGCTGATACTTGATTTAATCCATCTTGCCCTCCACATGCAGCAGGTTTCTAGTGTCACACGAAGCAAAGCAGCCCCAGAGAAACACAGGGAGGCATTGCCATGCTTCACTGTAGGTCACTCTATTCAGCCTATGCTTCATTCTTCTTCATCCACACATACCACTGATACACAGGCCCAAAAAGTTTTGCTTCATCGCTCCACGGAACAGAATCATAAAACTTCTGTGGCTGGTTTATATGGTGTTGAGCATACTGGAGCCGACTTTTCTTGTGCTTTTGGTGTACGTCTTGGAGATCAGGCATGGAGACCTTCACCAGTTAGTATGCACCTTACTGTGTGAACTGAAACCTCAGTGCCTGCTGCCACTAAATTTTGCTGCAGGTCTTTTTCCGACACTCAGGGGCTTTAGAACTCCTCTAGGGGCTTTAGAACCTTTGCAACCTGTGCTTCCAACAGCGTCTCTAGGAACACTGAGTGTCTTTGCAATCCTTTTGTATATTTTCCTTGTTAGTGCAAAGCAATGATCTCTTCTCCTAACTTTTTGAAAACTCTCAAATTATTTCTAACACGCAATCAAACATCACAGTCAACAGACCCCTAGCTAACTACGTTAGCAACTTACATAGTTGGAACGATACAGCTGCGATGCAAGTGTTTCCCAAAACCATGGTTGGAACTATGGAGGTAACTACGTTGGTAACTTACATAGTCCGAACCATCGTTAAGCGACACAGGTGTTTCCCAAAACCGTAGTTCCACCAAACGTTCACAAACACTGTGGTTAAGTTGTGTAGTTGGAACTGCAGCTGTACACCTGTCGTTAGAAGCTTAGTTCCTGGTGATGACGTCATCGATGAAGCAGGACGCAGCAGAAGCAGACCCGTCACTGAGCTAAAATAATTTACCTTCTGTAACGAACATTCAGAACATCAGATGCTGTAAACATGTAGTTCTTAACGTATGTCCATATATGGTATTTCTGTGTTTATGAGTACAGCTGGATTTATCAAACCGCCATAACTCATGTGGGTGTGATGTTAGCCTAGGCCTACGAAAAAAATGTCATCAAGTTAGTCTTTATTACAAACCATTTATTTCCTTACCATTATGGAACAAAACAAAGTCAGTCCCGGTTTCGCACCGACATCTGTAGGAGGCACTCTTTCTTCACCACCATGTTACAACATTTTCACACGTTTATCCAGCCGTACCACTCTAACATACCGATTGTGAAACTTTTTTTATACCTTTTTTTACTTTTACTTTATATTGCTAATAGTTCTTCTATTTTGTTTTTGAAGAAATGTTTTATAAGAAGAGTTATCTATTAATATTATATTTGTAATGTATATCAACATTATTATTATTTTCATTGTTGATATTATATATTCTTTTGTTAGATTATTTCTATTACTGTGACTGGTAGTGGTGGTGGAAAGTTATTTGTTTACAATACGAAGAAATATGAGCAGCCAAAATAATTAAATAATAACTTTAATTATGTATACTGATTCCCATATTTTGGCCGTATATTACAAGATTTGTGAGTTTTTGCACGTTTTCTGGTGTGAAAGTTGGACCAAACATATTTGGAACCATGATGGTTTGAACTTCGGTGGTTCAAACCAACATGGTTCAAACTACTGTGGTACCAACAAAGTACGACAGTTTCGGGAAACAATCGTACTTCAGATGTTAGTTAGTTTATCGATGCATCGTACCACGTTGGTTCAGTGCTAACCTCCATTGTTGTATAGGAAACGCACCCCTGTACAGGTATTTGATGTGTTTTATCTCAGGCACACCTGATGCAACTAATGAAGCCCTTGATTAGTTGCATCAGGTGTGCTCGAGATAACACCTGATTTGCAAATGTGTGCTCTCATGAGGGATTCTATTCAGGGGTTGAATAATTCTGAGACTGCAGCTGTCATTAAAAGTGTGTTGAAGTTGTAGAAACCCCTTGTTACATTTATGTTGAGCAATTTAAAAAAGCTGAAAGTTTGTAACACAGCTGTAAATTTTGCAAATAAACCTAGGTAGCCATTGGGGTTGAAAACCTTGGACTGCAACTATAAACGTCAGAGGTTCACTCTCGTTGAATAGTAATTAAAATGGCATTCACACTTTGCGACCCCTGGTTCTTATCATCATCATTTCATCGTCACGTAGCATTTTACATCAAATGACATGTGAATGACTTTGTGTCTCATCCACTGAATAACGAATCAGTAGAACCCACCAATTTTCACTCCATATGTGATTGTATTTGTTCCTTAGCTGTCACAGGGGGGCGCTGTGGCTGCGTGTGTTAGTCAGAGAGAATAAACAGAAGGTGTTTAGCAGTCTAGGGATGATACAGGAGCTTCAGCATAGACAGACTCTTATGTGATATTATTGATAACAGACTGAGATACTTTAGACAGACTTTGTTAAAAACTGTTCAAATTAATCAAATTAACAACTACTTTACACCCATTTCACACACAAGCTACTTTAGTTTCAGCACTGGCGCTACAAGGCTCACACGCCAGCAATCAGAATGGTGCTAACTACATATCGTCACTGTCCAATGAAAACCATGTATCTCCATTTTGGTCGATTTTTAGTTTGTGGCATCATTTGATCACATGAGCTCCTGTTTACATTGGGTGGACACTTCATGATGAATGGATCACCAGAAATACCCAAAACATGTTTGGAAAAACGTCTGGTTCCATTGACTTACATTCAAATTCAATCAGGTTTTTGCCCTCTCCTGTAAAGTTGCCATTTTGGAGATACTTGTTTTTCTTTCAACAGCGATGATATCAAGCCCATTATAGAAAGGATAAATTAGATCCTCAACCAGCAGTGAACCTGTAAACATATTGAGCAAAATAAAATATTGCAAAAATAAAATATTTCTTGAGCATGTCAATGTGACGTGCTTCACTGTTCTATGGTATGGATCTCCATCATGGATATATGGTTTAAAGGGTCTTTCAAAGTGCAGCAGTCACTGTATCTCAGACTGAGAAAAACATGAATGCCAAGTTTAATCTGAAATGAAGAAAATCCAGCAGCATGTGCGGAGCTGAAAACTTAGTTTGGAGCCTCTCTTCAGTCTGATATTCAACACTTGGTAAATCAGCTCTCATTAGGTGAATCAGAAGAAATGATCAGACCTATAAAATGGTCTTGTGGATCATGGAAGCTTTTGTGGTCTTTTGTGTGGGCTCTGGTTTACTGAAAGGACTGTTTTATTCAGTTTGAGGACTATTCAGTCAGACAGAGACATCAAATTAGACTTTATTGTCTCAATATTCCCACCGTAATGAGCCCACCGTACCACCAAACTGAGACAAGACCAAGTCCAAATGAGTGGAGACCAAGACAAGACTGACACTGCTCATTTATGACCAAGTTCAAGTACTACAACACTACAAACACCCAAGCAAAAGCTGACCTAGGAAGCGTAACTGAGCTTGCAAAGTAGCTTATCTGTCTGCCTGTTTTCCATCTACTTTTTCAACTAGCTACGTCAGCCTACCACAGATGCACATCGAACAGTAAAGTCAATATAAAGCTTTATTTTGCTTGTTTCTGATGTTTCTGAAGATGTTGCATCACACATAAAAGCTGGGTAATGTTGCTAGTGAGTCGTGCATACTAACCGTGAAAATAGTCAAACTTGTTGTATATAGAGACCCCACTTCCCTAACTTCTACCTGCTTCACCCACACTGTTGTGGGCTTCTGTGAAGTAACAAGCTGGAAGTTTAAGACTGTCAATCACATGTGTTCAGCCTATTAGGACCAGCTAATAGGTCTGATTAGTGATTATTATTTATTACTTATTTTATTGTATAGTATGTGTTTTATAGTATGCATGGTTCAACAGGAGCTGTAATCGTATTGTATTAGAGGAGTTATAGGCCTAAACATTTCTAATATAGTTGTTTTTATGTAAAGAAGTCAAATTTGGTCCAACACAATGACTAATTCTCAGTTCTTTCTGCAGATTGTGACTGACTACATCTTTCTGTGTCCTTCTCGGAGGTCTGCTCGCGCTGCAGCACTGTCCGGTGGCTCTGTATGGACATATGTTTTTGATCACGCTGCGAGTGACCATCGTGTTTGGTCTGGTTTGACCTTCTGTTATGATCACGTGTGCCATGGAGCAGAGCTTCCTTTCCTATTTGGCTCGGCTGCAGTGGCTAACTTCACGCTGACCCCTGCAGAGCGGCTGCTGTCCAATCGCATGCTGTGTTACTGGGGTTCATTTGCCCATGCCACTGACCCTTCCTCACATACCCCACTGACCGAGTTCTGCCGGCAACAGCGTCCCCCAAACTGGCCACGGTACAGTGCCTCCAGCGGCTGGCTGATGATGAACTTGACCATACACTCACATGCACAGGCCGGATCACGTAACGACGTCTGTGACTTCTGGGACAAACTGGGGATCTACTGAGCAGCGGCAGTGGTTAAGTCGGAAGCTGGAGTGTTGGGTGGAGTATAAATTAGTTACAATTAGCGTATGTAGCTATAGCAGCTGTAGTGATTGACTTTATGTGCTAGTGATTGACTTCCTGCATCCAACAATTAGGCAAGCAAGAGAATATAACTGCTTAGATCGATTTGTTTTATGGCGGACGTGTTTCAGACAAGTCTTTTTTCTTCATTTGCTAGCTACTCATCAAAAGACATCTTCGCCATGCATACACCAAACCAACAGGTTGGCTCCAGTTACAAGTATAGGGACAAAACGAGTGGAGTTCAATTTAAATTGCACCATTTCAGGTAGATGGATTTAGACTCAACTCACCATCATGTCTGAAATGACTGGATGATTAACAGTGACTTTGATTTTTAGTGATTTAGTGAACTGGATGTAGTGCTGGGCGGTTTGACCAAAATTCTATATCCCGGTATTTTTCAAAATGATATCAGTTTCATGGTATTTGACTTTTTTTTCCATGCATGACGTTATTTAGCTATTTCGCTAAAGTATTTACGACTTGGGATGTCTTATCTGGAATCGAGTGTCTTTATCATAGCCCTGAATCAATCTTTATCAACTGTGCTTATCGGAACCATGTCTTTGGCTATATGAATTGTTATGGAGTTGGTTATCTCGATCCACCGCTTGCTTCTTCTGTCGTAGGATGTACCTTTAGCAAACGCTACAACAAGTGACGTCTGACTCGCCTGTCCTTTAGCTTGGTCAGTTTGATCTGATGGTGTGGAAGGCGCTGATTTTAGTTTCATGCATTCTTGGTACTCCAAAGCATGTTTGCGGCTAAGGTGGTGC
>CM067474.1:9586020-9602062 GCA_034552555.1 Semaprochilodus insignis | reverse complement strand
GTATAGAATCAAACAGAACTGCTCATTTTGGTCCAACACAAACCCAGAACCTGTACAACTAGAGAAACTGATCATTTTCAGGTGGTCTCTTACATTTTTCCAGAACTGTATTTTGCAACCTAATTTGAATCAGGTTTGAATCATTTAGATTGCGATTGTATGAGCTGTTGATGGTAAAATAGCAATAAATCTGAAATAACCTATTGTACCTTACAGCACCCTCATAACCCATTTGATAATGAAACAATGTAAGAAAATCTGTGGACCCAACACACACACACACACACACACACGGATACTAACCTGTGCTAGCATGTCCCGGTGGTCTGTGGCTCTGTACAGGGGGAGGTATTTGTGCAGGATTTTGAGTGTGTGTTGTTTAAAGATGGCTGTGGTGTAAACCATACACTCCACTGCTGAGACCGGCTTTGAGAAAACACCATACACAAAAATGACTCCCTCCTCAGAGGTGGTACCTACACACAGGCACACACACAGAACGAGATTCTTTAGTATAACTCAGACAACACTAATTATTAATCTCCAAAAGTACTTGTGGTATTAATACTGTGGTATTCATTATTTAATTCATAACTCATACAATGTATATTGTAGTGATATGTTACTATAACACATTACATGATAAATAATAATAACAATAATGCTTAATCAGTGCATATTTTTGTGAATTTATGCTCTTTGAGACTTGAAATTCTGGAAATTGATTTCTGTTAAAACTTTATTCTGGATATCAGTTTTATGCTAATTTTGATTCGGCTATAAAGTTTATCATCCTGGTAGAGAGTGTTCAGTCCCTGTGCTGACTGTGTATGTGTTGTATCCAACAGTAAATATTATTATCTTTCAATCAATCAATCAATCAATACATACATACATACATACATCAATAAATGTACATTCACTGTATTTTACCCAGCAATACAGGTTTGTCTTTCTGCCAGCGTCCCTTCTGAAAGGCGCTGACAGCCTGTTCCTGAATCAGCTGTCCATCTATATACGGCCCCCAGCTCTCAAACACCTCCAGAAACCGGAAGGGATTCACTAGCTTAGAGCCTCAGAAAAACAAACAAACAGTCCACACGACACAATCAGAACCAAACAAAACCAGCACATGCCCACTTCTATTAACGTGAGTCTAGAGTCAGAGGCTTTTCTGTTGGTTCTAGGGAAAATGTGTGGAGATTATTGTTTGTGTTAATCGACAAATAGAACAGACTCTTACTGGATTTAATCTGAGCGGCGAGAACAGTCTCAGAGCTCAGTGCCTGCAGACACAGGAAGTCCTGCAGTGAGCAGTTGGTTAGCTTAGCAAAATTCTTCCCCAGCTTTAGAGACTCATGCCTAAGGAACAGCAACACACAGTATAATTATCCATACAGTCATTACAATAATAATAATAATCAGCAGTTACAGAGCACACGTTAACAGCAATTATTGCTAATTTACACACAGTATTTACATACGAAAGTGGTACATAGTTTGTGTGTTTGTGTGTGTGTGTGTATTAATGTGACCCATGGGCATGTTACCGTGTCTTAAGTGGAATAGAGAACGGAAGGCTCTGCAGCACAGCCTGACTAAACAGTGGTTTACTGCTCTGCATCATCAGATGCAAACTGACGGACTGAGCACCAGCACTTTCACCGAATATGGTGACCTGAAAAACACACACACACAGGTTGTTTTCCTATCTGTTATTACTATTATTATTCCAGATTAAAACTAGAGTTTAATATGGTATTTGTCATGTTATACAGTATTCTGAAGCAAAGCATTGTTCTTCCAATCTTTCAATGTTCGCTCATGGGAATACAAAGCATACATTATGCAGATACACCATACAGCCATTAGTCCTCCCACTGCACCCTGCTGTTTGCCTACAAAAGGTAGATTATCAATGAATTGGAGGTGCAGTACATTACAGGTTGTACTCCATACCAGGATGTGTCACCTCCAAGTGGTTATGTTTGACACTGTGGCTCTATTTCCTAAATGACCTGTTTTAAGTGTTTACCCAAAACAGACTACTAACTTTGTCACTCACTCGCATTTCTATTTTCATCTCTATGGTTTTATTACTCAGTAAAATGTTCTGCTGTTGTGTTGCGTCCATAGTGTGCTTGTACATTCATATAATCAGTGTTATACAAAAGTCTTTAAAAGTCTTTCAAAAATGCACTGCATCACAGGAAGATGGTTTGTTGTCACGTGTCACGTGTCCCATGTCCAGAAGGCCTGGTGTCACCCCTACCGCAAAATCTGCAGGAACTGTGTAAGAACATTCAGGCTGCGTGGGATGGATTACTGCAGGACACCATTAGGAACCTCTACAACTCCGAGAGGTCTAGCATGTTGTATTAGCAAACATAGTGGCCCGACACGGTATGTGTACCTCAATAAATATTGCCCATATCAGTTGAAATTTATCATCATTTATTGTATATATATTGTATATATATTTTTAATTAATTTATTGTAGATATATGTATGTATGTTCTCACATTGCCCACTGAGAAGAGCTTGTGTAGCACTTGTGTAGAAAACCATGGGTCCTCATTACCATCCATTAGCAAGTTAGCTGTAATGTTAGCATTAGCGCATTAGCTCATCCGAAGATACAGCATCTGTTCTTCATCTGGCATGGAAACCTAGGTATTTTTGATCAATTTTTGATTCAAATTTTAGCTTCCTAATGCTATCGTCTAAAACATGAGCCTACAGTTTATTCTAATTGTGAGTCTTTGTTTTCTTCTTCCCTGCAGTTAAACTGACATTCACTCTTTACGGATACTAAAATATCCAAACTGGTAAGAATGTCTTGTTCTAGAGGCTACCGTGGCACCACTGGAGAGGAGAGAGGGCATTTACTACAGGGGAAAAGTTTCATTTTGGCCTGAGTCACTTTGATTAGGTTTGCTGCTTCTTCCATTCGGGGTGTGTGTGTGTGTGTGTGTGTGTGTGTGTGTGTGTGTGTGTGTATGTGCGTGTTCTTGCCTTGCTGGGATCCCCCCCAAACACAGCTATGTTCTGTTGGACCCACAGAAGAGCAGCCTGTTGGTCCAAAATTCCATAATTTCCCACTGCAGCTGATCTAGTGTCCTTCCCTGATACCAGAAAACCAAAGGCTCCTATAAAGAGAGAGAGAGGCTTGAGTCCGTATTTATAGATAACAGTGTTATACAGTGTCAGAAACCAGTTAAGCAAGTCTGTTTGAGATGTTGAACTACCTGACACAGTTTAAGAAGAGTGTTTAATGATTTAGGGATGCAGTTAGCACCATGCTACGTAGGTTCTGATACTCCAACTACGTCAGGTTCATACAGCAGCATAACAAAGATCAGTATAAAAAAATAAAGTAAAAGAAAATTAGTGGAGCCCTTGGTACAAAGATTACATTAAATAAATGAATAAAATCACAAAAGTAATATGCTGACTCTCTGCAAAGTGACGAAATGCAGGCCAATGGCTAGCTTATGGCTAATTAATTTATTGCACTACCAAAATAAGCAGTTCAAGAAAGCCAGTAGGATGCCCAGTCACATGGAAATGCATACTAGTCTAAGCTGTTTTTTCAGAGACCTTTGCGAGAGAGAGAGAGAGAGAGAGAGAGAGAGAGAAGGGGAGATAGAGTGTGTGTGTGTGTGTGTGTGTGTGTGTGTGTTACCCAGTCTGTAGGCCACACTGACCACCACAGTGTGGGTGAAGTTGCTGATGAACCGCGAGTCATACAGTGGTTTAGAAGCGGATCCTGCGATGAAGTCTCCGCCATGGATCCACACCATTACAGGCAGTTTCAGCACTGGGTTGCTGAAGTTCACACTCAGGGGAACGAAAACGTTCAGATACAGGCAGTCCTCACTCACCTGCAAAACACACACGTACGTCATGCATGCACACTGAATACATTCTCACCTAGAACCTAGAGCCCTTGACCCTAACCCAGCCCTTAACAGGGCTATTAACCGAACATTCATATTATCAGTGTTTATAAATATTAATATATAACTACTACATTTTATTCAAAAATTGCCATGACTGTTGCTATCTAGTTTTGTGGTTGTTATAGAGTAGTTATAAAGTAGTAATAACTGGCCTGAATTTAAGCGGTTAAG
Source organism: Semaprochilodus insignis (assembly GCA_034552555.1). Classification (NCBI taxonomy): domain Eukaryota; kingdom Metazoa; phylum Chordata; class Actinopteri; order Characiformes; family Prochilodontidae; genus Semaprochilodus; species Semaprochilodus insignis. The sequence goes on along the minus strand of CM067474.1, from coordinate 9,597,929 downwards.
TTTAAAAGGTTTGCTGTCAGAGCTTATGGTGTTTAATGTTAGAGTTTAAGGGTTTAATTTAGGGCTAGTGTTAGTATTTAAGGAGTTAACATCTTAAACTTTTGCATTATTACACTGTAAAATAGCAACATTGCAAGTAAGATAAGAAAAGAAACGAAAGACAAACGATGATAACGATAATACACATAATATGAACATTACTACAGTCTGTACATGTTTATTAACATCTCCCATTCTTTCTGTCTCTTTCCATCTCTCACCATTTTTGGACACTCCTCAGTGATTGGTCCGATGCAGCGCTGCATACAGGCCACACGAGGGAATGTAGCATCGTATTCTCCTCTCCATGGAGAGACTGGTTGGGGTGGTCTCCAGCGGTTAGATGCTACAGGCGGGTCAGCAAATGGAATTCCGTAGAAAACGTGCGCTTTATCTGCAGTCAGTCCTCGGACAATGCCATCTTTCGTCAGAACTCTGGGCGCGGTGTTGTCGGGGTCAGTTTGGCCTCGTACTAGAAGTCCGGCAGTGACTCTGCGGATCAAACCAGCTAGGTCAATCTCCTCCTCGGTGCTGCACATGGCTCTGACCAGCACACATGCTACCAACACACTCTGGTACACCACCGTCATCATAACGAGAGTGAAAGGTCAACAAAGTCCCCGAGAGATACAGCTTCGGGCTCGGGTGGTTCACTCTGCTCTATCGCTAATGCCTGCACCTCTCTCTGTGTGGGCAGGGTTAGAATTAGGGCTCGTGATTCCAGTTACAGATGGCCAGCCATGCTACTGTCCAACTGGTCACTGTGTGTGTGTGTGTGTGTGTGTGTGTGTGAGTGAGTGAGTGAGTAATTAACAGCACATGGTCTGTTCTTTAGCAAACGAGCTAAAGCAGATTCCCATGATGTTCATATTCAGCCTGGCGATGACGTAGATTGAGTGAACAAATGTACAGGGGTTGGACAATGAAACTGAAACACCTGGTTTTAGACCACAATCATTTATTAGTATGGTGTAGGGCCTCCTCCTCCTTTTGCGGCCAATACAACGTCAGTTCGTCTTGGGAATGACATATACAAGTCCTGCACAGTGGTCAGAGGGATTTTAAGCCATTCTTCTTGCAGGATAGTGGCCAGGTCACTACGTGATGTTGGTGGAGGAAAACGTCCTTCTTGGTGGTATGCTGACATTACCCTGGATACCGTGGCTCTTGATACATCACAAAGACTTGCTGTCTTGGTCACAGATGCGCCAGCAAGACGTGCACCAACAATTTGTCCTCTTTTGAACTCTGGTATGTCCCCCATAATGTTGTGTGCATTGCAATATTTTGAGCAAAACTGTAAAACTGTGCTCTTACCTGCTAATTGAACCTTCACACTCTGCTCTTACTGGTGCAATGTGCAATTAATGAAGATTGGCCACCAGGCTGGTCCAATTTAGCCATGAAACCTCCCACACTAAAATGACAGGTGTTTCAGTTTCATTGTCCAACCCCTGTAGGTCTATAAAAAGAAGTTGCGCGGAGATAAATATAGTTTATTGTCTTTTGTGTTTGTAAATTCATCTGGAGAAATGCTCCTTCTCAAGTTTGATTTCTTAAACAAACATCTTCTTTTCTTTTACTTAACTCCATAAAAAAGGGGTGTATCACACATAGCCAGTACTGCTACTGAGCTCCAATCGACTGGTTAACAGTGCTGCTGTTTGGCTGGCTGTAATTACTCTACTAACTGTAGCCTGACTTGTTAAATCGCTGCCTCATGCCTGTGCTTTGACTGGCACCCCAGTGTGAATGACACTAACTTAAACCTCGATGACAGTACAGTCAAGCATTCCCAACAAGGAGCTAACCGAATCAGAAGCTATGAATAAGAAGCAAACTGAATCAGACCCTGTGAATAAGCAGCCAAATTAATCAAAAGCTGTAATTAACAAATTGGCCTTATTCAGAAGCTGTGAATCAAAAGTTAAGAAAATAAGCTGCCAGCTGTATCAGAAGCTGCCAAAATATAAAGACAACTGAATCAGAAGTTATGAATTACAAGACTAATGAATTAGAAGCTGCGAATAAGGAGCTAAATGAATCAGGAGCTGTGAATATGGAGCTAAATGAATCAAAAACAGTGAATAAGTAGCCAAACAAATCAGAAGCTGTGAATAAGCTCATAATGGAGTTGTTAGATGGCGTACATTAGGAGCCAAACGAATCAGACACTGTAAATATCAAGCTAAAAGAAACTGTGAATAAGACACCAAACGAATCAAAAGCTGTGAATGAGTAACTGAACGAATTAGAAGCTGAGAATAAAGTCAACAGGATCAGAACCTGATAATGAAGAACTAAATAAACCAGAAGCTGTGAATAAAAAGCCAAAAGTACCAGAAGCTGTAAGTGACATAAAAAGCAAAAACTAATCAGAACTTGATAATGAGGAACCAAATAAATGAGAAGAAACTGAATAAGGAACTAAATTAATCAGAAAATGTGAATAAGAAGCCAAATGGAGGAAGCAAAATAAATTATAAGCTCTAATTAAGAAGCCAAACAATTCTGAAGCTATGAAAACAAAGCCTTCACAATCGGAAGCGCTGAATAAATCAGAAGAGGAGAACAAGGAGCCACATAAATCAGAAGCTGTCAATAAAGAGCCTGACGAAACAGATGCTGTGAATAAGAAGCCAAAGGAATCAGAAGCCGAGAATAAGAAGCTAAATGATTCAGACGAATCAGAAGCTGCTAATGAGCAGCCAACTGCATCAGATGTGTGAATACTTGTACTTGATATCAGCTTCAGCTAATGCCTTGCGTAGCATCTACATCTAGAGGGCGCTATCAGGTATTGAAGCTAACTCTAGGTGAGTAAGTAGAAGAGTTAAGGATATGAAAATCATGGCAACTACTGAGTCATAAAGGAGTGATGAAAAATTTGAAAGGGCTTGTATTGCAAACCTGTCCCACCCAATCGGCCTGTGGGCCTATACGCCAGATTGCTATGGAATGCTAAGCAGCGTTGTCTCTGGTCAGTGCATGGATGAGTTATAAGTAGTCATTACTTTGTTAGCAATGCTTTAAACATTTTCAAACAAACCTTTCATTCGTGAAGAAGTCTTCAGCTAACGCACTGGAAGCTATGGGAACCCTTTGGCTTGTCTCATTTCTGAATCTAAGTAATGTAAGGCTTAGCTAGGCCTTGTAGCAAAAAGCATCTGCCTCTAGATGGTGCTATCAGGTCTTAAAGCTAAATCTAGGTGAGTAAGTAGAAGAGCTAACGACTTAAAACCAATGGCTTGTGTGACGTCGTAATAGGATGGTTAGATAGTTTATAGGGCCTGTTTTCCCAGGCTGCTACAGCCAGTGGCCCTATGGCTCTGTGGGTCTGCAGGCTGGGCTTCTGTAGAAAGCTAAGCAGGGCTGTCTCTGACCGGTACACGGATGGGAGTCTGTGCTTTGCTAACAATGCTTTAAACAATCTTTTGTTCTGGAATCCCTTCTTAGTAGTTTCTATTGTAGGTCTAAGCAGTTCATCTGAGACATCCCCGAAGAAATCTTCGTGTACTGAGTTACTTAATTTAAATGCTTTTTACTGGCTGTCAGCTTTAGCTAATGCATAGGAATCTATAGGAGCCATTGAGTTTTTCTCATTTCTGAATCCAGGCAATCTGGGGCTTAGCTAGGCCTTGTAGTAAAAAACATCTGCCTCTAGATGGTGCTATCAGGTCTTAAGGCTAAATCTAGGTGAGTGAGTACAGGAGCTAAGGATTTGAAACCAATGGTATACATGGTGTCATAATAGCATGCTTAGGTTTCTTATAGGGCCTTCATTCCAAGCCTGCTCTAGTCAGTGGCTCTGTGGGCCTGTAGACCCGACTGTAAAGAAAGCCAAGCAGGGCTCTCTCTGGCCAGCACATGGCTGGGAAACCATGCTTTAAAGCTTTTAAACCAAACCTGAGTCCCTTTTGTAGTTTACATTGTATGCCTAAACAGTCAATCTAAGGCATTCTTGAAGGTGTGCATGTTAGGAATGCACCGAAATAAAAATTTCTCACCCGAAAATGTTTCTTTTACAGTTTTTCATTAACTTATGCCGCTTAATATGCCGCTTATTTCATAGGTCAAATGCATTTTGTCTTGGTTTTAAACGAACAAAAAAAAAACAATTACAAAACTGCAGATCAAAAATATTTATTCCACAATAAACATTTTTAACATCACTGCAGAGATAGCAACAACGCACTCTATGAGTTAAATAAATTCTGAAAAATATATATTTGTAAAAAATAAAAATCCCATCCACCATGTTTGCTATATTTACAAAGAGCGACAAATTCCACGCTGCATTTCACTTTTTTCCTGTAGTGATGTAGTTCTGTATTACAGACACCGAGAAAGTATTTAAATCATACCATAAAATGTTGTGGTTTCTGCACAGAATGTTTTTTGTTAGTCGAAAATTAATATGCGACCTAGTGACGTGCACATCAAGAGACTGTGCGGCAGAGGGCGCAACCGAGTCACAGCGGGCCAAAAACTGAAGAAGAAGAAGAACCAACAGGAGCGATGGCGGCGCCCGGAGAGGAAAGCGTGAGAGAGAACGAGAAGGGGAAAAACAACAAACACAGAAATGAAGACCAGATTACAGGTAAAATAATCAGGTTAATAATCAAGTTAATACTGTAGAGTCGTACAGACTGGCAGAGAGAGAGGAGTTTTATTTCCCTGCTGCGGAAACCCTGCAGGCATGTAAGACCAACCGACTCAAAACTAAGACCAGTACTAGCTTTAATTCCACGTTGAACTACATTTACTGACTCGTACAAAATGTAGTGGACTAAGTCATACAGTGTGTCCATGGCTTTCCTTTGTATTCTGTTCACCGGCTTAAAAATTTTTTGTGCCGTACCATCTTAAATGGTTCAGCAATTACATGTGACTGCTGCACCATTTAAGGTGGAACGGAAATTAGTAAAAGCCAATGTACAGCCTCGTTCTGTAGAGTAAACTGAACACTCTGTGGCACCTTTCTTTTTGAGAGGTTGTGTCTGTTGAGTATTACAGGACTGTTTTAAGGCGGTTGTAGACTTCGTCCGGCTGCTTGTGGGTCTTGGGGTGTAGTAGTAATAGTAGTAGTAATAAAGTAATAGAAGTAATAATAATAATAATAATAATAATAATAATGGTTTTATTTAATAGTAGTTTTACATAGTAGATGGTTTTACTAATAAAAATGACACCTAAAGTGTTGAAATGAGTATAAAAGTAAAATAGTGTAAAGAACGTAAACAAAGTGAAAGACATGATCCCTGTTAAATGAAAGTAAAAAAAAAAAAGCTTATAGAAATAATTAATAGCTTTCTATATAAAACATAATAAAATAAGCTGAACTAAATTAATATAACCTGATGAATATGAATAAATAAAGGAATATGTTGTCAGTTGCTTTTTAAACCAGTAATGGTAGATGCTTTATGAACATTAAGATGAATTTTGTCTTGTAGACGAGTCTGAGCTGCTGACAGTTCCAGATGGTTGGAAGGAGCCCCAGTTTACAAAGGAGGATAACCCCCGGGGGCTACTGGAAGAGAGCAGCTTTGCTACCCTGTTCCCCAAATATCGTGAGGCCTATCTGAAGGAGTGCTGGCCACTGGTGCAGAAGGCTCTTGGGGAAATCGTGAGTTCATACCTGTGTGGGATGGGCAGCTCTCTTTTAAAGTGCTAGTTCATCACTAAATTTAATTGATAAGTGATTTTTAAAAGACTTGCTTATATAGTTGTTGATATTGTTGACATATCAGCATCTGTAAAGTAGGAGCTATTCATATTTATAGGTAACTTTATAGGTATGTCATGGTGTCAGACACAACTCTCTGTTCTTTCCTTGCAGTTTATCACCGCTACTCTGGATCTGATTGAAGGCAGTATCACTGTGAACACCACAAAGAAGACCTTTGACCCCTATGCCATCATCAGAGCCAGGGACCTCATCAAACTGCTGGCCAGAAGCGTTCCATTTGAACAGGCAAGGATTAGAGATGTCATCTTGGCTCAGCCAAAGGAGGAAATTAATGGGGGGTATAGATGAGTTTTGAGCCCCCCATGTAGTCCACCGCCAGCTGTCTCCAAATCATATGTTGTCTATATATACATGACATGTGATATAATAAAGATCAGGTCGCTATATATGTGTGTATACACAGACAATAGACAATGTGGTGATGTTGATGCTCTGAACACCGCTTGGCGTCCCCTTCAGAACTTGCTGTTGAGCTTCCCAATAGTTGAAATGAGCTCAGCAGTTATATTAAACATTTAACATGTTACTATATTATAATTACTGCAGTAAATGGCATTTTTTTATTTAGATGTGGAGCTTTAAATGAAAAACATTTATTATAGAATGTGCTCTATTTCAGGCTGTTAGGATTCTGGAGGATGACATGGCATGTGATATAATAAAGATCGGGTCGCTGGTGCGGAACAGAGAACGCTTCGTAAAACGCCGACAAAGGCTGATTGGACCTAAGGGATCTACGCTAAAGGTAAGAGAAGATCAGCTCTTTCTAATGTACTGGACCTAAGCGATCTACGCTGAAGGTGAACAGAGCAGTGTAAGGGCTCTGTGCTGAAGGTGGGCAGAAATCAGTGCTGAGTTATATTGGACTCAAGGGCTTTAACCCATTTAGTGCCCCGTGTAACCCTTTAATTATTTTTATTATTTTTTTAATTGAGCACAGATCAGTGCTGTGTAATATTCGACCTAAAGGCAGTACGTTAAAGATAAGTGCTGTGTAACGTTTGGCCTAAGAGCTCTATGTGCATGGTGAACAGCAATCAGCGGTAGTGTTGGACCTAAGGGATCTACGCTGAAGGTAAATGGAGACCAGTGATGTTTATTATTGTTGATATTGTCTTTGGGGCTGTATGCTGAGATTAGTGCTGTAATTCTTTTGTGTTGCTGCAAGTGGTGCTATTTAGCTATTACCCTGATCATATTAGCAGAAAATGACTTGCTGTAAGAGTAAAGCTGTTGATTTATTTAAATAAATCTTGATTTGTTTTGTTTTGAGACTTTTTGCAAAATTAATAAAGATGGCTGAGTGGTGATGAAACCAAAGGACATAGCAAAGTCCATAATTTATTTATTTTTTTATTTATTTTTTTTTTTTTAACTTTTGTCAGTGGTTGACTTACATATTTTATATTGGGTTCCAAAAGGGGTAGAGGGGGTCTGGTTATGAACTACAGCTAAGGATTTATTTGTTCATCCTAAGAGTAGGTGATAATACATTTAGATGTATTCTATACTTTTATATCTTCCCTTACTTAATTTTTAATTGTTATAACCTGTAGGTTTGCAAAGTATATTTGTCAAGACCACTACAGGCAAATCAAGAGTCAAGACTGAGACATGGAGTCAGGATCAAGACCGTGGTAGTTAATTTGAAATCTGAAGATTTTATTCAGAATATAAAAATAAAACGAAGAAATTAGGAAAAACATTTGAAATTTTATTGTACGTTAGTGATCATTTATGAGGAGTGTGAGAAGTCTCTGACACTGATGGCGTGAAGCCAGAAATTTTGTTAAGCAGTTGTTGAGCACAGTAGCACAGATGGATTACACAGTCACCTCATGGCAATAAGGCCCTTGGTTCCCAGCTGGGGTGTGTGTGTGTGTCTGTGTGTCTCTCTGTGTGTCTCTCTGTGTGTCTCTCTGTGTGTCTCTCTGTGTGTCTCTATCAGCTGGTACATTCACAGTCAACCATCATTAGCCAGCCAGCATCAATAAAGTATCAGTTACATGCATAACTAACATATTTAATGTAATCTTAATACAGTGTTGCTGTTTTTCCCTTAATATTATGACACAATAAAACCTAACCTAAATCTAAGTCTAACCTGGCCACACAATTCTTAGAAGTTAGTAAGCCCCTGGTTTGCATGGGGCAGTTTTTAGGTCTCATGATATCCATTCTGTGTAAAGCAGTGTTAACCCAACATGTAGCAATAGTCATGTTTAGTGTTCTTAACAACCTGAATTCAGAGGATCCGGATCTGTTCAGAGGAAAAACGGACATATACCAAATGTACATATCAGAACAGACTTCCTAATATGGGCATCAAATGCATCATCGTATCACACCACATTAGATACATTAACTTCAGTAGCACACTGTGTTGACAGCATTGAGTGAATATTGACATTACAAAAATGAGAATAATGATTTATGGTGCTGTGAGACAGTGAGCAGTCCTGCTGTAGTGATGATGCTTTTATCTGTTGCTTATTGATTGTTCTCTGTAGGCTCTGGAGCTGCTCACTAACTGCTACGTGCTGGTTCAAGGAAACACCGTATCAGCACTGGGACCTTACAGTGGCCTGAAAGAGGTACACACACTCATTCAAACACAATGTGGGCATACGTGTTGAGTACATTCTCGCTCCCATTGTCTCTCTCTCTCACTCTCTCTGTATTTTTCTCGTTTCTCTGTAGGTGAGGAAAGTCGTTCTGGACACCATGAAGAACATTCACCCCATCTACAACATCAAAGTAAACGAGCTGTCCTTTTTTCAAACTGTGCCTTTACAGTGTTGCTGTATGTTTAAGTTTGTCACTGTGTTTGTTTGAGATGATTCTTGGTAGCTTAAACAGTTAAGGGGCTAGCTGGTGAGTTAAACCCCTCCTCCTTTAGTTGTAGCACTGCAGTCATCACACGCTAGTATCAGAAATGATCTAAAATGCAGCTCAGGTGTCAGAAACCACATTTGGGGTAACCCGTGAATTGTGAAAATGCTGTTCATGTTTTATTGTAGACGCTGATGATAAAGCGGGAGTTGGCAAGCGATCCTGACCTGCGCACTCAGAGCTGGGAAAGATTCCTTCCCAACTTCAGACACAAAAGCCTGTCCAAACGACAACAACCCAAAAAGAAGAAGGTTAAGAAGGAATACACACCATTCCCCCCACCACAGCCTGAAAGCAAGGTCAGTACAACATATACAACTTACACAACATACACACTACGCTGGTTATTGTAGATACATAAGATAAGAGCCTTTTATTATCCTTCATGGGGAAATTTGATTCATTACAGCACAATAGCAGGAGAACAGATACAGAACAAGAGGTAGGCTAAAGTGCAAGTTACAAATTAGGAAATGAGAGAAAATAAATAAATAAAATCTCTAGTGTTGGAGTACAATACAATAAGAAACTATACAAATGTACATGTTATTGCACAGATATATATTGCACAGTTATTGAGACATACTGCACAGATTTTTTGAAGATATTGCAGTTATGATCTCTTATACCAGCTACACAAATACTGATAATCTTGGCAGTCACCTAAATACTGATGGTACAGACAGTCAGAGTGCATGAATTAAGATGTTGGCAGTCAGTACAGGATGTATCCAGGTGATAATAAAGCATTCTGTAATGTCCATATCATCCACATGGTCTGTCTCTGTAGTTTTACACAGTGCTAATGATCTTGTTTGTGGTTGAATCTTATTTTAATTATGGTCTCTGGTGTTCAGGTTGACCGCGAGCTGGCCAGTGGAGAGTTCTTTCTTCGGGAGAGCGAGAAGAGAAGGCGGAAAATGAATGAAATCAAGGTGAGAGGTTGTTTCATAACAACCAGAACATGAGTTTGCACACCGCTACTTGCTGTACAGAAACATATTAACATATTTCGCCATCAGCATTTACAATTTTTATGTCAATAAACACATTTACTATAGCTAGAGTGTTTCTGTTCATACAACCATGCAGCTGAATTATTGATAATATCACAAAGGCTTTACTCTTTGACCAAAGAAAACAAAATATGGATTTTGGTTGGTTCTGCCAGTGAGTTTGAGTCTCTTTCGGTTTGTGTCTGCTGGTCTGCGCTCTGTGTAGTTTAGTTTATTTATACGGTAGAGATTTAAACGCGCTCTGAAAGTGTTTAGAAGCTGTTTCAAACATGATTGAACATGTGGCAGTCTGTCACAGTATTGCATACGTTAGCTAGCTAACTGTTTACTTGGCTTTAAGTACAGCCCATATTGTAAACTTCGTTTTCATGTTATAGTGTCATCCGCTCGTCCTGGAAAACCTTTCTTCTACGTACATGCTAGTTCATCTAGTGAAAAGTTTAAAATTGTAGTTGTTTAATCTACATATTTAATATTTATTGTTATAGCACTTTTTTTACTTCTAAATTTTAATATTTTTTTACTTACTTATAACTTGGTGTAGCTGTAATCAAAGCACCGCATGTTGTGTGGGTGTGTTCCCCTTTTCTTTTCTTTTTCTCTCCCCTCCCCTCCATTCACTGGTGGTAATTTAACTCTTGGTGTACAACCTCATTTTGTCTAAACACTGCATTACAGTTTATTGTTAGTTTTTCACATTACAAGCCACATTTAAGCCGATTAATTGATTACTATCCAATAAATTCACACGAATAATCAGCTGTCACAAAAAGTTCCCACTTCAGTCACTCTGAAAATTCTCTGTTGTTCATGAAGGAGAAGCAGGCTGAAGCTCTGAGCAGGAAACAGGAAGAGAGGAAGAAAGCCTTTATTCCACCTAAAGAGAAACCTGCTGTGAAGAAACCCAAAAAAGGTAAAGAGTTTATAGCATGTCTAACAGTATCGCTCCTGCAACTTCTGATCCACACAGCCAAAACTATACATCTTCAAACACTTGCCTCTGAAACCCAGCAGTGTGGGTCCATTACTCGGAATTTGAAGTGATCTGTTTAGCCCCACCCATGCACACTGAAGTTAAAGGGGTGTTTCAGGCCAGATTGATTTTTAGGTAAAGCGCTATTCAAAGCAGCCAGTAAGAGCAGAACTCCTTCACATGGAATAGATTTTTGTTTTGTTGAAAAGTGAAAATTAAACACATCCTCACGTCCTTCACAAGCAGGGAACATATCTTAGTACTCATATCAGTATTAGCAGCACATTTTAGTGTACCAGTTTTATTGCTGAGTTTAACAAATGGTTAAAAAACACTAAGCATATAAAGCTCTCTGATTTCTGTACAGGCCACATTTTGTTTGTGTTAACTCATTTTCTCTTAGAAATCAATGTAATGTAATATGACAGGGGTGCCCAGACTTTAGCACACAACTGTATTGGTCTTAAAGGCATAATACCAAAAACTATGTAAGTGTGTGTAATTATATGCGATATGTAGAGTTTATTTATTTATTTATTTAAATTAAGCAATTATCAAGCATCAGCGCCCTTCTTTGACCTGTGTCCATATTTCCCTTAGCTCCTGCAGAGGTCAAACTAGACATCCGGGCCATTAAAGAGAAAGTAAAGAATGCTAAAAATAAGAAGCTTGGAGCTCCCCCACAAAAGCCTGCAGTGCCCCCTGCTGACGGGAAGAAGAAGAAGAAGAAGAGTAAAAGCTAATTGTCTAGCTGCGGGATGGACTGAACTTTCTCTGCAGAAAGCTGGAGAAATATCTTCTGGAGTTTTTGTATATTCTGGTGCGAGAGAGAGAGTGCGAGAGAGACAGATAGAGAGTGCGAGAGAGACAGAGAGAGAGTGCGAGAGAGACAGAGAGAGAGTGCGAGAGAGACAGAGAGAGAGAGAGAGTGCGGTCTTGGTGACCCTTTCTCTTTTCCAGAAATTGGGTTTATATGCGCAGGGTTATGTGCTGTTCACATGTTTTGGCAGTAAGTCATCTTTTTGCTTTACACTGAAGTTGTTAGGATTAAAGATGAATCTGAAACCGAAGTACACAGGAGGTGTTTATTTTGTTGATGCATTGCAGTATTTGAGTCCTAACACACATACAGCTCTGGGGAAAAATGTAAGAGAGCACCTGAAAATGATCAGTTCCTCTAGTTGTACAGTTTCTGGGTTTGTGTTGGACCAAAATGAGCAGTTCTGTTTGATTCTAT
>CM067474.1:9571691-9585520 GCA_034552555.1 Semaprochilodus insignis | reverse complement strand
ATTATCATTATTAATTATCATTACAACAACAACAATAATAATAATAATAATATTAATAATAATAAAAATAAAATAATAACAATAATAATTATTAATTATTATTACAATACTACTACTACTAATAATAATAATAATTATTATTATTGTTATTATTGTTATTATTATTTTTATTATTGTTGTTGTTGTTATTATTATAATTATTATTGTTATTATTATTATTAGTAGTAGTAGTAGTAGTAATAGTAGTAGTATTAAACGCAGGGGTAAAAGCAGGTAATCCACTAAAATCTGGAGGCCCCCTGCACGGCACATATTCTCCACACACCTGATTATCAGCTCATTAACAAGCTCGTTCAGAGTTGCAGTTGGTGTGTTCAAAAAGGGGAGCCCACAGGGCAGGGTGCCTCCAGAAGCCGGGTAGAGAAACCCTGATCTGGAATATTAAACATGTAACTACAGATCAAACTATCAGATCTGATAGCACAAAGTGAGTTTGTACCAATTTATAATATAATCATTTATTAAACCTTACTTACTGAGCCTAATCAGTTAAATCTAGATCAAGCCTTTGACTGATTGTGTTATTTGGCTTTACGTTTTACTTTTTAGTTCACTCTGATAGGAGAGGAAATATTGCTCTCCGACCTAAAATAAACAGGATTTATTCAATAATAAAAGACACTCTGTATGACAGCAAAATTCAGGTCACACACAACCCATTATCTAACCGAATCCCCACAGTTTTTTAATAATCTATAATATGCTCAATTATATCATATCAGTGCTTGCTGTTAAAGAACCAATGACCTGATAAGTATCCTTATGATATGATGAATGAAATATGAATCCCAAATATGGCAAAAAATGTAAAAACAATACATTATATAATATAATCATAACATTCTTAAAACAATCTCACAATGCAAGTGTTTTATATGTGTATATATATATATATTGATTGGATTTATAAACAAATAATTTCTTTCTGATATTAACATATTGCTGTGTTTACTATAGCACTTTATTTATTTTCCCTCAGAAGTAAGTTTTTTATTTACCATCATGTACAAAGGTTTGGTCAAATTAAACGTTTTGTTGACTTTAAGTGACAATAAGTTAATACATCCATTTACAGACGACAATGGACTGTTAGCTTTGTTCTGTTCATTAGATTCATTAAAACTATGCGATTTAAACACAAACGGCGAATCTGCTTCAGTGCGGGAAATCGAGTATCCATTACATATCATTTACATGAAGCACAGCTTTATTCAAGCAGGTGTTTCTGTAGGAAGCCAATAAAATGACACCACTCAGAGCTTGTAGACAGGCTTTATATCAATCAGTAACTGAGCTGCTCTCCTAACTGACCTCTACAGTGTAATAATGACTTGAAAGGATGAAATGTTAAATAAACAAAATGTTCTAGAATGAGGTAATTGTGTATTTTAGTGATTTGTGTGATCATTCTTTGAATGTATCATATTTAAATGCTGTTTTATTGCAGTGTATGAGATGCTTCTGCGCTAGCTGTGTTTTGTGTGGTTTATTTTTTGGCCAGTGTCAGTCGTATAAAACCAAAAGCTCCATGTAATTTGTCTAAATGGAACATGGAATAGTTGTAGTGTTTGTTTTTTTATGTGCATATAAAGTAAGTGCATCATTTTTGTACTGGATCGACGTGTTTAAATTATTAGTAGAATCAGATTTGATTGGATTAACAACCCCCACTATACCTTTCAGGGGCTATCATGTTTCCAGCTTCCAAATTTTTATCGGCATATTTGTGCTTTTAGAGTCCACAACGAATAAGCCACATGATTGGCTACACCCAACAGGGCGTGGCATGGCAAGCCATGGAGATAGACAACACACTGAAGATATATAGAACAAGGTGTGAAGACACTCAGTATGCAAATGCCGCAGTATCACAATGAGCTGAAAGCCGAGCTGAAGTTCACGTTTGTAAATAGTATTGTGCAAGAGGTGCTATAGTCCTCAAACTGCCCCTGCTGTCTGTGCCACAATCCATGTGCAGGTGGATTGTAGATGTCCTAACAAAGAGGAGACAGCAGGTGCATCTTAGAAAACACACATCAGCCCACCAGGCTCTCAACACAGGAGTAACAGAAGTTTGTGTCCTCTCTTGGCTTTAGTCTCTCCACATATGCTACACAGAGCCACACAGGAAGGAAATCAAATAGCTGTTCTTGTGGTACATCAGCAACCAACAACTGGTGGTGGCCACTCCCTGCCCCCCTCTACATCAACTGCTTCCACTGTGTAGTCACTTAAGTTTCTGGCCACCACCATATCCAGGGACCTGATATGGCCTGTTCAGTGTGTTACATACCATGCATGTGTGCAGCTCAAGACCAATTCCTTGTATGTGTGAAATACGTGGTGTAACAAAATGACTCCGGGTCTGAAATATCTGGCTCCAAGATGCCAAATGGAAGCACCCGTGCCACAATAATGTATTATTCATGAATAAAATGAATGTTAATAAGGACAGCCAGAGGTCACTGTTTAAGGGTTTTGATACTTTGACGTAATGCATTTTATCGGTATCTAAAGTGAAATGTTTGTGAAGCAGTTTAGGTGATTTTGAGGTTTTTTGTTTGGTCTACTGACTTTGTTTTTCTAACTGCCTTCAAGGTAACCTCTGGAAGGATGTTGACCAGAGCTGAAACTGATGTGTCTAAGAAATGTATCACTGACCCAAACAAGTGCACACAGTGATTAGAGGTGGATTCTGATTTGTTGTTTTGTTTTTGATAAGTCGTTGGCGCCTGTAGCAGAGATAACTGCATTTGAAAATAAAAGCACACTACAGGAGAGGAAGTGAGACCTTCAGCAGGCTCTACACAGTGTAACTTGTAAGTGACTTTACATGAAGCTGCTCCTGAAAATAACAGATTTATTCATACGGTAAAACAGGGAAAGAGAGGAAGAGATGTGGTATGCTTATATATTATAGTAAATTTACCTGCAAAAATGCCATTGTTGGTGAATTTCTGTCCTTCAGGTATGTCGCAGTCAACCTCTTTAGGGACACTTCTGTGTTACCGATTGTAATTTACAGACCGCCCAAACGAAATAGTACTTTTTGGGAGGAATTGTATCCACAAGCCTCAATAAAATTTCCCTCTCTAGGGATTTTAACCCATCAGACAGTAACAGATTAGAACTCATTAGACTCCTAAAAACATTTGATTTGAGCAGCATGTGGGCAGCTCTACCCCCAAATTAGACCACATCTTGGATTTGGTAATCACTGAAGGGTTAAACACAACGGTGTCCCTCAGATCTGATATCTTTCTATTAGACCATTTCTGTACAGTCATTCAGGTCAATATAGAATTGAGGAAGAAAATACCAGGAAGTTCGACTGACTTAGTTGAGAACACACAAGTGTCCATTTCCATTCCTTCTGATAATATAGACTCGGTTGAAAGACCGATTGGGTATTTCTCAGTGGATGTCACAAAAGTTTATACAACTAAATCAAAAAAACAAAATACTGAAAAAACAAAATACAAATTCTTGTTACCAAAACTCTTAATGCTCGATGTCAGACTAGGTTGTCTGGCTACAAATATCAAACCTCCGTGTGATCTTTGACCCCGAGCTTGAAAACGTATGCACCTGATATGCCATAAAATGGCATAAAATATCACAAGAAGAAATCATAAAGGTTCTACATTGCTAGTTAAATGATGTGACAGTTGTTATTGTAAAAGTGAGATATTGTAAAATGTACTTTCACTTCAAGTGGCTGCCAATTGTTTATTGTACCATTCCAGGAATTATTGAACTGTCAAGGAGTTTATTGGCTGTACTGACCATAGAGGAGCACTATGTAGTTCTACAATTACAGACTGTAGCGCATCTGTTTCTCTGTATATTTTGTTATTTCAATGGTCAGGACCCCCACAGGACCACCACGGTGCAGGTATTATGGGGGTGGTGGATCATTCTCACCACTGCAGTAACAGTGTGGTGGTGTTGTGTTAGTGTGTGTTGTGCTGATGTGAGGGGATCAGACACAGCAGTGCTGCTGGAGTGTTCCAACACTGTGTCCACTCCACTGAACACTCCTACCTTGCTGGTCTACCTCGTAGGCCATTGTCTAGTCCTGTGTTTCTCAACCCTGCTCCTGGAGGCACCCCGGTCTGTACATTTTAGTGCTTTCCCTGCGCCCAACACACCTGATTCAACTTACCAGCTCATTAACAAGCTGCAGGGTGTGTGTTAAAGCAGGGAACCCAGTAAAAGGTGCAGGGCAGGGTGCTCCAGGACCAGGGTCACAGGACGCTGCACACAGGATGCTGTTAGCTGGATAGTTTTGGTTGGTCTGGTTCAGGTCAATATAGAATTGAGGAAGAAAGTTCCTGGAAGTTCGACTGACTTAGCTGAGAAGTTTAGACATGATTATAATAGTGCACCAGTTTTGGCCCCCTCACCCAATGAACTGGTCTCTGATCTGAATGCTAGTTTAGAGGAAGCTCTTTCTTGCGCAGGTCAAATGAAAGAACAACTCAAGTATTCAAAACAATCCATGGGAGGAATCCGATGAGAAAATACACCAGCTTAAGAGAATTTGTCCTAAATCAAAATGCTTATGGTTATGTCATGAGGAAACATGATATAAACTTTCATAGCTATAGTGACGCCACACATGTATGCATTTCCATTCCTTCTGATAATATAGTCTCGGTTGAAAGACCGATTGGGTATTTCTCAGTGGATGTCACAAAAGTTTATACAACAAAAACAAGAAAACAAAATACTAAAAAAACAAAATACTAATTCTTATTACCAAAACTCTTAATGCTCGATGTCAGACTAGGTTGTCTGGCTACAAATATCAAACCTCCGTGTGATCTTTGACTCCGTGCTTGAAAATTTATTCACCTGGCATGCCATACAATGGCAGTAAAACATCACAAGATGATATCATAAAGGTTTTACAGGGTTAAGCTTGAAAACCTATGTACCTGAAATGATGTGACAATTGTTATTGTAAAAGTGAGGTATTGTAAAATGTAATTTCACTTCAAGTGGCTGCCAATTGTTTATTGTACTATTCCAGGAATTCTTGCGAAACACTGGTCTAGTCCTTCATCAGTGGTCACAGGTTGGTTATTCTCAGTTCAGCAGTGACACTGAGGTGTTTAAACCCTGATCCACTCACACCAGCAAAACACACACTAACACACCACCACCGCGTCAGTGTCACTGCAATGCTGAGAATGATCCACCACCCACATAATACCTGCTCTATGGAGTTCCTGGCCTTTAAAAAACAGGGTAAAAGGGGGCTCACTAATTATGTAGAGAAATTTATGGAATTCTCCAATTATAAAACAATAATACACAAAATAGAGAAAGAGTGTACATATATGGACGTGTACTTAATTAGATGGACATATATTTCATCTGCATATGGACTAAGCAATGAAACCTCACGCCACCTAAGACACAATTGCATTTACATTTACATTTATGGCATTTAGCAGAGGCTCTTATCCAGAGCGACTTACAACCGTGCTAAGTGTTCCGCTGGATAATGTTTCCCGGCTAGTATAAGAAGGTTAGAGTCTAAAACTCGCTATGAGCTCAGACACTGCCCGAACAAGGGCCAGTGCTGATAGCTAGAGAGAACACACAGACATATATAAGCATAAGTGCACTACCTGGCATTAAATGGAGTTTTTTTTTCAGAAATATGCAGATATAAAAGAAATACTCATGTAAAAGATTTTTATTTCTTGATCCTTGACTAACATAATGGATATATATATACACCAGACATACTGCCGCACTGTTGTACAGGAGCTGGAACTGAATACAACCAAGTTGTGTTTGGATTGAAGGCAGATCTGATTTGTTTCCTAGATCAGATGTTTTGAGATGACTGTCCGCACTGTTCATTTATTTATTTATTTATTTATGGCATGAGATTTCTTTAATAAAAGAGATTATAATACGTTTATGAACTGTGTATTATCTTCTGTCATGTTTAAACAGCCTCTAACACAGTGTGTCAGAAACAGCCTGTGTATGCTGTACAGTGCACCATAAAATTATTTAACTACTCTTTGACCAGTCTCGCAGATAGTTAAGGTAGGTAACAAATAGAAGGGCTGCAGATAAGCTGAACAAAAACTGTGAAACTATTAAACAAATAATTTACTGCATGTGTATCATGCAAGTTTTAAATGCCCTTGTTTATTTAGAGGTTCTGTATGTAGATCCAGTATAACTCCAGTGTGGATAAGTGCGGTGATTCCCATAGCTTCCAGCTACGTAAGATTAGTTAAAGCTGCTTGTGAAATGAAAAATGCATTGTATACGTCCCTGAAACGAAAAAAAAAAAAAAAACCCAGCGCAGACAGGTCCATGCTGGTCTAACTGGTTTATGCTGGTCTAGTGCTGGTTTAGCTTGCCACCCTGCATGTCTTTCTGAATGACCAGCATACCACTATAACACAACATATCGTTGCTGTCCAAAGAAAACCAAGTATCTCCATCTTTGTTGATTTTTACTTTTATGCATCATTTGATCACAGCAGCTGCCGTTTATACTGTCTGAAGATTTCATGATGAATGGACCGACAGAAATGGCCAAAAACTGCTTTTGCAAAAGTCTGGTTCCATTGACTTACATTAAAATTACATTAGGTTTTTGCCCTCTCCTACAAAGTTGCCATTTTGGAGATACTTGTTTTTCTTTGGACAGCAACGATATGCTGGTTTTGCTGATGACCAGAATATTTATTTCTACTGCTGCTGCCCTGCATGCCAGAATTTTCACTGCGAGCAGATTGATATTTCTCCAGATTTACCCTGAAGACCGTAACCTAAAAGCTATTTTTTTATAACATTTTTAATTAAAATTTTTAAATTGTTTAGGCCATAGAATGCACATGTATAGTATTTATCTACGCTCCTGGTAGCTGTCGTACAGTGCTGTTTCAAAGGCTAAAGTACAGCCTCCATATGGTGGACTTAGTTTACAATATGGATTTCCATATCTCTCTTATCTACAGATTCATAAAAAAGATGTTCTTGTGTAAATAAAGCATATTTTAGTTTGACGGGTTGCTAGGAAGAATAATAAACGGATGAGACAATGGAACCCATAGAAGGCGTCAGTGACGAGTAAGTGCCTAATGCAGACGGCGCTGCGAAAGTGGTTAATCAGAAGAATTCCTGGTGGGAGGACTGTATATCTCATATGGGCGCTAAACCCCCGTCCCTACTGATTCAGGACTGGTTTGCTAACTATAATTGAGACTTGATAAGATTAAATAAAGCAAAGATACAAAGTTTAGACAGATTCTTTATGGTCCCACCCTAGTTTATGTAACAGTGAGATGCCTGGACTGGCTTTGTGAACATGTAAATGCAAATCTTAGTTTAATGCATCACCTATTTACAGGTATGGTGAACTGAGGGCCTGAGTCTAACTCAGCTCAGTGATTTCCTTGTTCTATCTTGCCAACTAAACCTCGAATTAGCTTGAAGTAGGTGTGCTTGATCAGAACTGTGCAGAAATCCAGCCATGCAGGAAATGAGTTCCTCACCCCAACATTACAAGATACCTCTATACATTCACCTCTTTAGTCATTACAAGATCCTTCAATGCATCAAGGCGTCACAAGATTACAGATAAGACATAGATCATGAACATGTTTCATACTCGCCATATGAATGTGCCTACAATGACTAGATTTGGATTGTTTGGTTTAACTTTCATTCCACTGTCACAGGGTCTGCCCACTGCATCATCACTCTAATAACCCAAGTCCGGCCCTGGCCGAACAAGGAAGGGTTTGCTCTGATGTTGGGTTTTTCTTAAGGACTCTTATTGTGAAGACAAGGTTAAGAACTGTTCTGGATTTATGTCCTTGGCAGCAGTAAGACCTAGGGAGTGTGTGAAGGATTGAAGACCTGAGCAAAATCAGAGCTAGCTGTTAGCCTGAAGCCTTGTTAATTGATATGCTTCAAGACTTGGCACCCCTAATTTTCTGGACCCCCATCAGCGATACATATATTTCCTATGAACTATTATTAAGTACTAATAACTACTATAATGGTCATCAGCGTTACTGCTACTGTTCAAGTAAATCAAGTTGATGTATGTTAATAGTTTAATCATACAGCACTCTGATCATAGCAGTGGCATTCGAGGCAGTATCATTCAGTCCCATAAACAGGCTCCGATCAGGTCCAGGCAAAGGAGCAGTAGCAGATAACTCTTTCTCCATGGATTTTTAAATTATTTTTGGGGGTAATTCATTCCATAATTGACATGTTGTGTCTACTATGTCATAAATGAATTCATGGTGACATATTTAGCTAGCTTTCCAATCACATCCAGGCTATGTTTTTACTGAATGCTACCCATCAAACAAACAACACTGTACTAACATTGTCTACTCCTTTACAAGGTAGCCCAAACTTGTTAAAAGCTGGTGCTATTATGTTGTCTCAACAAGGTTGTCACAACCTCACTATTCAGCAATGTTGCATTTCTGGGCAGAACATAACGAAACCTGCTGTACGAGGGATTCTCAGAGGTCGTGACAACGTACTGACTATGTTGCCACAGCGTTGTCAGAAAGAGATGTCATGACTTTCTGAGAAATTTCAATGTAAAAAAAAATAATAATAATAATAAATGTTGTCACAACATAACTGTTTTCTGGATATTAGCATAGTAACACCAGACGATTCCTACTTGCACATACAATCATAGAAAACTTTTATCGAGCAAAGAACTACTTCTTTAACTGCCAGCATACAATGCAATAATGCTAGTGGGCTTCTGATCTGGCTGAGGTTAATTCGGCAACCTCTTTACAACAGTGGTAATTCGCACAGTTGTCTACCATTACTCAGAATCATGTGCATAGACAGGAAACATGTATACGAGTACTAGCTGGAGAGATACTCCTTCTCCAGCTGCTGTGATAATCAAATATTGCTACCATATTACCATATTGCTTCTGAGCCAGCTGCCGTTAGCCATCTTTTCACAAAGGGATAATGCACACGAGCATTAGGCTCCAAAGTAGCCAAAACTGTCACAGTCGGAAGTCGCAGTTTTCTGTAGTGTTAGTGACAAAAAGCACTGTTCATTTGTTTGAATGAAACGAATATAATTATAGAGCACGAGTCACCTCAAAGCATGAGTCAGTGAAAAGGCTGAAAATGGGTTTTGAACTCACTGGAACACTTCCGTATCAAAATTTAGCTTGCTGCCATTTCTAATGACTAAAATGAATTTCAAAATCTCTCTTCAAAATATTTCTGTGATGTATTTGCACAGGGAGATATAGTTTTTTTGGTTTTGTTTTAACACAGTTAAATAAAAAGGTTATTGTGAAGAGGGATGAAGCCAGTTGTGCATAACATGATAAAACTTTTCATGAGGAAGCTTTTTTTCTGTTCCTGTTTCATAATTTGGGCTGCATATTCTTAAGCATCTGCACTTTTATCTGTCAAACTGCACTTTTCATTTAACGTCTATGTCTATGATATGTCTAGACTTTGAATTTTACATAAAATACATCATTAAAGGTGTACATAGAATTAAAGTTCTGTTAAAGAACACACTTAATTGACTAAAATTGTCTTTTCACTACAGACTGACCTTAAATCCATTTAGACAGTATTATCAGGAAGAACAGCACCACTGAATAAAACTTATCAACAGCTTAAAAACCACTTACCTCCCTCACCGCTGCATTCAGGGGAAAAAAAATCCTCACACGATCTGAAACTTGAGTGTGTGTCTATTGTTGGAGGCGGAGTGTGTGTGTTTGTTTAAGGGTGTGACAAAGCTATGAAACACCCCTGAAGTGAAGTGAGTGGAGAATGCAGAACAGTGACATGACAGTAGCAGTGAATGATATGTAAATGATGAATAACTGTCAGGTCCTCCCAGGATAGGCACTCTTGGGACACTTCTCATGCCGGTCACCAGAGGTCTAACTCGCCGGAGTTCTGAGGATATTTGCTCCTGCTCCCTCTCACCTAGCTCCTCCTGCACCTGCCCTTTCTCACCTGCTCCCCATCCCAACTAATTATCCTTCCCTTTAAATGGCCTTCCCCTCCCTAGGTGTTTGTGGAGCATTAACCACTGTGCTGTTTTTTGCACCGGCTGCTTTGTAATGATCATCAGTTCCAGAATTCCTTGAATAATCCCTGTGTTTTGGTTACTTTTCAGAATACTCCCCCCGCTCCTGACTCTTGAATCCTTCAACCCCTCTTGCCCTTGGTTTTTTTTTGTTTGGAAATTTCTTGCTCTTTGTGGTTCTTTTTTGTGACATTTGAATATCTTCTGGGCTTTTGAATTTTTGAGATTTTTGCTTTGTTTTTTGAGAACTTCTGGCCGTTATATCTTTTGGACCCTTTTGTGTTTTACATTTCTGCAGTTTTTGTGTTTCTTGAATAAATCCTACCTGTAATGGATCCTATCCCTGTGTCCGGGCAGCTCTCATTACAGTAACATAAAATCCTACTAGCAACTTGTTGAAGGAAGATCTTGTCAATAAATGTGTTTATAATAATAATAATAATAATAATAATAATAATAATGCATTATCTTAACTTGTCATGATGTTTTAATTTGACATAAGTATATTTCGATGAGTAAACATTGTCACCTACATTATAATTTATGTGTACGCATCATAAACATGCCTTGCATCCCGGATTTACCGTTCCCAACTGTTGAAGATGCCTGCCCGTTAGCAGGTAAAAGAGTGTTTGAGCAAAACGGGTTAGTAGTATATTAATGTTGTGATGTAAACAGTTTGTGGATCTTTATTTTTTCAAACTAGGATTCGTGACTGTATCGATATCTGACGCCAGCTTGGAAAAAATATGTTAACGTTAAGCTAACGAATCATCATTCAAATAACTAGCCACAGGTTTTACCAGTCAGTCGTCACCAGAAAAGATTGAGGAAAGTGTGTTGATGGACAGACAGATTGTGATGCACGCTGAGCTAAAAGCAAAGCGATGTTTATTAAACAGACTGGTAGTACAACACAGCAGGAACCAGGTCAAAGCTGAGATAACCAAGGGGCAAGGACAGAGTCAGAGTAAGAAAACAGGCAGAAGTCAAAACCAGGCAAACAACCAGATCAGCAACAGAACCAAAAGGGGAAAGACAAAAGAGTAAACCAGAAAGTCAAAAGAGAGTCAAACCAGAGACGCTAACAAGAACAACAACAGGGAGAAACGCTCAGTACGCACAATACTTTGCAATGGGTCAGCGTGAGAGAGGAGTATGTATACAAACAGACTAAATTAACAACTGGTGGGATCAATACTCGGGAGACTCAGATCTAGAGAACAGAATGGGATTGGGAGATGGCGGACATGTGAAAGTTACGTCATCGGGTGGTGAGTTATGGGAAATGGAGTCCGGGAGATTGGAGGTGAGAGGAGAACCAGCAGGCATTTGGTTACTTTTAACCAAAGTCTTGCACCCCTTCTAATAAGCATTTTGGTATTGAAAGTAAAATACTTTTTTATTTTTTATCGGTAACACTTACTAGTCTATTGACTGGCAGCCACGGTAACATTACCGCAGGGCTGATAAATCTGGCTGGCTAAGGCGGGAAGGCAGCCAACGTTAATTTTAGTTAGCATCGTTTATAGCTTAACTGCCAGTTAATAAGCATGTCTCCATGTTAGCTAGGTAGTCGAGAATTTCACATCTGTTCGAACACAGAGATAATTACTCATAACCTATATTTAAGTTTTTGACGCTGTGTATGCGTCTTGTCTACAGAAAGTGCTGCTGAAAGTTATTACAGCATGTTGAAATGAGTGTGGTTAGTTGAGTTGTGTATTAAAAAAACATCAGCACCAAAAACTGGAAATTAATTAACTGAGATCATTTGAATTGTTATTGTTTAAAAAAATCATTTTCTCTAGGCACCCATGACATCTAGCGACAATTTCCTCCGACAGCAATCTGAAGTATATTTTAAGTTAAACTTTGAAAAAAAAAAAAAAATTCTTTGCTTGCACACATTTGATGGGATAGCACTGGTGAAAGTTAAACTTGCTTATACGAACACTATTGTAATAAACAGGGCTTTTTTGTGCAGTGCTGATGCTGAACGTGCCCGTTTTTTTTTTTTTTTTAATAAGTGTCTGATTTTCCGGGTGCAGGTCATTCAATGGAGTGGAAGTGCAAGTTGTGTTCTGTGTCCTTAGATGCTACTTTTTGCTATCTGGGTAGTTACCAAACTGTGTATCGCCCTCGATGAGAGCATATCTTATAGGACTCATTGCCATTGGATAGAGGGAGTGGAGAAAGATTTCTGCTTATTGATGTAATTGTCAAGCGGTGTGATAGCCAGGGTGTTTTCAGGAAGGAACTTGGTTCTGAAGGTCCGCAGTAAATAAATGTAAATGTAAGACGTTACCTACCAGTTCCTGGTAGCTGTGATACTACGTTCACATGTTTATGCTGAAGAAACGTTGTGCCTCATAGCAGTACATGGTCAGTGGAAGCGTTAAGCCACACAAACACCGGAATGGTGACAGTATTTTTGAATGGTGAGCTTTGTCTATCTATACTGTTTATTTAAGGTGGAGAAAGGCAGGAGGAGCTCTGTGCTCTCTTACAGTTTTTTAGATAGTACAGGGTTCAGCACCCCAGCTCCACTCCAGCATTCCAGTGCCACTCTCATGGCTGCACTGTTCCGGTCCCACAGTTTCCTAAACGGAACTAAAGGAAACTCTTATTATGGAGGCGTTGAAGTTTCTGTTTTTGCGAGGGTGGATTTAATGATGAGTGCTGAGAGAGGTTAATGTGTCCTCAGTGGATCAGTTTAATAATTCTGTTCATATTTGTCAGGTGCAAGAACTTGGCGCGACACAAGCAGAGCTAAAAGTCAAGGAAGCTTTATTGAACAGACCGGAAACTTTACACAACAACAAAGGACGAGCAAGCAATGCAAAGGGATAATGCCAGGTCTTGTGTAGAGGAGACAAGCGGAGGTCGAGAACAAGGCAAACAGGAGACAGAATAGAGGGAGGTAACCAGAGAATAGTCAAGAGGAAGAAAACAGGGTCGAAAACCAGCGAGACAAACAATCAGGCTAGCAAGATGAAAGGGGAAGTCGAAGAGGGAGAATCGGGAACAAAGCAAAGTCAGAACCAGTAAGCAAATAGACAGACAGAGAGAAACGCTCGGTAATGCAACCAGGGTTGGCAAAACTTTGCGAAGAATGTGTGAGTGTTATAAACAGGAAGTGTCAGCTGAAATCAATCAGTACTCTGGTGAGCTACAGCGTGAATGATTGGTTGACTGAGGACATGTGAGTGTGACGTCATCGGGTAGTGTTTTCAAGTGTTTAGAACTGTGATTGTACACAAATTAAAACAATAAATTTCTCTTTTTCAAATAATATTTTATTTGGCCTGTAGTACATAATTTTATAGTTGATGTTTATCTCCATGTTCTTCACTTTATAATACAAGTCCTAATGAAGAACACAGTTTATTAGTAATGAGTTACCATGTGTTTTACTTTATAATACTGTTCTAGATAATACGGAACTACTACTACTAATATATATATATATTAGGGCTGCCCTCTAGAAGTCGACGAGTCGAATCGTCAGTCGGAGACCCTTTAAGTCGACTGACAACAGTGACGAGGTTTTTTTTTCTTTCGGAAAACAGACAAAAGCTTACAAAATGCACAAGAACTTTAAGAATTTAAAAAGACATTTTAATAATTATTAAAAGGGGAATAATAAATATATATTTAAGTTCTAACTGGGCTATGG
>CM067474.1:9513002-9566922 GCA_034552555.1 Semaprochilodus insignis | reverse complement strand
TATATATATATATATATATATATATATATATATATATATATATATATTATCTCACAGATTCTAACAGATTCTCACAGAAGCGAGTACACATTCCCCTCACATTTTTGTAAATATTTTATTATATCTTTTCATGGGACAACACTGAAGATATGACACTTTGATACAATGCAAAGTAGTCAGTGTACAGCTTGTATAACAGTGTAAATTTGCTGTGTCCTCAAAATAACTCAACACACAGCCATTAATGTCTACATTGCAAAGACAGTGAGTACACCCCTAAGTGAAAATGGCCAAATTGTGCCCAAAGTGTCAATATTTTGTGTGGCCACCATCATTTTCCAGAACTGCCTTAACTCTCTTGGGCATTTGAAAAGACAACCTCTGGATATGACGCTGAGCACGTGCGCTCAACTTCTTTGGTGGACCATGGTGAGGCCTGTTCTGAGTGGAACCTGTCCTGTTAAACCGCTGTGTAGTCTTGGCCACCGTGCTGCAGCTCAGTTTTAGGGTGTGGGTTCTTCTTCTAGCCGAGGCCATCTTTATGTAGAGCAGCACTTCTTTTTTTCAGATCCTCAGAGTGTTCTTTGCCATGATGTGTCATGTTGAACTTCCAGTGACCAGTATGAGAGAGAGCGATACACCAAATTTAACATACCTGCTCCCCATCATACCTGTGACACCCACAGCTATGGAAACGGCTTGTGTGTAAAGTCTTGTCATTGTAACACACTAGGAGTTGCTAACGTTACCTGTGTTTCTTATTAAGAGAATACTAGTACAAAGGGAGGAGTGGCAGGTGAAGGAGTGCCAGATTAAGAGAGTGAGGTGAGCTCTTAAATGAATTAATGATGAATATATTAATGTTTCTGCCTTTTATAGAGCATTTTACTAAAGAGCTCATATTGAACATAACTGATCACCAACTAAGTCCAGTATTACTTAGTTGTCATATACATTTTACCTGAACTCTGATGCAAAGAGGAGGAGAAGCTGGTGGAGCTGTAGAGCGAGTGAGGGGAGGATTTAAAATCGGTTGTAATGGATTAAACCCACAAAGAGATCAGTAAACAGAAATAATACAATACGCTTAGTTTCTCATAAGCCTCAGAATTGCTTTCAAGCGGCTATTCAGCTCTGTGACCTCAGATGGTAGAAACCCGTTGCCTGACTACTAAATGATTAAATGTAAACATAAATTTATTGCTGATAGACTCACTGGTGCTTGCTGCACTCATCAGCTGCAGCAGGACAACATACCACTGTCCTGCACATCAAATGCTAGAATCCAACGCAGTGATGAAGGAGTGGATTTCAAGTGGGCTACATTAACGTTCAGGAGCTTTACCTTAGACATGCATCACGGCAGCCATAATATATTTTAGGAGTGTGTATTTTTAGTCAGTGTATGAGCAGTTTTGCATCTGTAAATCCGTGGTTTGAAATTAAGTCCAGTACTGATGCCGTACATTATTTTTAGAGCAACTGTTTGTGTTTTCTGAAAAGCTAGAATGTTGTAAACGCATATACAAAGCTAATATTTCAGAGGATGGGATGGGCTTTGATTCATAGTAGCAAATGTGAACTGAGCAAAAATGCAGCTGAGCAAGTCCAGCATGTGTTTATCATAATCGCATTTCAAAAATGTGAATATGCTGTGTACATGAACAGTTGATTCATCAAATAATCTGGTTTATTAAGTGCATGTAAACACATTTATTTAGTACTACTTGGGTGTGGAAGCCATACGTTCATATGATTTACATTTTAAATTCATTCATCTTAGAAACCGCTTATCCTGCTGGGTGGCCGGGGTGCTTTCTGGTATGGTTGCCTCCTTATAATCAAAAATGCCTCAAATGTCTGATAGTATTTTTTTAAATTTCAACCCTCTTTCAATACTGTCATTACTGACACTTACCTGCAGGTTAACAATTAAGATGCAAGTTGAGTTAAAGCAGAGATACCCAAGGCTACAAGCTCTGAAATAATTGCAAGTATGGTGAAAGCATAAAAGAAAAAAAAGATTAAAATGTAAGAACTTTTATTCAGACAAATTCATTTAAGCACATAGTACTATTCTCTATCCAACTTCAGTGTCCTTTATCTGTATATCATAAATTATTTGAATGCGGATGACACTGCTTTGAGTTACTGTTTATTTTAATTCTTTCTCGAGAATTCCCTAATTCTTTTTTAATTTCTTTTACTTTTACGTGTGTATATGGTGCAACTCTCTGTATCTAACAGTGCCTCAATGTCAACACCAGTTTGGTGTTTCTTTCTTCTCTTCATGTGTCAGTTACACAGGGTCTACAATACTGAATTGAATAAAGTCAGTTTAAACAGTAAAATCACCAAACTCTTCAAGGCTCCTGGCCACCAGGACTGGAGTTTACTGGCCCTGCACTAGGTCATTACTGAAATATGGTGATTCTACAACTTTCCACGCTCAGGTGTCTGCAGGTAAGAAGCAGCAATGAGTGAAGGGACGTAGACACAATAAGAAATAAAAACATCTAAGCAATTTCAGTTCATTTCAGCAACTGTTTGTGCATGTTTTATAATTTTTATGAGAATTTGCAACCAACGTCATAAGATAATTAATGCTATGCTAATACATAAATTGCACACATTAATTAAATGGGATAGATTGAAAAAGAATTTAACACATTCTAGTGCACTGGTATTTGTTTCCACACCGAAGATGTTTTAACTGCAATCACAAGCAAAACTACCTAACTAGATTTTTAACTATTTCGTGCAGGAGGAGGGCCAGATTCTGCACTGCCTTGTGATTTTTCCACTCAAGCATACCTGATTGAACATATGTTTTGATTACCAGGTTTATTTGATGTTCTAGGCCAGGGAAATCACCAAACTGTACAGGACTTTGGCTTTCAGTTCCCCAAACCTTATGTATCACAAAAATATGTGCAAACGAGAAGAAGGCTTTAAATTTGCTAAACGCTCTGTATTCCCAAAGCAGTATGTTTGTGCGTTGTATGATTGTCATTTGTAATTGACTATTGGGCCCCCATTAGGAGATTTACAAATCACTCTGCTGGAAAAGTCTTGTAAGATGCATCTCTCTGAAAAACAACTGGACAAAGACTATAAACATCACAAAACAAAAGGCAATACACGGTGGAGTGTCACTTTTTTTTTTAGCTCTTTTATTTCACAAGCCAAATAATTAGCCGTTACTTTTCAATTTAACACATTTAAAAGCTCCATAGAAGTCCACAATAAATCCAAAGAACGCTTGGAAATGTATAAATTTCTGAGTTTGCTGAGTGTAGTCTGGACACTCAATATTTTTGTCAGTTATCTCATCCTGCAGTTTTCAAGATATCAACACTTCCAACTCAGGAATGTTGGGTCTGATCAGGACCAGGAAATCATTCCACTCAGTAAGTCAACTAAGCTAGAGATGGAGAACTAAGCTAGACAGCTATGGAGGCGTTAGTTGACTTACCACAGCTTTTAGACAGCAGCTGACTTGACCTGTCTGCTGAGATTGATGCTTTATTAATACAATGTCTGGGTTCGTATCTATACACATTAAAAGAAATTGGAACAGGGAAGGATGTATCATCTACCCTTTTGGACATCCATGTCCCCTGCAGGATATAAGGAAGTGGTAAAGAGAAGTAGTGAAAGTACTGAATGAAGAGAAGTGCCCGCCCCATGTAAAGCAGGAAAAAGAAAAACAGAACGAAGAAGTCCACAAGTCTTCAGTAACAGGATGTAGGGATACATGGACAAAAATGTCCATAACATACACCCTGCAAGCTCAACACACATATGTAAAATATGTTATACATACAGGGGTTGGACAATGAAACTGAAACACCCGTCATTTTAGTGTGGGAGGTTTCATGGCTAAATTGGACCAGCCTGGTGGCCAATCTTCATTAATTGCACATTGCACCAGTAAGAGCAGAGTGTGAAGGTTCAATTAGCAGGTAAGTTTTGCAGTTTTGCTCAAAATATTGCAATGCACACAACATTATGGGTGACATACCAGAGTTCAAAAGAGGACAAATTGTTGGTGCACGTCTTGCTGGCGCATCTGTGACCAAGACAGCAAGTCTTTGTGATGTATCAAGAGCCACGGTATCCAGGGTAATGTCAGCATACCACCAAGAAGGACGTTTTCCTCCACCAGCATCACGTAGTGACCTGGCCACTATCCTGCAAGAAGAATGGCTTAAAATCCCTCTGACCACTGTGCAGGACTTGTATATGTCATTCCCAAGACGAACTGACGCTGTATTGGCCGCAAAAGGAGGAGGAGGCCCTACACCATACTAATAAATGATTGTGGTCTAAAACCAGGTGTTTCAGTTTCATCGTCCAACCCCTGTATATATGCTATGTTATATTATATTTTAATACTGTGTAATATGTCGGTTAATTATGCTAAACCAATGAACCAATGTCTTTCCGGGAGTGAACTTGTGTGTGCACTTGTATAGTTTTTCAGACACCTCTCTTACACACAGTCGGCTGTGTACTGTACCCAGAAACCCTCAGCACAATGCATGCTCTAGAATGTTCGGAGCTGTTGTGTTGGAGTTTCGGGAACCAGCCTTGTGAAACCAACCCTTAAAAAATACACCTTACCCCCACCTGCTCCCCAGGTGCCCTTTATTGTACAGGATATTGAGTTAAAAAATAAATTTCAAAGTATGGTTTGTTCAGTTTAACCTTGAACAACTTAAATAAACTTACTGCAACTGGGCTACAATCAGAGAACATATCCACAACACATAATAACTCTGCTCTGTGCTCTAGTGAGTATGTGGCAAAAGCAACTTGCAGCAATCTTCACTGTGCTGCCCCTGAGTAAAGAGTGGGGCGAGGTCACAAGACCTATTGAACGTTGTTTTCCGGGCTAAATCCGGTCAGTGCCTTTATTTAGCCCAGAGATAGACTTTGAAATTTGGGCAGTTTAGTCCATCTTATTTGATCTAAATTCCTCAAGAAGGATCCCTTCTTGGGCCACATACAACCTAAATACAGCCATGAATCAGAATCAGAATCAGAATCTCTTTATTTCACCAAGTATGTTACACATACAAGGAATTTGTCTTGGTGAGAGCAACACGTATGACAAGTAACAAAAACAAGTAACAAAAACACAGAACACAGATTATTTACAGTATTAAACTAAAGGAAAATTACACTAAACAATAAATAGAGTAGATGATAAATTAAAAAGTAAAAAGTACTAAAAGTAATAAAAAGCTGAAGAAGCTGAGAGATGTGAAACAGATTTAGTTGAAAAATATTATATATAGAAAGTTACAGATGACCTGAATATTTACAGAAAGAGAACATCCGTACAGGTGTGCAAATAGTCATAGTGCAAATAGCTGTTCAGTCCGGTTTGGTGCAGCTCAGTTGTATGTTTTAAGGTTTACAGTGGAAGGTGTCCACTGTGGTTGAGGAGCGCTACAGCTCTGGGGAAAAAGCTATTAGCATGACGTGTTGTGCTGGTTTTGATGGACCGCAGTCTTCTACCAGAGGGGAGTGTCTGGAAGAGGAGGTGTCCAGGATGTGAGGGGTCAGATGTAATTTTGCCAGCACGCTTCCTCACCCTGCTGGTGTAGATCTGCTGAAGTGATGGCAGGTTACATCCAATGATCCTCTCTGCTGTCCTGATGATGCGCTGGAGTTTGGTTCTTTCTTGTGAGGTGGAGGTGGAGGTGGAGGTGGAGGAACCAAACCATGAAAGATAAGACAAACCCAAATTTATCTTAGAGGGCGTGATGGAGCGAGACAGGCACATGAGCCCAATGGAGGCGCAGGACTTTGGCCTTAAATCTAAATCTGTGAGGCCAATCATTCTCTGAGTAGAGAGTTTTTGAGCCATTTTGTGCCAATCGTGATTTTCACACAGAGGAATTTGTGTTCTGCATTTAACCCATCCGTGAAGTGAAACACCCACATACACACTCGTGAACACATACACAAGGGAGCAGTGAGCACACTTGCCCGGAGCGGTGGGCAGTCCTATCCACGGCGCCCGGGGAGCAGTTAGGGGTTAGGTGCCTTGCTCAAGGGCACCTCAGTCGTTACTGTCGGTTCAGGGAATTGTTGTTTCTTTTCTTGCTTGCACAGAAGGGTAGAGTCAGGAGACCGAAAGCTGGGGATGTTGGAGTAGTTTATTTCATGGCGATCGCAGTTCACTCACAGCTCCTGTCCAAGGACAGACCCATCCAGTCCAACTCAGTCCAAAGAAAGAAACTTGTCACAGAGTTTATATACCCCGTTTCACCACCCCCTCAAGATACAAAGAGGATGTGTCAGCTGTCCTTATCTAGTGTTAACAGATGGTCAGCTGTCATTCAAGTGGTGTTTCACCTATGATCTGTAGACCCCTTATGGGAACATTCTCCCAGCGACTCCGTCCTGTTGTAAATGCCTACAATTCAGGTTGTGTTCTGGTGATGCAGCTGTTCCCCACATGGTAAACTTATACACAATTGTATACATACACACTTATATAAAAACACTAATATCCAACAGAATCAAACCAGCAGCCCTCCAGTCACAAGACTGGTTCCCTAACCTCCAGCCCACGACTGCCTTATCGACAGATTCTTGGTTCACCCGCTTCAAGCAGGGCAGGAGGAGCCTGAGCTGGTTCAGAAAGATCCAGAAGCTTCCACCAGCCCCACTGCCCAACTAGCAGCTTCAGAGCCAGTCTATCCTTCGATAAACCTGAATCATGAAGTGCAAGTGGAACTAGTACCGTGTCTCGTAGGCAATCTCGTAATATGTGCTAAAACTGAGAGTGACAAAGAAGAACTCGCTTGACCTGCTTAAATATACAGTGATTATAATTTATTTGGACACCACAAAAATGGGTTGTTGACTGAGGTTTTGTTGAACAGATGTAAGATTCAATAGACTAACCTGAAGAAGCTGTTCAGGTAGCAAAGAAGCATTGTTGTTTCAGCATTGTCCAGCCCAACACAGCACTGTTGAATCAGCATTGACTTCAGACATTGATTCAATGTTAAGGTGCACATACTGTTTAAAACTGAATCAACATTGTAAAAAAAACATTGTACAAAACCCATTGTAACTAATTGTTAAATCAACTACAGCTCTGCTTTTATCTAAATATTGATTTTAGGGAGACAGCTGCAGCGTAAATCACACATTTAATTACTTGGTTTATGTTCTAAAATGATGGTAGTTGTAATAATAACAATAATAATAACATTTGGGATTGTAAAAAAATATCTTAAGCCTATAACTGAAGCACAGAGCAGCACAAATGAACAACACTGTTTTGGTATGATTTATGGTGGGTTGATGGTGGGCTGAGTGATGTCAGACAATCAAACCTTATTGCTTAATAATTAGAGGATTAAAATGGCATATTTAAATGGCAGTACCAGCAAGGATTCCTCCGGCGTAAAAGCAGCAGTTAAAGGAAGAGTAGCATTGTTATTCCATTTCTGATCACAAGGTGGGCCAGCTTCACGGAGGTCCCTCATTGGGAGCTCTCAGTATTGCTGAAGCATCACTTGACACGTCACAGCAATACATTACTGAAGCCATTTTTGAGGGAGCGTAGAAAAAGGTGGAGGTGCTGTAAAGTGTGATGTCAGTTTGGAAATGATTGCTTAGGCACAACTCTCTATCTTGACTGTTTGTCCATTTTATCAGCACCACATCGAAGTGCACTTTATAGTTTTATAATTGCAGAGAAACAGATGCCCTACAGTCTGCAGTTGTAGCACCATAAAGCGCATTTATCACCATATCATACCACCATATCATTTATGGTACATGGTGGTGATAAAATGGATAAACAGTGCAGATATGAGGAAATGTATTTAAATATACGTGGCTTTTGCAGCTTCAGAATGACAAAAAGTGAAAGGACCCCTTAGCAGAAGTTTGGTCACCCTGC
This sequence comes from Semaprochilodus insignis, assembly GCA_034552555.1. Taxonomy (NCBI): domain Eukaryota; kingdom Metazoa; phylum Chordata; class Actinopteri; order Characiformes; family Prochilodontidae; genus Semaprochilodus; species Semaprochilodus insignis. The sequence goes on along the minus strand of CM067474.1, from coordinate 9,558,989 downwards.
ATGGGCAAGTATGACAGCTTGTAAAGGCCTTTTGTAGTCAGCTGAGAGAAATTCCTGTTTGAGGGATTTCCTGGCTCCTCGTTCTATGTGATGCTTTGACTGTCAGATTTTCAATAATGTCTAGGTTGGGGGACTATGAGGCCATGGCAAAATGTTCCGCTTGTGCCTTCTGAGGTAGTCCACTGTAGATTTCGATGTATGTTTAAGATCATTATCTTGGTGTAGAAGCCATCCTCTTTTCAGCATTTCTTTAAAAATTTGCTGGTATTTAATTAAACCAATTATTCCCTCTACCAGTGAATCATTCCCCTTGCAACTAACTGCAGCCTACCCTCAAAGTATGATTGATCAACACCCCTGCTTAACAGATAATAATAATAATACTTTATTCTTGTGTAGCTCTTTTCAAGAACCCAAAGACGCATCGATAACAACAAAGACAAATAGAGAATATGAGCACAGCCTTTTGAAGAGCAGTTTAAGCCAGAGGCAGGTTCTAAGCGAGTGTGAAGAGAGATGTGTTTTAAGATTAGATTTAAATACAGAGAGAGAATTGGACTGCTTGATCAGTGGTGGGAGAGAGTTCCCGAGTCGAGGAGCAAATCTAGAAAACGCTCGATCACCAAAGCCATGCAGGCTGGACGGAGGAATGGTGAGTAGGCCAGCTGTAGAAGACCTGAGAGAGCGAGAGGGTTTGTAAGGAAGAAGAAGATCAGACAGGAGCGAGATTGTTAAGAGTTTGTAGATGAGCAGGAAGCCAGCAGAGATACTGGAGAACGAGTGTAATATGGTGGTGTGGGTGAGGAGATGGGCAGCAGCGTTTGGACCATCTGGAGGTTGCCGATGCTCATTGTGGCCAGAAAGTTCTAGTATAACTCCAGCAGTTCACAGGACTTGTTTCAAAAATGTATTAGGCTTGTTTAGACGTTCCTTTTCAGACTTTAGTCACTGAGTTTGCACTGATGATGCAGTAAAGGTTTTCTTCTGATGGCTCTTCCATGAAGTGCATGTTTGTTCATTTGTTGCTGCAAAGTAGAACAGTGCACCATCACTCCAGAGTCTGGTAAATCTTGAAGGCCTTTTGCCCTCAAACACACACACACGCACACACACACATACACACACACTCTCACCTAGGGGCAATTTAGCATCTCCATTTACTAGACAGCATGTCTTTGAAGCTTAATACATACACTCATCATCAAAAGAATAGTTGCACCCAGAAAGAAGCGTCAGATTGCAATGCTATTCAGAAGGAAGATAAAGAATACCAGGAACAGTAAATGATGATAAACTTAGACTGACTGAATATTTATTGAGCTACACAGGTGTCCTGCGATAACTCATCCCATGCAGATTGAATATTCTCACACAGTTCCTGCAGATGGTGCGGTAGGGGTGGAGGTGGAGTGACACCAGGCCTTCTGGACGTGTGACACATGACAACAAGCCGTTTATCTTAATGCTGATCAGTGTGCCTCCACACACAGATTCATTGGTCGTCTCCAACAAAACAAAAGCGGGACTCGTCCTGAAGATGATCTGCTGCCGTTCTGAGTCACTCCATGGAAGTCTGGTATGACACCATTGTCTTTGGCGACGTTGATGTGGTGTTAAGGGCAGTTATCACTGCTCACTGAATGTCCATAGTCATGGCTGTTGGGTCAGTCAGGTACGGCGATAAGGCCCATCCTTGCTAATGTCCCATGCATGGCCGAGTGTGTAACTTGAATCATACGTTTCACGACATCAAACCTACCCAACAAGTTTCATTTAACCACTTATCTCTTGTTTGCTTTTGGCTCTACAAGGACACACATATCCTGAATGAGCTTTTAAAATATTTGATTAAGCCTCTTAAGTTCAAACAAAAAATGTGGGCAGGCTAATCAGCTGACAATACCGAGAGATGTTGTCAGAGCAGTTTTACTTTACTGTCCAATTCTACAATACATAAACATGTCAACATGGACAATTTAACTTCTTAATATAAATCAATACATACAACAAATACATTTTAGTTTGACTTTTGGCTCAGTTGAACATCACGACTCTAAGTTTGAGTGTATTAGAGACACAACATACACGTTACTGTTCTCAAAAAGCAGAATTCTATGATTTTTAAGGTTGCTGCTGAAATGTTTATCAGATTTGTTCATATCTGTTGACTTTTGACCAGGATTTCATGCTCAACACCCCTAGGTGACTCAAAAACCCATTGTTGTTGTCATCAGGTGGGTTTCAGTAAGGTTTAGGGCTAAACAGCTTCATTCATGCATAGCAGGGCTTATGCATGTTACGATAGCGGTCTTGTCTGGTCTGATAAGCTTGTAGAACACCTCCATAAATATTTCTACGAGTACTACAGATTCTATATGTGTAGTCAGTCTCTGCATTCAACTTCATACTTCCCCATCTGTCTGACACAACATCTCTTATCCCTCTCTGATTGCAATCATTTCCACACAGACATCACACTTTACATCACTCCCACCTCATTCTCCTGTACTGCTGTAATGTGTCAAGTAATGCTTCAACAACACTGACAGCCACTGCTAGGTCCAATAAGAGGGACTGTAGCACCCCAGACAAGAACCTGGACTGGCCAAGAGTTTTATTGATGGTGACCAGAGGACCAATTATATGACAAGTACATTAATTTTTGGCAATTAGACACAAATGTCTTCTGACTGATCACCACTGTTTCCACAGGTAATCTCGAGAGAGACACAAAACACTGCGGGAGGCCTGTCTAACAGGTTGTGACAAACTAAATGCCTTCAAGCCCATCTACTATCACTCCGTCTTTAAGGTCACAAGGTTGACAGCCATTTGTTTCCTTCTGAATTTCAATCTGTCTTTTAATATGCACATATGATCCAGACAGAAAGTAATAAAGCTATTAAAGAAGTGAAAAGAAGCTATCAGCTTCAGAGACAGACTTGACATTATCCACTGTCACAAGGTTGAAGTTATGAACATTACAATCAGGGGCGATTTAATGCATGGGCTTACTTGGGCTGAAGCCCAGGGCCCTGCCAAGTAAATCAGGGCCCCTAATTGGCTAATTGGCCCCTAATTGATTTTTTATTTTTCAGTGCCTCTTCTGTCAAAAAGTGGTACGGCAAGACCACAGAACACTTAAACACGCTGCTGGATGGTCTGGTGGTGGAGGCTACACCTGCGACCCAAAAAAATGTAATGGACACGGAGAGGAGGGGTTGTAATGGGGCGATGACAGTTAATGAGGATCAGCTGGAGCACCAGGAGAAAGTGGACTCTGTCAAGTACATAAGACAAATTGAGACATTCTTTGGCATTCGACTGTGCAGTTACTCCACTTGGTGGAGACGCCAGCATGAACCAAGAATTTGTTCCGTGGATCTGAGTGAGACGGGCTTTAGGACTTCACAGGGGTCTTCACACCCACTCGCTGAGGGAAGCGTGGACTTCTTAAGTAAAATTTGTGTTGGTGTGAGAGTGAGTGTCAGGTGCGTGTGAAGTATAAAGTGGGGGTATGTAGGCTGTAAAGGGCTATAATTATCAGCTTTCAGTATTCGATATGATTATGGAGTCATATCTGCCGTGTGTGTGTGTGTGTGTGTGTGTGTGTGTGTGTGTGTGTGTGTATTGGGAATATTTATGGATATGAGCCCGTGATTGTAGTGCGGTTGTATCCTGAACTACTGATAGAGCTTGATATGAATCACTCTATAGAGTTGTTTTAATGAACTGAATGACAATAAAAGATTGTGATATCGCTTAAAGTCGTGCCTACTGTTTGTGCAGGTGTATTGGTGGGCTCACCTGGAGCAGACCAGGAAGTAAAGGTGGTGGCAGGACAGGGGAAGCTTCGATGGAGGGTTTATGGCCAAAAGCCGGCTTCAGTTTTGCTGCATGAGACTCATTTACATAAGACGTGTGGAAAAAAATATGTGAATAAGTGTCAGAAAGATTATGACGAGACTGATCGGCTATGCTGCTCTTCTCAAAAAGCAGAATTCTATGATTTTTGTGGCTCCTGCTGAAATGTTTCCCAGACTTGTTCATATCTGTTGACTTTTGATCAAGATTTCATGCTCAACACCCCTATGTGACTCAAACGGCCATCTTGTTGTTGTCAGGCGGGTTTTAATAGGGGTTTAGGGCTGAAAAGCGTCTTACACGCTTAACAGGGCTGACAAGGACTACAATGGCGGTCTCGCCTGGTTTGAAAAGCTTGTAGAACACCTCCATAAATATCTATTGAAATACTACAGATTCTATAGGGGTAGTCAGTCTGCACTGAACGTCATACTTTCCCATCTTTCTGACACAAGCATCTCTTATCTCTCTCTAATGGTAATCATTTCCACATAGACATCACCCTTTACATCACTCACACCTCATTCTACACTCCCTCAAAAAAGCCTGCATGCCTGTATTCCTCTAATGTGTCAAGTATCCACTGTCAGAAGGTTGAAACTGTGAGCATTACAATCAGGGGCGATTAAATGTGCGGGGGCTCTGTCAAAAAGTGGTTCAGTAAAAAAGTGTGATATTGATCCTGTTTGTGCAGGTGTGTTGTCAGGCTCACCCGGAGCAGACTGGGAACTAAAGGTGGTGGCTGCAATTTCGATCCAGTGGCTGAAAGTACGGTAGTGGTAGTTAAAAGGAATTCTATATATCATTAATAAAACTGGATAATATAAAGAGGGTTTATGGCAACAGTTAGAAACATGATACTTATTTCAAATAGGAAACTGTTTAGTTGTCTGTCGTTTTATTAAAATTATTGTTTAAATAGTATGTTTTTGCCAAATGTATTTTTTGAGAGTAAATATCAATGTCATATGACGAATGTTATTACGAGTTCATGGCATGAAATCAAGTTGAACTCAAGTGACAGAAAAGACCTAAAAAAAGACATCTTTTCAACTTTCAACCAATTTAGAAATGGAGTGACAGTCGTGGGCTGAAGGTTAAGGAACCAGCCTTGTGCCCAGAGGATCGGCGGTTTGGTTTCCTGAACTGACAGTAACAACTGAAGAGCCCCTGAGCAAGGCTCCTAACCCTCAACTGCTCCCAGGGAGCTGTGGATAGGGCTGCCCTCCACTCTAAGCAAGTGTGCTCACTGCTGTCTAGTGTGTTTGTTCACCTGTGTGTGCGTACGTGGATGTGCGTGTTTCACGTCACGGATGGGTTAAATGCGGAACATGAATTCCTCTGTGTGCAAAACACAAATGAAAATGGCTCGAAACTCTTTACTCGGACAATGATTGGCCTCACCTGAACAGCTCTGTCTATATGTCTTTTCAATGACCTGAAAAGGAGTTTTCTTTTAACCTTTCACTTGACAACCAAATCTCAACATCTCAACAATGACTTCAGGCAAAGTTGAATCCCTTTGTGCCGATCCCCTAATGGGTCATATTTAAAGACAAGGTAATGACATTGAGTTCCCTCTCAAAAATAATCTGTTCCCTTGCCAGTGTTTTGAATTCCCTGTAAATGGTTTGTATTTGGGTTTTCCAGAAAAATAACATAGCTTAATGCCTATACTACAAGTAGCAACCCTTTATTGGAGCTGTCCAGTGTTTGGGGGACTGCCCAGCAATAGTGAGGGGGACTTTGGACATGTATGTGATTTCCAGTGTTTCTTCAGGAGGAATCAGCATGGAAGCATGAAGAGCTATCTGGATGGGGCTAGCACAGCTCATCAGAGAATAGAAAGCTGGTAGGGGTTCTTACCCAAACAATGCCCAGAATTTTGGGTAACTCTATTTGTAGACCAGAAGGACAAGGAAAGCTTCGATGGAGGCTTTAGGTCCAAAAGCCTGCTTCAGTCTACGATTTTAAGGTTCAGGCTATGAGCATTACAATCAGGGGCGATTTAATGCATGGGCCCCGCCAAGTAAATCAGGGCCCCTAATTGGCTAATTGGCCCCTAATTGATTTTTTTATTTTTCAGTGCCTCTTCTGTCAAAAAGTGGTACGGCAAGACCACAGAACACTTAAACACGCTGCTGGACGGTCTGGCGGTGGAGGCTACACTTGCAACCCAAAAAAATGTAATGGACACGGAGAGGAGGGGTTGTGATTGGCCGATGACAGTTAATGAGGATCAGCTGTGGCACTGGGAGAAAAGGGAGACAGGTGGTTTGAAAAAGGAGTGGATCCAGTATGGCGGGCGGCTTGGACCTGGGGACCTGGGGAGAGTTTGTGAACTCGCTGTGGCGTGAGACGGCGTGGACGGACTCTGAGTGACTCTGTCAAGTACATGAGACGAATTGAGACATTCTTTGGCATTCGACTGTGCAGTTACTCCTCTTGGTGGAGACGCCGGCATGGTGGTGAAACAGAGGACTTGTTCTGTGAGTCTGAGTGAGACCGACTTTAGGACTTCACGGGGGTCTGAATGGCCACCCGGTGAGGGACGCCTGGACTTTATGAGTAATATTTGTTTGTGTGAGTGTCAGGGGTGTGTGAATTATTAGGGAGGGGTATTTAGATTGTAAATGGCTATAAATATCAGCTTTCAGTGTTCAGTATGAAATTGGAGTGATAATCGCTGCGTGTGTGTGTATCGGGGGTGAAGTGAGCTCTGCGTGGAATATTTATAGATTTTAAATATGAGCCGTTGATTGAAGTGCGGTTACATCCTGAACTACTGATAGAGCTTGATGTTAGCCCTTGTGTAGAGTTGTTTCAATTTACTGAACGTCAAGGGCTGTCCCCCGCTCTGGGCAAGCGTCCTCACTGCTCTTTAGTATATGTGTATGTGGGTGTTTCACGTCACAGATAGGTTACATGTGGAAGACAAATTCCTCTGTGGGCAAAACACAAACGGCAAAACACAGCTCGAAACTTCCTACTCAGGCCCCACTGGAACAGCTCTGTCTAGACGTCTTTTCAAAGACCTGAAAAAGACCTTTTAACCTTTCACTTATCAACCAAATCTCAATGCAGACTTCAGGCAAAGTTGTCTTTTCAACAGGTAATAAGATAACTTGTGCTGACCCCCTAATGGGTCATAGTTAAAAACAAGGTAATGATACTGCGTTCCCTCTTAAAAATAATCTGTTCCCTTGGAAATGTTTGGAATTCCCTGTGAACGGTTTTCCAGGAAAATAACATAGTTTAATGTGTATACTACAAGCAGCGACCCTAGACTGGTATGAGGCTATTTTATTGAAGCTGTCCAGTATTTGGGGGACTGCCCAGCAATAGTGATGTGGACTTTGGACAGAAAATGGACATGTATGTGATTTCCAGTGTTTCTTCAGGAGGAATCACCATGGAAACATGAAGAGCTATCCAGATGGGGCAAACACAGCTAATCAGAGAATAGAAAGTTGGTGGGGGTTCTTACCCAAACAATGCCTACAACTCTATTTGTAGACCCAAAGGACAGGAAAAGCTTCGATGAAGGGTTTATGGACAAAAACCTGCTTCAGTTTTGCTGCATGAGACTCGTTTAGATAAGACGTGTGGAAAAACACATATGTAAATAAGTGTCGGGGGAAATTGCTCTTCTCCAAAAGTAGAATTCTAAGATTTTTAAGCTTGCTGCTGAAATGTTTCTCAGATTCACTCATATCTACTGACTTTTGACCAAGATTTAATGCTCAACACCCCTGGGTGACTCAAATGCCCATCTCCCATTGTTGTTGTCAGGTGGGTTTCAATAAGGTTTAGGGCTGAACAGCTTCAGTCATGCGTACCACAGCTGACAAATGTTACAATGGTGGTCTTGTCTGGTCTGAAAAGCTTGTAGAACACCTCCATAAATATTTCTACAAATTCTACAGATTCTATATGTGTAGTCAGTCTCTGCATTCAACTTTATACTTTCCCATCTGTCTGAGACAAAAATCTCTTACCTCTCTCTGATGGCAATCATTTCCACACAGACATCGCACTTTACATCACTCCCACCTCATTCTCGTGTACTGCTGTAATGTGTCATTGTCACTGACAGCCGCTGCTAGGTCCGATAAGAGGGACTGAAGCACCTCAGATACGAACCTGGGCTGGCCAAGACCTTTACTGAAGGTAACCAGAAGCCCAGTTATGCAAATTATAACCCAATAAGACCTGTCTAGCAGGATTTGACAAACTAAATGCCTTCATGCCTAGTATCTCTGTCTTTAAAGGTCACGATGCTGACGGCCATACATTTCCTTCTGCATTTCAAACCTTTTTGTATGCACGTATGATCAAGCCAGAAAGTAATTATTAAATTACTTTCTGGCTTATTAAAGATCTGAAAAGAAGCCATCATTTTCTGAAATTATGAGCATTACAATGCACATAAAATGCGTGCGTTGGATCCTTGTACGTCATTGTACTATCATAACCCTGAACATATCTTTCAAGGTATTTTATGATCAAGTTAATTCAATTTTAAATAGTTCTGCTTGTATATCTGGCATTTTCATAGGCAGTCAGTTACTTTGTAGTCACACCTTTGCAACTGTTTTGCCTGGTTTTCTTTAAGTTTCGTCTCCCCCACTTTATTAATAGAACCTATCATACATCAATTACTCTAATTAACCATTTGGTGCTGCTTCCATGCAAACACTGCTTTACGGTAGTGCTGTCACTTAGAATGATCTTAATAATCACCTTCCATGCTCAAAGCTTTTGTCCAGTTGCCTGTTTTTGACCTAAATACAGAGGCTGGGTCATTTGCTTTTACACATTTGTATTGTGAAACTGCTACTGGCTGCTAAATTTCCTTCGGGATCAATAAAGTATCTATCTATCTATCTATCTATCTATCTATCTATCTATCTATCTATTTTGCATGTATGTACTGTTTATGCACATATTGTTTATTTGTCTATTCATCTTCGCACTGTATTACTATTTATATAAATTTTTTAAATCATTGCACTGGAGAAGTAGCCTGACAGTGTTTCGTTATACTGTACAACTCTGTATTGGCATAATGACAATAAAGTTGAACTGAATTGAACTGAATTGAAATGAAAACACAGAATCTTCACTGAATCTTGTTGTCTTTGTACTAGGAATCAGTAAACACCCTCTTCCTGTTCCCATAATATGTCTTGGGGAAGACCTTGAGATGAGGCTGCACAGCGCCTTCTGCTCTGGTCTGGAAAATAATTAAATAAGATGCTGACTTCTACTAGAGGGCTAATACCCCTAACTCAAACTCTACTGTTATCATGCCGTCTACAAACAGCAAATGTTGTTTACTTAAATTCTGTTCAGCCCAATTGCTGAATAAGAACTAAGGCAGGGGACCGGAATAACTGACTAGGCTGATTAGAAGGCCAGTGATCGTTTCACATTGCTGCCTGTTATATGCCTTCCAGGCTGATGTGAAGAACACTAGCCTCAGCAGTTGATGGGAAACACATTTTGCCTTCCAGTCTGATTGAAGGCCAATGGTCATTTAACATCATTTACCAATACATCAAATCAATACATCTAAGCTGATAAGATAGACTAGCACAGCGTCTCTCAACCTTGGTAGCCCACAGTCATTATAGCAGATTATAGTGCTTGACCATGGACCTTATTTGACAGTGCCATGCTTTACAGTTAACACAAAGATTCAAATGAATAAACATTTACCTCACAGGATAACAGCAGTCAATTTGCCAGAGTACGATGACCAGACAGACAAGAACAAGCAGAAGCATTCTAATGTTTTTAGCTGTACTTAGAACATTCAGAAAAAAACCCAGCATGCCAAATGAAGTACAGCAAGACCAAACTGGTTCATACAAATAGAAGGGGGTTGGGCAATACAGAGACTCTCTGGATGTGTACATTAAAAAAAGAAAAGAAAGAAAAAGCCGTTATTTTTATAAGTACATAAAATGTTCTATTAATGGCGATAAGCTGCTAATGTAACATTTTAAAAATGACTTAATGTTATAATCATATTTATGGGCCCTATCTGTCTCAGTCCCTTAGAATTGCTCTATTTATTACACATATGTATGTATATTGGACATGTTATTGCATAATGCATTATACATCAATTTGCATACTGGATGTGCCTTACCATCTTGTTCCATCTATGTGCTGTCGTTCTCCTACTCTTGCATCCCTGTAAAATATATATATTTTCCCACTAATAAACTACAGTAAAATGTAATGGTACATGCATTCTTTAAAATAAACACATAAACACATAACACATACTGTAACATATGCTGTTGTTAATTTTTAGAAATACAATGTCAACCTACAAAAACTGATCGCTTTTATTTTGTAGCCATTTCCATTCATTTTTTAATGGCTGGTAATGTTATTACTATGGTAAAATACTGTCTAATGAGTTAAAGTACAGGTTAATACAGGTTAAACTGTTGAATTACAGTAAAAGGCAATATTTCTGACACTGGAATTTAACAGATTATTACAGTCATTCAAATAACATACTTTTACTGCTAATTATCAGGTTCAGCATTAGGCCAGATAGCACAGAGTAGTTTTTATGTTCAACATAGAGACTATGAGTTTCCTTAATAAAAGTAAGTTTCTGCAACTATGAAAAGGAATTAGTGCCAAATTGATACGCATCACTACAGTGGAAAAATGTGACATGCGGTACACACATGGCATTGCTTTTCCACAGAAACAGCTAAATCTGTAGCAAAATGAAAAATAACACTTCTAGTAAATTGTTTTTATGTTGCTGGGCCCCTGAAAAACAATACAGGAGGATTTACACTCACAGATCAAAATGCTGAATATGCATAAATCCACTGTGAAATGAAATAAAAGCACAGCTGTATTGCTTTTCACCATGCAGTCTATCAAACATGTATGCCCAATTTAGTGCAAAATGTGCATGCAATGTTACACACAGCTTGGCCTATGTGCTGTTTAAAGCTGAGTGACTTTTAGATAATGTGACTTTTGGATAATAGGTTGAGTGACTTTTAGACAACAACGCTGATTCGTTTGACTCATTATTTGTAACTTCTGATTTGCTTGGTTCCTTATTCTGATTATCAGCTTCTGATTAATTCAGTTCTATATTCACAGCTTGTGATTCAGATGGTTTCTGATTCACAGCTTTTGACTTGTTTGGCTCTCTATTCACAGCTTCTGATTAATTTGGTTCCTTATTCAAGAATTTCTGATTCTTTTGGTTCCTTATTCACAGCATCTGATTTGTTTGGTTCCTTATTCACAGCATCTAATTTGTTTGGTTCCTTATTCACAGCATCTGATTTGTTTGGTTCCTTATTCACAGCATCTGATTCGTTCGGTTTCTTATTCACAGCATCTAATTCGTTTGGTTCCTTATTCACAGCATCTGATTCGTTTGGTTCCTTATTCACAGCATCTAATTCGTTTGGTTCCTTATTCACAGCATCTGATTAATTTGGTTCCTTATTCACAGCATCTAATTCGTTCGGTTTCTTATTCACAGCATCTAATTCGTTTGGTTTCTTATTCACAGCATCTAATTCGTTTGGTTTCTTATTCACAGCATCTGATTCGTTTGGTTCCTTATTCACAGCATCTGATTCGTTTGGTTCCTTATTCACAGCATCCAATTTGTTTGGTTCCTTATTCACAGCATCTAATTCGTCTGGTTCCTTATTCACAGCATCTAATTCGTCTGGTTCCTTATTCACAGCATCTAATTCGTTTGGTTCCTTATTCACAGCATCTGATTAATTTGGTTCCTTATTCACAGCATCTGATTCATTTGGTTCCTTCGGGAGCCCATCTGCTTTACCCAGTCAGGTCAGTATCAACACTATACAGGAAATGAGTTAATGAGATAACGAGAGAGACATTCTGAATACAGCTCTAGTCTTGCTGTGAACAGTTTTGGAGATGCTCAGATGTTTAGCTCTATGTACCATATTGATTTAGGACCCGGTCTCGGGCGCCCTCTAGCGTTTTGCAGTGAAGGTCTGTTATAAGGGAAGAGACAGGAAGAGACCAGGCTCTCCTTTAAACCGAGAAGTGTCTGACTTAAGAGCCGCAGAGCAGATCGCCCAGACCTAAAAGTGCGGGGTTTAAAACTAACTTCACTGTTTAAACTCCGGCACGTGTGACCTATAGGTACGACCACTCAGTGGACCTCCACTAGGTGGCGGAAATGCTCCAAAGCGTGAGTTGCCCTTCACAACAAGCAGAAGAAGAGCTCAGGCTGCAGCTGGAGCGCGGTGTTCTCAGAGAGGTCCTCCTCGAGTTGCCCCTTGTCGTTCTTATTGCCTCATCCCGTGCCTCATGGTTTCCCCGACGCAGCAGCTCGTGCTGGCCTTCACCGCCGCGCTCTGCCTCTTCATCGTGATTCCCCGGATGTTCAGCGGTGGCGGTGGAGCGAGAGAGGAGAGAAGCCAGAGGAGAGGTAGAGAGAGTGTTAGTGGTTGTAATGTAGCACTGAAAACGGTTTCGCTCTTCACTACTGGGCTGTTCCACTCGAGCTGGTTTATCTGCGGTTCTCTGCGTGCATGCCAGAAACCTGCTGTGTCTGTGTCGGTCTCTCGCTATGTGTGCGCGTATATGCTGGACTTTACGGTAACCGAGTAACCCGACACTGTCAGATACTGTCCGAGCGCGATGCTGTTCTACTCTATCCTGTATGGGGGAACTCCAATAGTGCTGCATATTGAGATGGTTGAGGTGTAAACAAAGTGTTTCATTGTGGTTTGATGTGAAATGCTCTACAAAACGGGTCGGTATTGTTCACAGTGGTGGTGATGGTAACCAAACATCCGAAGAGAGAGTTATGGCATCATTATGTAACGATTAAAAAACAGCTTTAAAATCATTTTGGTGGTGTAGTGACGTGTGATGGGCAGAATGACCTTGTCATTGGCTCCCCAGATAGCAAAGTAACGACGAATCAACGTTGATATAGCGTCTTTGTTTTGTTTGTTTGTTTGTTTGTATTGTATGCCCAATTTAGTGCAAAATGTGCATGCAATGTTACACACAGCTTGGCCTATGTGCTGTTTAAATCTGAGTGATGACCAAATATCAACTACGAATCAACGTTGCTATATGGTCTCTGTCCAAAGAAAAACACGTATCTCCATTTTTGTTCATTTTCTTTTATGCATCATTTGATCACATGGGCTGACATTTGCATTGTGTGAAAATTTCATGATGAATGGCCCAACAGAAATGGCCCAAAACCACTTGGGGGGGGGGAAAAGTCCGGTTCCATTGACTTCCATTAGAATGAAATTAGGCTTTTGCCCTCTCCTGTAAAGTTGTCATTCTGGAGATACATGTTTTTCTTTGGACAGCGACGATGTGTTGAATTCTTAAACGTTTAATTTATTACCTTCAACAGCACTACTCGACTAGCGAAGTGTCTAAACGCAACGTTGATTCAGCTGTCCTGGGCTGAGTAGGATAACGGTGAATCAACGTTGTTTCAACATTACTTGGCTCTTATCTGGGTCTCCAGGACCAGGACGCCTGCTGTAGCGCTATGAACATGTGAGGAGCGGGCGGGCACGCATGGGTCGGTTTTCAGTTAGCTCTAAGAAGAGGCTGCCTCAGTATTCCCAGCACCAACGTCACGGGGAAACCGAATAAGACGTAGTGGGAGGACGAGAAATAAAGAAAAAGAGAGAGAGTGCCAGAGCAAAAGACCGGACAACAGTAAATCTGAGAGACTGGGTTTTTACTCGTCGTTGAGAGGAAACAATGCGAATCCTCTCTGCCACTGTTATTCATGAAAGATTTTCATGCAGGCTGTGACCTCGTCCGTGTCATCCCTGTCCTAATGCGATTTTCCTGATGCCTCAGTCCTGTTTCAGGCCAGCATGCCTGAACATCTCGTGCCGTAAAGTTTGGTCGGTCTCAAGCTACATAAGCCTGAAAGTTTTCATCCTCCTGTAATAAAATCCTCTAATATTTACTTTACCCTCTAATTAACATGGTTCTTTCTCTTTCGATGACATCTTTGCTGGTGTTGTGCCAAATTCCCAAAGGCTGTTTCGTCGTTAACGTCTAGCTTGACGTCCACATTAACACATCAGATTTGAACGTCTTAAGATGACAAAAATGAACACTGAAATTTTAGGTGTCTTAAGGTGGTTAAAATTAGTGCTACCACTTCATTAGCTGCTGAGGGGGAAACCCAATCACTGCTAGAGAGAACACTTTTTGCTCAAATTAATCTACCCCTTACAAATAGACTGTCTCAAATACATCACAGCTTACGCATATGACGCGTTATAGGAAGGCAAGAGCCCACATGACTACATGTAGCCAACAAGGGGAGGGTATGTGAACACCCATAGTGGTCCAGAGGCCTTAAGACGCACACAGTTGCCATGTAAACAAGTCCGTTATGTTAACAGGCCCGTTTCTGTCGTTTTAAGATGTTCAGTAATTCTGTTTGCACCTTTAACAGCCCATTCACAGAAAGTTGTTTCATGAAACCTACAGGGGTTGGACAATGAAACTGAAACACCTGGTTTTAGACCACAATCATTTATTAGTATGGTGTAGGGCCTCCTCCTNGTATTTCACATTAGACCACTCTGAATGACGTTGTGTGCATTGGAACCACTGAATTAAGAGGACATTTGTGAAAATTGGTGGAATTCCCCTTTCAGTGAAACCTTAGAATAAATCAAATCAAATCAAATTTATTTATATAGCGCTTTTTACAATGGATGTTGTCTCAAAGCAGCTTTACAGAAATTCAGTACTAATAATTAATTAAGGAGAGAAAAGGAAGAAGCCCCCGGTGAGCAAGCCGAAGACGACGGTGGCAAGGAAAAACTCCCTCAAGTTGGAGGAAGAAAGCTTGGGAGGAACCAGACTCACACGGGGGGACCCATCCTCCTCTGGTCCAAACTGCGCTGTGAAATTAAGAGCGCTCAGGGGGTTATTTGTGAAGAGGTACCGGGAGAATCAGTGCTGCTTTGTAAACCGGGTTGTTTATTAGCTGTATAGTAGATACCGCACTTGTTTTTTTACACCTTGGGAATCCCCTAACGCACAGAACACCACACAGGTACAGTAAACGCTAAACCTGCGATTTGTGAAGTAAGGCTACCACAATATCCACCACACAACAGTGAGTTAACTCTTAGGGTTAACTGCAAGGAAATAATAATAATAATAATAATAATAATAATAATAATAATAATCATAAATAATCATAAATAATCATCATCATCATCATCATCATAATAATAATAATTGTCTATGCAACACTTAAAACTGTCATAATACACAAACAGTAAAATAAGAGTGCATACAAAAGTGTGCATATTTTAGATTAAATTTTATATTTTACAGATAGAATGCAGCATCTGCCTGTTGTTTCTTTTCTTGCTTGCCCAGAAGGGTAGAGTCAGGAGACTGAAGGCTGGAGATGTTTATTTCAAGGCGATCGCAGTTCACTCACAGCTCTTGTCCAATCCAGTCCAAAGAAAAGTTTCTGTCACAGGGGTTTTATACACCATTTCACCACCCCGTTAATGTACAAAGAGGATGTGTGCCCATCTGGTTACCAGATGTTCAGCTCTCCTCCAAGTGGTGTTTGACCTATAACCTGTAGAACCCTGATGGCAACATTCTCCCAGGGACGTCCTGTCGTAAATGCATAAAGTTCTGTTCTGGTGATGCAGCTGTTCCCCACATGGTAAACTTATACGCACTTGTATACATACACACTTACACAAAAACACTGATATCCAACATGCCCACTGGATTCTAATAGAAGTAAAGTTAGTGTGTGTGTTTTTTTTTCTTCCCTTTGATTTCAGAGGTACAGTGGTGCCCAAATTTATGCACCTGCCTAATTTTGTTTAAATAATTATTGCACACTTTCTGTAAATCCTATAAACTTCATTTCACTTCTCAAATATCACTGTGTTCGTCTGCTATATGAGATATTTAGCTGAAATTGCTGATCCGAGCAACCAATGATTTATAAAGGAAAATCATCAAAATTATCAGGGGTGCCGAAACTTTTTCATACCACTGTATGTATTGACATTACGGTCTGTATTAATTTACCATACTCTGCAGATACAGAAATTGGAATACATTCGCTATTATTCATTAATATATTCATTAATATTCATGATCAGATCTTGGTCAGTCTTGGCTAGTCAGTCTCACAGATCTCTTGGTCCTTACAGGTCCCCCTCTGGCCCCTGGGGCTCTGAAAGGCCCCCAACCACAGCAGGCATTCAGCAGCGCCGAGAACATGCAGCAAATGAAAAAGCTGATGGAGCAGGAGCTGCGCAGTGACAAATTCAAATCCAACAACAAAGGATACGTTTTCACCTTAATGCCTCTCTATGCCATCGGGGTGGGCATATTTGCTGCGTACAAATTTCTGAAGGTAAGGCTCCGTCTGGCAGCAGTGTTTGGCTTTAAACACTCTATAAGCGTCTATAAACGACAAGCCTTCGATACCTGTTAGCGACCTGTTAGCACTGATTCCTGTTTTGTTCTGTTGTGAACAGATAAAATCTGCAGAAGACACTCGGGTTCAGAAGGAGAAAACGGCCCGAGGAATCAAGAAGTCTGAGGAGACAGGTGTGTGTTTTTCTGCTAGGCATCTGGGTGCAGGCTGACAGAGTAAAGTTGGCAGGGAGGGGGCAGGGCTTATGCTCGGGACTAGGCAGACCCAATACAGCTCTGGGAAGAATTTAAGAGACCACCTGAAAATGATCAGTGTCTCTAGTGCAGTGTCTCTAGCTTTAAGTGTAAAAGCTTTAAGTGTACACAAGATAATAATTATCAAACGTTATGAGCTCATATGTTGATGAATGTATAGATGTCAGTGGTCAGGTGAACTGTGTGAATTGACATTCTGCCCCATGCTATTTCGTGTAACCCCGATAATGGTATGCTCCAAGAAGTGGGAGGGGCTTACAGGGTATTAAAGACATTTGGGCTAGAGTGCAGCTAGGTGCACATACGTTAGTTGAGAGGGACTCGATGGTGTGTGCTGATCCCAGAAATGTACTAGCCCCAATGGGAAGTAATATCACAGGTTGCCTGGTAACTGTTTTATGTTCTTTTTCTTTTGAAATTTGTTATATTATATTGAAATACGCATGAAATACTAAATAAATTCTGGAGTTCGGTTGGCGCTAACTGGAGTGTTGGGTAGGAGAAGCGCAGGAGAAAACAAAACGATACTGGAAACATAACCTTTGTCAAATCAAAGAACATAATAATGTGCAGATTAGTAAAGCTTTTGGTTCTGGTATAGTAAAAATTTATTTGATCACAAAACTAATCTAGTAAAAAAGAATGGAATTGTGAATGTCAGACAAGCTTGTGTGAAAAGACTCTTTTCGCCTGATGAACGAGAGCTGAGACAGGTTTTTATTCATGTGTGCTCCAGAGGCCAAGTTGTTTTTTAATCAGAAGCCTGACATACACAGATTGTAGAGACTGCTTTTTTTATGTTCAGGCATGATGCACAGAGCGTCTCATTTCTGTTAGGTACAATAAATATGGTTTTAAAGTAGGATGTAACCTACCGTTTCAAAGTTCAATTATGTTTACATGTGAGTACACTGGTGTCTTGCTATGGTTTACATAAAATAAATCAATAAATAAACAAAATTAATTTTTAAATTGATCATAAATTGTTTTTTACTGTCAGCTTGAATAATCATAGTGTAGAGCAAAGACCAAAAAACGTTAATCGAATCAAGCATTTCTGTGTTTTAAAATCCTTTTTAATGCCTTTATCTCCTCCTTTCCTCTGACTGTAGCACTGAGTAGAACCGTCATTATTAATAATAATAGTACCATTGGTAGTAACTACTAACTTATGTATTATTATTACTATTGTAAAGAATTCTGTGGGTGTATTTTGGGTTTTATGACTATAGATCTATCTATCTTTTGAGAGATGTATGCTTGCTTTGCTCATAAAATATTTGCCATGCATAAATGAAACCTGAGCATGTGTGTAATTACACTGTTTGTGTGTAGAGAATCAGCTGAATGAGCTGGAGCAGCGTTTGGCTCAGACGGAGAAGATGCTCAACTCCATACTGTCTCAACTAGACCCACTAACAAACTGGTGAGATCACACACATACACAAGATTCATTTTTATTGCAGTTGTTAAATATCAATAAATCTGGACATGCATGCGTCATTTAAAAACACTGGTACTTTACTTACATATTTCGGTCATCTGGACATCTGGAAAGCATTGAGTCTGCGTTTTACAGATAAAAGAGAGAGAGTTGGGAACATGAACTTTAATTATCGACTAATTGATAAGTGGTCCCAGCTGTAATTGGCATGCGGGGTTTTTAGGAATAATACTGTGCATAGCGTTATTCCCTTAGAATTAAACAAACTGGTTTTATTGCTGTGCCTTTAAGACTGATATATGTAAATGTTCTGATTGGCTGCCCTGCATTATGCCTCATTCAAAAAGTGATCTGGCCTGACACAGGTTGGATGGGGTGGGAATTGATGGCTGTAGACTGAACTGCAGGGGCGAAACTGCTGTGGGCTGAATGGCTGGTGCCGAACTGCTGTAGGGCAAATGAGTGGTGTCCAGTGGCGTAACTGAAGGGGGGCATCCGATGACCCAACTACTTAATTACAGACTAATCAGACATTTATTCCTCTACCTCACAAACACTGAACGCTCCTTTCCTTTGCTTGTCTTGTTATCTGGTGTTGACCCGAGGAGGACGGGTTCCCCTTCTGAGTCTTGGTTCCTTTCGAGGTTTCTTCCTTTTGAACTGAGGGAGTTGTTCCTTGCCTCTGTCGCCCTTGGCTTGCTCACTGGGGGCTCGGACACCAGATTCTTTGTAAAGCTGCTTTGTGACCACATCTGTTGTAAAAGGTGCTATATAAGTAAATGTTGACTTGACTTGACTTGGCACTTGACAGTCGCACTGGACCCCTCCAGGCTCAGACTGCCCATAGGAGGCACTGGGAGATTTTCCAGCTGGTAGTCTGAGCAGTCAATTGCGCAAAAGATGAACTGACCTAGAGCACAGCACAGCCATATCTTCATATCATATGAACATTTGTCTTATGCAGCGATTGAAGTTGTTTTATATTTAAATTCATATTTTCAGAGACATTAGAGTACTTACAAGGAGCCCCGACATTGAATCCATTAATCCACGCAATACAAAATGCATACACACAGGATTGAAGGCGTCACTGAGCTCTAACCTATTGTGTCCAGGTATTTAAAGCATCACGTGGAATGGATTATTGTTTACGCTGGAGTTGACTGATAGAATGAGTGGGCGTAAATTGCTTTATGCTGAATGGGAGTTGTTAAAACTGCCGTAGTACGGAGTGAGAATGTACCGGGTTGAGCATGTTAGTTGATTCCATTTTTTCCTGTTTTGATGATAGTGTGAAATCTGTTGCTATGGAGCAGAAGAATGAGATAATGTCCCAGTTGCAGTGTATTCGGGACTTGATGAAGAAAAGAGGCATGCAGTGTCCAGCCATCAACACAACAGGTAATCACATACTCACCCCGAGTTAAAACATCTAGATAATATTCAAATAACTTGGAGTACAAGTACACTTGGATTCGTTCTCTCCCTGCTTCACGTTACAGAATCTCTCTGCCGTTAGCAAATTAGTTAAATTTGTCTCATCTGTGCTTCCGATATGCTTGTGCCTCCAACACGGCTGGAATTTTTACTGCCATTCACACTACAAGTGTATCAGTACCAGCTGGTTTACGGCTTGTTGCACACACAAACCCCAAACATGTTGTCTGGTCCAGCTGATTGCATCAGTAGGCTCGTTTTAGGCAATAACAGAGTAAACAGAAAGGCAGAATGAAGGGATGAAAAGCGGAGCAGCCTTTACTTTCTGTCTGCTGCTTTGAAAACAAAAGTGGAGTACTGCAGTTGCAAAGGAGAAGGCAGCGGTAGGCGATCGAGGCTCTGATGTTTTTTTTTTTTTTCCCATTTTATTTGAAATCTGACGGTAACATACCTGTCTCAGCCGTTCGGTCACGCAGCTAACTTTAGCATGGTTGACACGTTATGTATTTGAAATTATCCAAGATTATTTGTGGAATTCTGGGACAACGACTCTGGCGAAACTCATAACTGTGGATGCATATCATCCAGAAGACCTTCTGAATAAATATTCATATTCATTTAATAGGCGGAGCCAAACTGCCATAGGCTGAATGGGTGGATATTTGTAGTGACTTTACAAAAGCAATAAATCGAGGCTGTTTTGCAGCTTAGTTTGCATATGTTGTTTATGTTGACTGGATAGTGAACAGTATGTTTGAAACTAGTGTTCACGTATTATATCAAACTCTTCGGCGGGTGGAAGACACATTTCATTTTTCAGTAACAAGGACCCCTCAGAATGATTATACAAAAACTTTAATTATAAAAAAAGAAACGTATAGCCGTGTGCACAGGCATTACTGGGAGCGCATGCGACTGGGGGGCAAAACCTCTAGTCACCCTTGGTCAGTGTAGATTTTGCATTATTTATAAATTCTTGTTGACTGAATAATAAAAGGTCATCTTGCAATTGGATTTGTTTGTATAAAACTTCAACTTACAGTGGCCATCAGTATCGGCTAGTCATCAGGTCTCTATGAATAGTCCCACTTGCTATCCAAATCACAAAAACATGTATGGCTTGCTGACAAGTGCTATGGATTTCACCCATCTTACCTGGGGGCCGTGGACGAAGTAATATGCCTACATAGGCGACCTAACACAGGAGGAGGAAAATGGCCAATAAACGTAGAGCTCAACACTACTGGCCTAGTGTTGAGGTCAATAGCTCAACTCTATTGACCTCTTCAATAATTAATTTGTCAACATCAATACCAGTTGAAAATACCAAATCAAGTGTATGGCCTTGGATATGGGTTGGTAATGAACATGTTGATTAAAATTGAAAGAATCCAAAAGCTGAGTAAAATCATTAACGTGATATTTAGCAGGGCAGCAGACATGTATACTGAAATCGCCCATAAGTAAAATTCTATCTGACATAGGTACCAGTAAGGCAAGAAATTCAGAAAATTCAGTGATTAAAATCTCTGTGTGGTTTGGGAGGTGGGTATATTATTGCACAGAGTAAGTGGAAAATAGAATGAACCTTAAAAAACAGTACTTCAAAACTTTTGAACATCCCAAGGTTTAAAACTTGACATCGAAGCCCTTGTTTAAAAACCACCGCAACTCCTCCGCCTCTACCCGTATTCCGCGGCACACTGAAGAAACCACAGTCTGTTGGGCACAGTTCCAGGAAGGGGGCGGGGTCACCAGCGGATTCACCAGCTGTAGCCCATGTCTCAGTTAAAAACAACATGTCCAGACCTGGGGGAAGTGGGAAGTGAAGAAGTCTTATTGTGGACAGAGCGAGCGTTTACCAGTGCCAAGTGAACTGACACAACATGAGGAAGCGGTAATGGTGTGTGCTCCAGCGCTCTGTGGTTACTCAGGTTAACTCTGTTTTTGGCCCGAACTCGCCGCCGAGGATAGTAGTGTGAAGTGGACTGTTCCGGAAACACAGGTACCAGCCAGTTGTAAACCGGCTCCGAGGTACGAGGAGACACTGTTCGGGAGTTTCGGCCTAAAAGCTCAACAGGAGCACACCAGGGAAAGCCCAGTTTGGCCTCCGAACAGCTCCTTGTTCTCACTAGAACACCTCCTCGTTTCCCTCGTTTCCTACGGCGCTTCCCTCGATGGATAAAGCAGGGATGGCGACAGACCTCCCTGGGCCACGTACCCACAAACACGCAGTGACAGCCGCTCCGTCCTCCAGGATTCCGGCTCCAGGAATCCCCCATAGAGGTACGAATGTTAAGTAGCGTTTGACGATCATAAACGAGTAACAGTGGAGCACTATAAGCACTGCCACAGAAAAGTAACACACACAACACAAATAAACACATAACACATAACAGAGGGACGGGTTTGGGAATCGCCTGGTTTGGGAATTGCAATGCCTTAGACCGCAAGACCCTACAGCGAATAGTGAGGACAGCTGAGAAGATCAAAGGGGTCTCTCTCCCCGCTGTCACAGACATTCACACCACACGCTGCACCCGTAAGGCCATCAGCATTGTGAAGGACCCCACTCATCCCTCACACAGACTTTTCTCACTGCTGCCGTCTGGCAGAAGGTACAGGAGCATCCGTGCTGTCACTGCACGGTTCTGGAATAGCTTTATCCCACAAGCAGTCAGACTTTTAAACACCAGAGACTGAACTAAACCCCCCACAACCCATAGCATCTTAAATCTGTCTGCATCCTATTTATCTTATTTATCCATTCCACACTTTACTTTACTACTCAGTGCTGTGTTTCATGGTTCATGTGCGTTGTATGCTCTCTACATATAACGTCACAGCATGTTCAATTTCTAGGCACCTTTTTATGCACCTTATTACCAATACCTACCTGTTAAATATCTATGCACCTTACACTCATTACCTCTACTCAGAACTGAGTCATATTTGTTATATTTATTGTACCGTCTTGCACGTTGCACTTTCTGCAGTCTGTCCTGTACTGTATTGTTTTTGTCTGTACTGTATTGTTTTTGTCTGTACTGTATTGTTTTTGTCTGTACTGTGTTGTGTTTGTCTGTACTGTATTGTTTTTCTGTTCTCGTTTTGTTCCATGTGGCACCCTTGTCCTGGAAAAAACGTAATTTCATCTCACTGTGTACTTGTACAGAGCTGAAATGACAATAAAAGCCAATTGACTTGACTTGACTTGACTTGACAAGTGGTAAAGGCAGAATGAGCCCAACATGTCGGTTGCTGTTGGTTTTGCTATTCAAAGTTGGAGAGAGACCACAGCAGTGCTCGAGCGAGTCAGAGAGTGACTGAAGAGAGGGCGTGGTGTTAGTGAGAGGACTGAATCTGAGTGCTGCTTTCTGTTTTCAGCTCCCTATTGGGCAAGCACCTCTGTGGTATTACACAGATTCCCGTCTATATAAATGTGTGTCCATCAGGCTTTGTCTCTGACTGTAAGAGAACTCCATTTCAAATTTCAAATGGACTTTATCATTGTGCTAATTAAGAAATGCTTTATAAATCAGTTCTCAAGGCCCTCCAGGCGGTCCACAGTTCTCTCCAGCCCAACTCCAACACACAGGCACAGGGGGAAAATGTGGACCGCCTGGGTGTACCTAAGGACCGGACTTGAGAAGCACTGCAATTGAATACTCACTGCTGATTCATAAAGGAGGTAAATTATAAACAATGACTGAAATGAAGAACCGTAACAACCCAGAATCTGTATTAACTTAATAAGCATAACAGCCCTACGTTAGGTTAAGACCGGGTCTCTAATCATATGGTTATTCAGGCACTTGGAGTGAGATATGTTTTCGCATTAGATGTTTTTCTTTGCTAAGAGACACATGGGTAAGTGTGAGCGTGTGGATGATGATGTTTGTTTTTGGGTGTTAAGTGGGACGAGCAATTCTGATTGGTCGAGGCCACTTCCTGGTTTTGTTTTGGCAGATGCATCGTGTGAACGTAACCTTGACAACCTGATTGAGTCACTCACCGCCATGGAAACGCTCGGGGAGGTGAAACCACGAACGCACTGTAGTGGAAAAACACACCTTCACACGCTTCACACACAGATGGAGAGGGAGGAGGAAGCAGAGGAGGGTGGTGAGAAAGATGGAGAGGAGGATGAAGAAGGAGAAGCAAAAGAGGAAGTTGAAGATGGGGATGAAGAAGCAGATGGATGCGAGAGCGACTCCAGCATGCCATCTCTAGAGGAGCTGGAGGAAGTGGACCTGACTCAGAAATCTCCAGAAGAGTTGGGGGCGGGGCTACGGAGACGGAACCGGCCCGACTGAGCGAGAGGAGGCTTGTAAAGCGATAGTTCAGTAAAATCAAATTTACACTGTGTTTCCCCCCCTTACTCCAAATGTAGCTGATCAGGGTGTCTTATGTTTGCAGACCAATCACAATGTCTTGTTAGTTTTGACATGCATGGCTGATGTGAATGGTGAAATGCTGTTAAAGGGCTGCGAGTTAGAATGATGGAAAGTCCAAACATAGCCTTTAAAGGTAAGCCAATGATGTACCAGGTTCTGAGTGTGAACATAGGTAGAATGTTATTCAACCACATCACTGTGTGGGCTGAGCTAACTGAATAAGCGAGTGGATTTCAGACTAGCTGAGCACTTTCTCTTGTAGGAAGATCACCAAGTCAAACCAGTTGGGTACGGATCACCACTTATGTTTGCTGCATGCAATAAATAAATGTTGAATGATAAATACTGTATTTTGACAATGTAAAAATACTTTCCTATTAAGATGATTGGATGATTAATTTTTTTTTGTTTTTTAAATTCACATAGCAGAATTGATCAGAAAATCAAATCTGAAAATCAAGCCTGATACAGTTTTCACCCCAGATGTAGTTAATCAGGACAAGCTAATCCACATGTTGCTTCTTTAGAACAAGAGCCACACAGCTAAACAAACACTAGGACTTAATAGTCATCCAAATAGTCCAGTTCATTTCTGTAAAATACATGCCGAAACTTATTCCAACTTCACAATCTGCATCCAGGTCTTTATTAAGCTCATGCAGAGTTGTTGATGTTTTTTGGGACAGTATAACTTACTGTAAACTCTAAAAACAAACAGGTCCTCACCGTGTATCTGAATGCTGTATACAGCCACTTTAGACAGGGTTTATATTCACAAACCAGCTCAGGAGTGCAGATTTGTGAAAAAGAAGTTTTTTTTAAGTGCAGAGCAGGAGAAGGTGTTTTATAGTGTTCATTTTTATAGTGCAGAAGAAGTCATACTGTTCCCTGATCCACATCGACAAGTCTGCACGACCTTTTGCCATTTTGGTTCACTGTATTGTAGCAGTTTATTAGCCTTGTAGCTCCCGTTTCTAAACTAAAGAAGCACAGTTCGGACTCCAGAAGTGTCTTGGTGATAAACTACATCTGGGATAAGTGGAAAAATGAGTAAATGTAGAATTTTTTTTTTTTTTTTTTTTTGGGTCAGACTATTCCTTGTCCGTTGCAAGAACCTAGCAAATAATAGAAGCTTCTTGTTAGTCGCAAATTAGCATGGTGCAAACAACATGCTTAAATCAGCTGAGCAGATTTCTGAAATGAAAACTAGGGACAAGATTTGCTGCCTGTCACTTTTTAGGAATCATGTAAAGTTCCTAAAAGTGACAGGCATGTCACCAGTTTTCATTTCATGCTCAGCTTAAGTAAAAAGGCTCTCAAAAGTCCAGTCTTAAGCAGAGATGAGGCAGGACACGTTGTCCACAAAAGATTCAATGATGATATGAGCCCATAATGTATATTCGGTATATGGCAGTGAAAAGAGACCCATGAATGCAGAAGAAAGACCAGTGGCTGTAGCCGAATAGCCAGGCCCTAACTACACCCCTGAGAGCCAGAGACGACTGATATCAACGTGTGCCATGTTTTACATATGGATGGATGAAAAAGTGACGTGGTTTTAAAAATGCTGTACTATTTATAGATGACATGTTGGCTACATTCAGGTAGATTTAATGTCTGTACGAATGAGCTACCTCCCATCACCTGGTAGTCTGACTCAAGTCCTGTTACCCACATCCCTGGTTTAAATCCCTGGGTTACCTTGTGTCATGGACGGATGTTTGTTGTGATGTTGTGGGCTCATTGTCAGCTTCTGATGGAGTTTTTCACAGCAGTGTTCTCTAAAACTAAGCGAGCAAGTGCTAGAAGTGATCATTGAATAGCAACAGTGGACCCAAAATAAGCAAAACCCAGGATGTCTGCTCTGGTGTATTTTTAATTCATTGTTGAAATTGGGGACATTTCCAGGAACAGCTACAGGGGAATATGGGGATGTCTGGTCACCTTGTGCTTAAATGATCTCACACTCAATTTAAACTGCGTCAGGTTGCTAAGTAAGCTCAAATAGACTTATATAGGTCTCTGACACTGTGTGACACTGTTAAACATAAACATGGACTAAAACAAAGACAAAATTCTATTCAGGCTTTGAGATGGCGGCGGCTGCTGCTGCTGCTGCTGATGATGATGTATACATTAGCAGTATTAGTTATTTGTCGTAGTTTTGTTACTGTAGCTCCAGTGCTAAAACTACAGAAGCAAGTGTCAGACACGAAATATTTCTTGGCTGATCGTGTACGTCTGGGGTAAGCAGGGATGGCCACTGTAAATTTGTTATTTAGCCAAACTGTCGTTTTAAATGTCAGCTGTCAGTCTTATTTATTTATTTATTTATTTATTTATTACATCATAATCAACTATATTTGCTCGCCAGCAGTGCTCACTGATTACGTTTGATGCCACGTTCGTTTGTACATAATTAAACATAAATTGTATACATCAATTGTCTCACATTTATTGATTTGTATTATTTTAAATATTTAAAGTACTTTTACATCACCTAGCTTTATTATATGCATTTTATGCAATATTTCTAAAAACCCAAATAAACATGTAAACACACTGCTAATGGACAGTGGAAGGAGATGTTTTAAATAGCTGTTTCTCTGAGCATGTGCGGTTTGTGCAATGCATGTGTGCTTTGACAGTTTGGGAAAATGTTTTAATAATTGTTGGAATAATTGCATGTCATTGGTGTGTAAGTGAATGACAATCCTAAGAACATTTATTTTCAGACTGTAGGCTACCTCATTAGTTTTTCTGTTGAAGTTTTGAGTTAAAGTGCATGCTGAACTGTATAGAGCATTAAAAACGTTTTGCTAAACCTACTGTAAATAGCTGTTTATGGTCTTATTTGAAATGATTAATTAAGTGTTTGATTTTGCTTTTTAAAAATACTTTTTTTTTTTTTTTTTTTGGGCGGGTCCAATCTGGGGTTAATATGACACTACATAGCACTCTGTATAAATGCCATTTTTAAGTTTAGAAATCTATTTTCTATTGCAGTTTCTGTTGTTTTAAATCCTATTTAATATTCTGTCACTTTCCCCCAAAAGTACAAAATTCAAGTGGCTATTGGTTTACACTGTGGCACCACTTTAGCCTTTAATAAACTGTTTCTAGATATCGGAAATGTCAAAAAAGGCTAGTAAAAATGTTTAAAAAATTTCAACTGTAAAATGTCATTTTTACAAGAATTAATTCTCACTAGAGAACCTTGAATTTACTTACTAAAATTAAATTTTAATTGAATTAAAATAAAAATAAGTTCATTCCAAAGCTGAAAAGCTAAAACTGCTTGCTGTAATACTCCCATGTTGTTGTTTTTATATTTTAATACAAATATAAGACTATAAAGTTTATATTTGGCTCATAAAGCTGTGTATATTCTGCCATAGTTTAGTTGGATGTGGCATTCTTGTCGTCTGTTATAGTCTGTTTTTTTTTTTCTAGTTATGAATGTTGTTAGTCTGATTTTAAATATGTTTACATTTCTTGCCTTATTGTTAATGGAACAAAGCTTTATCAGTTCGGTAAACTCGTGTCTCAGTGGGTTTGATGAAAGTGAGGGTTTGAAAAATCCAGTCCCCATACTAAACCGATCACCAAAGATATTTTGGTGTCTGGAGTTTGCTTTTAGTTTTGCACTGGTTACATGATCTAACAATTAGCTTCTTTTAGCATAGTGCTAACTGCTTGTCTAAATCATCACTTGCTTGGCTCAGACTTGTTGAGAGCGCTGTAGATACTAATGGATGAAGCTAAATTGTTATTACTTATTATGGTGTATTAGCCATGTCTCTTCACTGTGAAACTACAGAAGCAAACTTCAAACACCAAACCTGTCTTGGCTGTTAACGGGTGAACGGGTTTGAGAACTACTGCAACACCTGATTGTAAAGAAATGTTTTCAAGGGTTCAGACTGAAGACAAAGGCTTGCAAGTGCTGTCTGCCATTGGCCCAATTTTGAATTTGTGAGTCTAGGACAGTGTTTCTCAGCCCTGGTCCTGGAGGCACCCTGCCCAGCACATTTTAGTGGATTCCTTGATTTATCGCACTCCCTGCAACTCTGAAGGGGCTGGTTAATGAACTAGTATGTTGAATCAGATGTGCAGAGAAAGTTCTAGAATGTGCAGGGCGGGGTGATTCCAGGAACAGAGAAGCACTGGGCTAGAGAGATCCTGTCAGTGCTTAAGTTTCTACCTGATTGCTGAATTCATCACTGAAACTGCAGTAGTTTGATGTATAGATGTATGTCAGTTTGGTTTGAACAGTCTTCACGCAGCTTTATATAGGCCCTTACAGCTTCTGTACCTCTTTTTTTCAATGTGTTTGTCTCCCTGCCTGTCCTTTCTTTCAGTTTTATTTAAGTGTGTCTGTTTGAACTGTTTATTAAGAGAGAATTGGAACCGGAGCAGTGGTCGATGCCTTAATCCTGAAATAAATCAATGAATATAAATCTGAATATTGTTCATTTTTATGTGTTAATGTTATATAGTGACTCTAAGTACATAGGCAAGTCTAAACATACTGTTTTATTAATAATAATGATAATAATAATAATAGGTTACACTTCTATAGGCCTTTCACATACCCAAGGATGCTTGACAATTTCCAAAAAATAAAAATTATAAAAAAAAAAAACATGCACAAGTGAACAAGTGAAATGCACAATGCTAAGTGAAGACACCAAATATGGTAGGAAATTAGGTAATTAGGTTTTTCACCATAGGGTCACTTTTACCATGACCTGTCTAGGTTGTCAGGAGTTGCAGTTGCAAGCAATATCCAGTAGATGGCAACAAAGTCAAGCCTACAGAAGCCTTTTACTGTTTCCTGAAAACTGTCAGTTGTGAATAAGGAGTAAAGTGAAGAAGAAGAAGAAGAAAGACTTTGTAATCCAAAGAGTCCAAAGAACATTTTAACTGCTATAATCCATAAAGTAAATACCAGGACCCAGTAAAAATGTAAATTATTTAAATTCATTTAAATCAAGTATTTAATATCCGTAAATACTTGATTCATTTGTCCTCGTGATTTCATCAGAAGAGAAAATAAGAGGATGGGGGGACATGTTATTGTGGGAGACTCCTTCCCCGAAGTTACCCTATTAGAAAAGTGTTGATTACACAGATGCTGACTCACATACAATCTTTTAGTCAGTCAAATAATTAAATCTTTCTTGTCTGCATGAATGAGAAAAAGAATAGCTGAGTTATTATTGGTTGGAGGAGCTTAAAAAAACTTTCAAATGTGCTCTAAAAATGCAGAGTCATTATTTTGCATATACACATTACTGAGTATTACTGAGCACCATGCGACATGTTTCAAAAAAGTTGGGACTGGTTCATGTTCACCACTGTGTTCACCCTCTGTTAACAATACTCTGTAAGCGTTTGGGAACTAAGAAGATGAAGTGTTAGACTCATCTTTCTACAGATCCATACTGTTGTAATATACGCAGAATATGACGCAGGATTACATGCGCGCAGACTGTTACGACGACTGCCCTTAACACCTTGTCAACCTCACCAAGGACTGCAATGCTGTTGTACCAGTTGCCATGGAGTGACTCAGAATGGCAGCGGGTCATCTTCAGTGACGAGTCCCGCTTTTGTCTTGGTGAAGACAACCGACAAAACCTTATGTGAAGGCACAGTGGTCTGCACCTAGATACATAGTTGTATCCACCCCTACCGCACCATCTGCAGGAACTGGGTGAGAATATCCAGACTGCATGGGATGGATTATCACAGGACACTATTAGGAACCTCTACAACTCCATGCTGAGATGTCTGACATGCCGCATTAGCAAACATGGAGGCCCAACGCCATACTGCCACTACTTCTATGTATGCTATTGGTTCCTATACCTACCATTTGTTTCTATATGTGCCTTTGGATTCTATCGGTGTCACTGATGTGTATGGAGGTCATTAGTTTCTATATGTGCCAGTGGTTGCTATTTAGAGGGAGTAAACTCATCACACACATACTTAGTGTAAATCTCTGCGATCCTGTCAATAACACTGGATACCTGTAAGTGTCTGTAAATTACCTTTGTTCTCTCTCTGTTCCTCAAGTGAGTCATTGAAGCTGAGCTTAGTTAACGTTTATTTATTTAATTAGCCCATCGCTCTCTACACTCAACACCAGAAGCTTACACAAGAAAGGGGACTTTACTGAGTGAATCTGTCCTACCTACCTACGTACCTACCTATCTACCTGATATTTAGTAAAATGCATTGCTCAATCTACCTGTTGCTGGCTGCCACACAACCATCACAACACACACTATCCTCCCTTAAGCTCAACAGTTGGCAAGATATTCTTTTTCCAAACATAATGGGTGTTTATGGCCAAAGAGGTCCTCTTTTTACTAGTCAAAAAATCAATCAATCAATCAATATTTATTTGTTTATCGCTTTTTACAACTAATGTTGTCTCAAAGCAGCTTCACAGAAAAGCAGTTTATATAAAGGAAAATAAAAACACGGAGTCCATGTACAGACGTAGGAAAGGAAATCCGGGTCCAACCTCCCGTGAGCAAGCCAGAGGCAACAGTGGTGAGGAAAATCTCCCTTAGAGTAAGGAAGAACCCTCGAGAGGAACCAGGCTCGAGGGGGGAACCCATCCTCCTCAGGTTGATCCCGGGTGAGGAGAGAAAGACAGAACTAACAGGAAAAGGAGCTCAGAACATCCATTAGATCCAGTCTGATTAATCCAGGAGGTAGTAACTGCAAAGGTAGAGCCGACCCATAGGTTCTCTGTTTAAGTGAGAGATAGAGTTCATGATCAGGCCCAGATGTTGGTGGCTCTATTGCAGTCATTGTAGTCTTTGTAGTCATGTCAGGTCCAGTCCAGACCACTTGTTCACAGAATGTCTCTTGCTTAACTCAGTGTTATTTGCGTACCACAGACATTGACATTTGTGATGAGGTTGCAGGTAAGGTTTTCTTCTGATGTCTCTTCCATGCAGATCAAGTACTGCACAGTAGAATGGTGCACCACCACTCCTTAAACCCTCCTGCAAGTCCTTTGTACCCAGATGGGTGTTTGCTTTTGCTTTTTGGTCAGCATACACGCAGTTCTATCTGAGAGTCTTTTTGGTTTTCCTTGACTTCCACGGTTCCCCTCTTGACACCAATTAGCTTCATTTTCAGCTCTTCAGCCAGCTTAGAGGAGCCCATAGATGCTGAGCGGTAGCAAAAGGTTTAAAGAAATAATATGCCCTGAAATGATCAGATGACAATTCCTAATGACAATCCTTAATTTGTCTAAAGAACGAGACAATTAAGACCATAATGAAATTCTGTGACTGGGAAGATTATGTTACCTTGTTGTATGTTCCAATTACCATTTTATTTGTTTTTTATTTAATTATCTGTCTGTTGCCTGTAATGGCAATAAAGTTGCATTAAATTGACTTGAAGTGGATGTACTCTACTTCTGATAGATATAAAGACCTAATATTCTTGACCTACTATAATTCTGCTCTGCCTTGTAGTGAAAAACAGTGCTTGATCGACACACTCGTTTATGCCTTTATTAGCCACCTTGTGTGGTTTTTTTTTGTACAGTGCATTGTACACAGCATACACTGCATGATTTGCTGGGTATGTCAGACCGTCAGTCCTTAAAGAATACTGACCTACGGCATCTTTCTCATGCTTCAAAGTGCTTGCTACACATCTCATTTCAAAACCATGGGCATTACTATAGAGTTGGTCCCCCCTTTTGCTCCTCTCACTACCTCCCCTCTACTGAGAAGGCTGTCCTCTTGATTTTGGAACGTGGCTGCAAGGACTTGCTTCCATTGAGCAGCTAAAACATGCTCGAGACTGGGCACTGATATTCATAGTCAGTGTTAAAGTTTGTCCCATTGGTTTTTGATAGTGTTGTGCTCAGGCCTCTGGGCGAGCTAGTCACATTTATCTGCACAAAACGTTATGGGATTTTATGAAGCTGGAGATGACATTGGAAGCACATCAGGATATGGAATGTTGTTAACAACAGCCCCACACTATTATCCCTCCTTCATCAAACCTTACAGTGGTCAGTGACATAATAGTTGGCTGGGGCTGAACTATCAGAGCAGATTTGTTTCTTTCAATATGTGACTCAAAACAAGATCCCATCCATTCAACCTCATTTGGTTTATTGAAAGTTTACATAGCAACAAAAATAAACACCTAAATAAAAGTTCATCATTATACACATGCACATGTTTAAATCCACACACGTATGAGCAGAGCAGATATTTGAGAAACCGACTTATGATAGTACTATATTGAAAGTCACTGAGCTTCAATACGACCCACAATGTTTGCCTATGCCGATTTTACACACGTTAGCAGTTAGAGTAAATTAGCTGAACACACAACATAGAAGTGGTGTCTTTTTAAAGTCTTGTGTAAGAGTATCTTTTTCAAATACAGTATTTGGGAATGTTTGAAAGGTGTGCATGATTACACCGATTACTTGATTCATCACCAGAATAATCATCAGTCCAAAAATTTAATCGAAGTGCACCAGCCATAATTTCATAGATGTAAATAAAATATATCCAGAGGTTTTCAGTGTACTGCCCATTGATGGGACAGTCATTTTATATAAAACGACTGTCCCATCAATATATATATATTGTTTTATATAAAATGGCTATCCAGAAAGAAGTATATAATGTGTATTTAAAGGCTTCTTGGTGTTCCCAAAAACTTGAAATATTGTTTTAAGTACCTTCAGGTTGTAGCTTATAGTATATTTATCATAGCAGCCTTGGGGTTGGTTGGTCCTCAGATTTGGTTATGTGGTGTGCTGTTACATGCAGGTGCATACGGGGGCGCCAAACTCAAAGTTTTAGCTTTTTACTCTGCCGAAAAGATCCCTACACAAGTGTGTCTGGTTTCATGGTGTTAACAGAGGAGGGTCTTCTACTCCCATACCCCATCAAAGTTAAACAACACTGCACTCACCTGCAGGATATGCACGCGGGTCCTCCTGCATTGAATGTGGATGTAGTTTCTGACAGAGTCTGCACGGACAGTTCTAGCCAGATGCCTCCGGTCAGGATCATTAAGCACCCATGGGCTGCCACTCGGAAATGAAATGTGCCGTCTATCTGGCACCCACTATTGTGCCTCATTCAAACTCTGATAATTCACATATATTCAGCCTCAACTCACAAAATAACACCTTACACAGGTGTGGGTGTTCCTGTCTCCTGAAGTAAAACAGGCAGTTACACAGTCCTGTAAATGAGTTAGCACATCTTCCACAGAGAACACACTTCAACATTTTTTTTATACACAGGGCTGTTATCTGGTGCCTGCATTTTGGAGTCGCACTGGCTAAAAGAAACAAGCTAAATGAGTTGCCATTTCTTCTCGGCGGATCCGTTTCTTCTTCCTCTTCATCTTCCTTCAAGTGGTTAAAAAGAAAGCACAAACAGATTCAGTAGCAAAAGATTCAGTGCTCAAAAAATTACATCTGTTTTTTTTCCTCCATGAACATCGACATGGTGAACAGATCCCAAGACGACTAAACATTAAACTATAACTCACTCAAGTGTGTGTAAATGATATAAGGCCAGGGCTGTATTCAAAATGGCACGCTACTATACNAGTAGAACACCATCCGGGTATCTCCAGTACACCATGAAGATGGCTCCACCTGTACACTAGAACGTCTGACTGGAGTAGAACACCATCCGGGTATCTCCAGTACACCATGAAGATAGCTCCACCTGTATACTAGAACGTCTGACTGGAGTAGAACATAGAGCAGGACTGGAGTTTCAGATGGCAGATCGGAGTGCCAAACACTTAACATCAAACCTGGAGTTTCAAAAAATGGCTTGGAGTGCAGAGTGCTTAAACCAGGCAGTGGATCGAAGTTAAAAAACACTTCGAATCAGAACTGTACTTTTATGTTTGAATCCGAGACTGGACTGTTCAAACTAGGACTGGACTGTTATATATCGGATCGGATCACAAAATCCTTAAAGTCAGGACTATGATTTCTGATATTGGGTCAGTGCGCAGAATGCTTAAAAACAGGGCTGGAGTTTCAAATAACAGATAAGAGCATAGATGGCATAGTGTAGTATATGAGACTGGAGTGTAAAACCCTTGAAACTGTAATGTCATATTTGGTGGAGCACAGAATGCTTACAACCAGCACTGGAGTTTCAGCTAAGTCTAGACTGCAGCTTGAATATTCTCACACAGTTCCTGCAGATTTTGCAGTAGGGGTGGAGGTGGAGTGACACCAGGCCTTCTGGCTGGTGGCGCATGACAACTAATCGTTCATCGTGGCCCTGTCCACGGTGCCTCCACACACGGATTCGTTGGTCGTCTCCCCCAAGGCAAAAGCATAACCCGTCACTGAATATGATCTGCTGACATTCTGAGCCACAGTCAGGCATGACAGTCAGGCATGACAGCACTGCAGCCTTAAGGGCAGTCATCGTAACGGTCTGCGTGCACGTAGTCCTGCGTCGTGCAGCCGTCTGCCAGATGACTAATGGAGGGCATCTGACTGACTGTTGGGTCAGTCAGATATAGCGATAAGGCCCATCCTTGCTTAAGTCACATGGGCGGCTGAGCAAGCAACTTGAATCATTCATATGTCTCACAATGTCAAACCTACCCACCATTCGTGTCGATTGATTCATTCTGGGTGCAATTTTTAGTGTATATACAGTGTATATTTTATCAGAGCACAGAATACTTAAAACCAGAACAGGAACTTTATATATCAGATCGGACCACAGAATGCTTAAAGCCAGAACTGGAGTCGCTGATATCGGGTCAGTGTGTACAACGCTTAAAACCAGGACTGGAGTTTCAGAAAATGGATCAGATTATGAAAGGCATAGTGTTGCACATCATATTGCAGTGCAAAACACTGTAATTCCATATTCGGATCAGATCATAGACCACTTAAAACCAGGACTTAGCGTTTTACATCAGTTTGGAGTGCAAGGCAAATAGAGTCAACACTAAATTGTTATTTTTGGACGAGAGTGTAGACAAAGGATGAGCGCTTAAAAACACAGCTGTAGTTTTGTACATATGGGATCATACTGGAGTTACAGATCACGGACTGAACCATTTAGAACCTATGGAGTTTTCCGGATGGGATCACTCCCTCAGCATGAAAAGAACAAGAAATTCCACTTATTTATCATTATAATAAATAATTATGTATTTTAATTAAGTGCTCACTATCTATCTCTCTCTCTCTTTGAGTCTTTGGTTGGTTAGTATCATCATCTCTCTTTCTTCCATACAGAGGCAACACACCCTAACACTCGCACTCACTTAAACACACACACACACACACACACACACACACACACTTTGAGTCTTGGTTGGTTTTTCGCTTTCTCTCTCTCTACCTCTCAATCTCTCTCTCCCCTCTCCCTCTCCCTCTGTGCGCGCGGGGCTAATATCACCTGCTTCCCACCTGTGTCCGCGCGCACAGAGAAACAGGACCGCTTGCTCCACCCGGGTTCTCCCTGTTGATGCGCGCGGTAGTCTCACAAGCACAACATCTGAGACCGAGGCTAGCGCGCGCGGATCTCCAACCCTGGCCTTACGCCTTACGAGCGCGAGCAGCATGGACAGGCAGCACTGTGCGCGAGCGCGTGTTTGTTAAATATTCCACTGTGTGTGTTTTTGAGTGAGTAACATACGTACACACACACACACACACACACACACACACACACACACACACCCTGCTGTCGTCCTCCTGAGCGTTCGCGCGCCTACCCGTAAAAGCGCGCGACTTATGTATATGTGCGTGCGTGCTTTTCTCTGCGCGCGTCTCGCGCTCCTCCTCCTTGTCCCTCCTTGCTCTCTCTCCCTCTTTCTCGCTCTCTCTTTCTCTCTCTCTCTCTCTCTCTCTCTCTTTCATTCTGTCCTGCTCCTTTCCTCGCGCGCACGTCATGCCTCTCTCCGCCGCCTCCTCTTCTACTTCTTCTTCTTTCCTGGAGCAACGATGGGGAAGCTCGAGGACAACAGCAGCACAAACA
Source organism: Semaprochilodus insignis (assembly GCA_034552555.1). NCBI lineage: Eukaryota > Metazoa > Chordata > Actinopteri > Characiformes > Prochilodontidae > Semaprochilodus > Semaprochilodus insignis. The sequence goes on along the minus strand of CM067474.1, from coordinate 9,523,086 downwards.
TAAACAACTACACAAACACAAACATAAACAACTACACGAGCGTAAACAACAACAACGAGCGGATCATACTGAACGTCGGGGGCACGAGACACGAGACGTACCGGAATACGCTGCGCACGCTGCCTGGCACGCGCTTGGCACTGCTGGCGTCGGAGTTGCCTTCGTCCGCGTGCGCTGTGACGGCGGCCGGATGTTGCAGCGGCGGGAACGGCCATGCGCTCGAGCCTCACCACCAGCACCTGCACCTGCACCAGCGTCAGCATCAGCAAAACCAGCTGCAGCTACAGTTACAACAGCAACAGGTGCGCACGCGCGCCAACAACGAGTTCTTTTTCGATCGGCATCCAGGTGTGTTCGCCTACGTGCTGAACTACTACCGGACCGGTAAGCTGCATTGCCCGGCGGACGTGTGCGGGCCGCTATTCGAGGAGGAGCTCAGCTTCTGGGGAATCGATGAGACGGACGTGGAGCCGTGCTGCTGGATGACCTACCGGCAGCACCGGGACGCTGAGGAGGCGCTGGACGTGTTCGACATGAACGCGCTGGGCGTGGAGGGGGAGGGGCCGGGGGGCGAGGACGGGGACGAGCTGCGCGAGGCGGCCGAGCAGCGCGAGCAGGCGGACAGGGAGCGCGAGGCGGGCTGGAGGAGGTGGCAGCCCGTGGTATGGAACCTGTTCGAGGACCCGTACTCTTCACGCGCCGCGCGGGTAAGAAAACACTTCAGGTGTGTACCTGTACCTGGGCACACCTGTCCAGCAGGCGGGAGTAGAGAGCACAGAGTACAGGTCCATTCAATTCTGTAGAGTCTGTTCTGTAGAGCCCTTTTCCGTACCCTGTGCATCACACGTTTACCTGCACCTTTACTGTGCACACCAGCTCACCAGGCCGTGACAGAGAGCACAGCTGTGCAGCTCTGTTTAATCCTGTAGAGTCTACTCACTTTACCCCCACCCCACCCTCACCACACCTGAGCCAGCTCATTAGACATATTTCATTAGCTGGACCAGGCCTCTTCACTTCTGGGCTGTGCAGGTAAGGGGATGGTGGTGATGGTGTTGGTGTTTTCTAGCAATTTTCCTGTTTGGTGTGCATCGGTATAGTGCACCTGCTCACCAGGTGGATGGAAAGAGCAGACTGGTTTACATACAGTGCTATACAGTACTGTGTAGTGATATTAGTAATAATAACTCATACAGAACAATAAAAACACATATACCATATCTCTGTGTGTCGGCTTGCAGTACTAAAATATTGCATATTTAATGCGAACCAAATAAAAGCTTGCATCTGAATTTGTATTTGAGCCAGAAGCCATGATTTACATTGTGTGACACTTTCATCATGAATTGGCCAACAGAAATGTTCCAGAAAAGCCCTCTACTGAAAAGCTGACGATGCTTGCTTTTCTTTGGACCGTCATGATACATATAGATAAACAGATAAATAAGTCCGAGGGCCATTCCACGGTGGTGCACTTCTATGTTAATGAACATTGCTTTCCATACCAGTTGTGTGTGGCCAGACACAGCACAGCATTCAGTATTCCTGCTATGATGTGACCAACAATCTAAATCCGTAATCAGAATGGCAACCACCCATATTTTATAGCAGCAGCATTTCCTCAAAACCTCACTGGAACAGTTAACAGCTGGTACTTGTGTTCAAATGCTGTTCTCACTCTTTTCAAAGGGTGCCACATAGTACTTTAATAATGCCACAGCATTTTGGTATAAAGAATTATTATGTGATTGTGAGTCCATCATCAAAACAATAGTTGCACAAATAGCTGCACCCAGATGAAACCAACCAACAGGAATGAAACTTGGTGGGTAGGCATACGAATGATTCAAGTTTCTCGCTCGGCCACTGGATTATCACAGGTCCTGTAGGAAGTTCTACAACTCCGTGCCAAGACATCTGACATGTTGCATTAGAATACCCCAGCCCATCACCATACTGAGAGATACTACTTCTGTATGTGTAGCTCAATAAATATTGCCCATATCAGTCTAAATTTATTATAATTTATTGTCCCTGGTATTTTTTATTTTCTTCCTGAATAGCATTGCAATCCAACACTTCCTTCTGGATGCAACTATACTTTTGATGGTGAGTGTACAAGGGGCAATGGCTACCTGTTGTTTGTCTAACAGTGGTTTCCAACACTGGTGTCCAATCTTACCCACGAAGCACTGGTGTGGCTGCAGGTTCCCTTTCAAATGAAGCAGGAGCTCACATGGATTACTGTTTTACTGAGTACAACTAAGTAACTTGAATAATCAGCAGCTTTTTTGTTTGATTGGAATGAAAACTTGCAGTCACACCTGCCTTTGGAAACCCCTGAGCTGAACTGTTCAACATCAGGTCATGCTGGTTAGTGACCTTACTTTGTCGTCTCCTTCAGTCAGGATTATGCCTGTCAGCTTCAAAAGATTTTTAGATACATCAGATAGAACAGAGCCCATCTGCCATTTTAATAAATGTGTATCGATGAATTGTTTGACCCAGTAAATAATTGTTCATATTGTACTCCTACTCTACAGTGGGGCCAGTTTTGTGTGCTAAATGGACCTAAGGCGTTATATTACGTTATTCATTACCAAAAATGGACATAACACTCTTTATCTCACCAGCATGTGTAGAGCATATTGCAGTCTGGTATAAAGCCAGTGATACACTATTATTTACACTATTATTATTACAATACATTATTTGGATGTCGAAAAATTTATTTGAAGGTATAGCTTTAGCTTGTAGAATGGGGTGGTAAGTAAGACCCAGAGATTTTATTGGGGTGGTGCACTGCTGGGACATATAAAATAAAACAATACTAAATTAAATTAAATTAAATTAAATTAAATTAAATTAAATTAAATTAAATTAAATTAAATTAAATTGTGTTACTGTTTTAAAATGACATAAAGAGGTTCATTGTTTTTTCCTCTGTACATAATTAAATAATTTCCACATGAATAATAGTGTATATTACACCAATACAGCTATTAGTGAGACTAAATACAAAGACAAAGTTGTGCTGAAGTTGTGTATTTGCATTGAGTATAAACTGTATTTTAGTGCAACTTTGAGAAACAACATTTCATAGACATGAGTCTATTGATTAAAAAAGCTAGCCAGACAACACTGTATGGTCTAGCCATATATGTATTGAGCAGTTTATCTCATCTTACAATCACACAGCCTGCTTCATAATGGAGCTCACAGAGCAGCACTGCTGGGGGAACCCAGTGCACATTTACTCACCTGTTTTCAGAGTAAAGTAGCCAATATTGTAACTGCAAGATATGGTAATTATTAAATGCGGTGTTATTAGACTTATAACTGATTGGTACCATCAAAAAAAAAAAAACACTCATCATCAAAAACATAGCTGCACCCAGAAGGAAGTGTCGGCTTGCAATGCTGTTGGGAAGGAAGATAAAGCTTACCAGGAACAATAAATGATGATAAATTGAGACTGATATGGGCAATATTTACTGAGCTACACATACAGAAGTAGTGTCTCTCAGTATGGTGTCGGGCCGGCATCGTTTGTTAATGCAACATACATCTCAGCATCGAGCTGTAGAGGATCCTAATGGTGTCCTCTGATGATCCATCCCATGCAGTTTGAATATTCTCACCCAATTCCTGCAGACTTTGCGGGAGGGGTGGAGGTGGAGTGGCACAAGGCCTGGACATGTGACGCGTGACAACAAAGCATTCATCTCGGCGCTGACCACGGTGCCTTCATACACTTATTTGTTGTTTGTTTCCATCAATACAAAAGTGGGACTCATCACTGAAGATGACCCGCTGCCTTTCTGAGTCACTCCATGACAATCTGGTACGACACCATTGCAGTCTTTGGTGACGTTGATGTGGTGTTAAGAGCAGTCATTGTAAAGGTCTGTGTGCATGTAGTCCTGCGTTGTGCAGCCGTCTACCAATGGTGCTGGTACTACCAGGATGGAGGGCATCACTGCTTGCTGAATGTGGCTGTTGGCTCAGTCAGGTACAGTGATATAGCCCATCCTTGCCTACGTCACATGTGCGACTGAGCGTGAAACTTGAATCATTCGCATTTCTCACGATGTCAAACCTACCCACCAAGTTTCATTCCTCATAACTGGGATGGCCAGATGGGTGGCCCTGCTCCATGCTCGGGTGGCACTGGCCACATGTGGTCACTCCTTACAAATGAGGCATTTTTTAAACAGTGAAAGCCTGACAGTATGTTATCCCTCCCCTCTCACAATCACCCCAGTATTCACTGTTGGCATTGGCATAGCAACAACCAAAACAATGAGACGAAAAAAAGCTGGATTGATCAGCGCTGATCTGCTGATCAATTATTAACTCTCTCAGATGAAAGCTTGGTGTGGATCTCCATTAATAACCAGAACAGTGTGTGTGTGTTTGTGTGTGTGTGTGTGCATGACCTTGAACAAAACACACACACACACGACTCATGACTCAGACCCAAGACTGCGTGTGTGTGCGCGTGCCGCCACTTTAGAGGTTAACACACTCGCGCGGCCGAGGATGGTGCACTCAGACCGTTCCCATGGCAACAGCATCGCTCATCGCCCGTGTTCATTCAGAGCTCAGACTGATTTCAGGAACTCTCTCTCTCACACACACACACACACACACACATACACCTCTCATGCTAGGTAATATAGCCCCCTACTTTTAGAAGTCTAACTAAGAAAACAAAGAGATGAGCTTAAGATCTAAAAGCTTTAAACATTATTTGATTACATGTAAATTAGTCCTGTAACTTGTGTAGGCCGAGACTTAAAAGTGAATTTACTCATCATTACCAGCTAAGCTCGATTTGCCTCTCGCTGAGTAGCATGACTTTACTGATGAAGCACAAAGCTACAGATTGTCTCTCTTTATAAGGCATTACCATGGGGAAAATGTTCACCAATGCTATAGCAACTAGCAGTTTAGCCTACAGCATTAAATTAGCTAGCTAACAATATTTGGAAATACCTTGGAGTAGCCGTGCTACAGTAGCTGTTATGTAGACTACAGTATTAAGTGGGATAGCTGGTAGAGTAATGTCAGCCATGTTACAGTAGCTGTTATGTAGGCTACAGTATTAACTGGGATAGCTGGGATAGCCATGTTACAGTAGCTAATGGAGAAGGCTACCATTTCTTACAGTATCAGTAGAGACTAGCATGCTGGTTATGCCTGTGACCCGCACATTAACTTCCATTACCCCTGGCAAGCATACCAGCACCTGAATCACAGTGTATGCAGATTTTTTGGTGACCAGCCAGCATGCTGGTCTATGCTGCATGCTTTAGCAGAGATTGTTATTCTGTATATAGCTATTGGTGTAGCTATAGGCAATGGTGGTGCCTAGCTAGCAACATTAAGAAATATCTTTGAGTAATTTTAGCCTTACTACAGTAGCTAGCAGTGCTTACTAGCTACAGCATTAACTGTGCTTTAACAGCTACAGCAGCAAGACACCATCCCTGTGGATAAGGCCGTGATCACAAAGAGGCTTTGATATCAGTAAATAACACACACATCCTGCTATTTCTGGACAGCAGGTACCAGTACATGGCAATGTGCTAAAATTACACTCAGTTGTTTCTGACATACTCTGGCATACTTAGGCATCAATCGATAGGAAACAGTGTGGGGCAAGGCTTCAGATATTCAGATTGATTTTGAACAAAATGGAGGAGACAGGAATGACTGCCAGCACACATCCAGAGCTGTGAAGGTCTAATGGTTGGGGATGGTGATCAGTTTGTTTAAGACTAAAATGTTTTTATTGATTCAAGAAATTCAAGAAAAACAAAGGGGCAAGTTTTCATGCTTCACATCCATCTCCACCCATAACAAACCAGTAACCAGTAGGCACCCCAGCCTACAGTCTCCAGCTGTACACAAACACGGTGCCACTGGTGGATGGGTTTCTGATAAAGTGGCCAGTGAGTGCACACAGTGAGTATAAAACCCAGCTACGCCATCACTGTGTCCGATACACTCATACCAGCGTGATACTCACTCCCATGTCAGTGTCACTGCTGTGCTGTGAATGCTCCACCTGCTGAATATTTTTAGGTCAGTGGTTGTCTTCTGGTGGTCCTTTTGAACTGATGGGTTAGAGGGGGGGCTGACCAATTGTACAAAATTAGATGGGCTGTTGTGCATGACTATAAACCTACACACCAATGTAGTTGCTGTTTCTGATAAAATGACCAATGAGTGTTTTGTATGGTGGTTCTGTTAATTTGTCTATGTTCCAGTTTTAGTGGAAGAAACTCAAAACACAATAACGTTATATTGAATTTATCAGTAATGCTGTAATCAGGGCATTGAGGTCACTTTGAACCCCCCACCCCCTTTCTGTAACTCTATCGGCTGTCATTCTGCCAGTCCTTCAGCAGAGACGTCTCCATAGGTCTTTCTCTCTCTCTCACTCCCTCTCTTTTTCTCTGCTGAATCGTCCTGAGTTTGACTTTCCTCAGTAAAACTGAGTTTGCACTAATCAATCCCCTTTCTCCCAAACTTTGCTCTCATGTCATCAAACAAACTGATCAGATATCTGTAACGTTGCACCGCCAGCACTGGTCTGCAGATACACACACAAACACAGGGGTTTTATTTTATGTTTCCCTGTTTGTACTTTCTTTACACTGAAATAATAATACAGCTTATCTATGAAATCATGACAGAAAACATTAAATGTACATTAATGTAAAGAGAATTTTAGACAGGTATTTTTAAAAATATCTACACAATATGAGTTATGAGTTAACTATGAGTTAACAGAATGTACAATGCAGATTGTTGTTCTGTTAACTTAGTGTCAGGAACAACAAACGCACTTCGATGCGCACCGAGCTAAAAGTCAAAGGGTCTTTATTTAGCAGTTGGACAGTAAGAGTCAGCAGCAACAACAAGACAATCACAAAGCACAGGGCGAGGCTAGAACGAGAACAGAAAGACAAGCAGAGGTCGAGAGCCAGAGAGTTAGAGTAAGGCAAACTAATCCAGAGGAGAAAGCAAGAGAGTAAACCAGAGAACAAAGGGAAGCCGAGAACCAGAGAATGAACAAACAGACCAGAGACCAAAACCAGGGAGGAGAATCCGAGAGAGAAAGAGAGTCAGTAACAAAGAGAGTCAAGACCAGGGAGAACACGCAGAGGTAAACAGGAGAGACCGCTAGGTTTGGCAATACTTCGCAATGAGAGTTTGTATCTGAGGGATATATGAGTGGGAGAAATGAGGTGCAGGTGAGCAATCAGAAATCGGGAGAGCTAGACCTAGGAAGTGGGGTGTGATTGGTGGATTCGGGACATGTGACTGTGACGTCATCGGGGAGTGAACTCTGGGAGAGTCCGGGAGATCGGAGGCAGTGGGAAGCGTGACACTTAGTATTAGAAGTGCAATAGAACTCAGAAGATGAACCAAAACAGCAGCAGAGCCACAGTAACATGGATGAAACAGAAATGAAAGCATGTCCTGAATGTATTTTCTCCAAGCCTTTATTTTTTTTAGCTTTCTATTATTTATTTTATTTGCCAAGCCTGAAAATGAAACCGAGTAGTAAACAAATCCAAGCAACCCACATTCTGTCAAAATGTTCATAAACACAGTTTAAGCAAACCTCAACACTATGTTTAAAATAAGGTGGAGGCAACTTCAAGCTTTCTGAATCTCAGAGACATTAGCCAGAAGTCAACCCCAACTCTTAGACAACTCATGTTGTCTACCCTTCACTAGCATGTGATACATAGCAGCATTAGGGTAGCCACACTAACAAATATCTTTATATGCTTGCTCTCTTTAGCAGTTTTCCAAAATAACCACTTTAACATTGTTCACTCCAGTAGCATTTGTCTTTATAGCAGCTTTTCCAAACTTTTAGACCTGTTCTATGTAGCTGCTGTCCAAACTAGCCACTTGAACAGTGCTAAATTTGCTCTAAAGTAACCACATTTAAAAAACATTAAAATAGCCCATTTAGCAGCATTTCTAAAGAAGCTATGTTAACAAAACTGTAAAATTAGTTATTTTTAGCAACATTAACGCTAGACAAATTAAAAAGAACATTTAATTTACTTTGTTCATCAGCAAAATTAGCCACAATAACAAAAATGTTACCTTTGCTCTATTTAACAGCAACATCAAAATCTAGCTATGTTAATGCAAATGGTAAACGTATTAAGCAGCATTTGATGTTAACAAAAACGTCTATTTAGCAGTTTTTAAAATTAGCCATGTTAACAAACAAAAAAAACAAATCTAAAAAAATATAAACAAAATGTTTCATTTTCTCTATTAGCAGCTACCTAACAGGATTAAATTTATTGTTTTGGTAGCAATCCTAACTAGCCACTTCACTAAAATAAGCTCAGTGTAGCAGATTTAAAACTGCCCACACTAACAGGAAAGTTGAATTTGCTTTATTTTGCAGCCTTCATAACTAAATATTTCTAATACTTGGTGTGGGATGTTTTAGTAAGTTCTGTTTTCTGTGTGCCGTGTCCTATACTGCTTGTCTTTTTCAATATAAATGGATATAATCACCGACTGTGTCAGCATGAAGTGATATGATTTGAGTTCAAAGGGTAATAACACAGTAGTTATACAGTAATAACAGTGAATAGTCATTAGCTGGCCCTCATGTGTGTGTTTTGCACGGTGTAATGTTCAGTGAGTCACACAGTGGCCCTCTCAACACTGACATTTCTGACGTTGCCGTGTAAATGCTCTCCATTAAGTGAAGCGCTCTCCAGCGCGAGGTTTATAACGCAGCAGATCTGAGCAGAGTGGAGCTGAATTCCCACACACTGGACTCAACTGGAGAGCTTTTAGCACTCACGCTAAAGCAGGGGCACGAAAACATCTCGGCCCATAAGTGTTAATCTGTGGATGACAGAAATGGGACAGTACTAAACGTACGCTACTGTTTTCAGTGATGTAACAGATGACAGATACATGTTAAGAAACTAACATGCTCTAATAGAGGCTAATGGAAGCATGACCTGATCAATTAGTGCTATAACACAATAGTGTCAGTCAGTCACACTGTAATGTGTAAAAACTTTATTATGCTATATACGGTATATCTAAAAGTAAATGTTTCTATTACACTGGCAAGAACTGATTATTTTTATCTTTCTATTCCAGTCTTTCTCTCTACCTATTTCTCTCTCTCTCTCTCTCTCTCTCTCTCTCTCTCTCTCTAGCTTATAAAAGTTAGTTGATTTCTAGTAGCATGTCTTTATAGGAAAGCCTGTTCACTCTGCAGCAGCCCTGACAAGTCATACATGGTTTGCAACATATTAGTATATTAGTGATGCACAAAATCATGGTTTTCCAGCTTGCTCTGGCTACTAAGCTCTACTAGGAGAGTTAACTCTTCTTGTTTGCGGCTGTACTAGCAAGCTGACTGGCTCTCTTTATTGTAGGGTGGGACTTCCCTCAAAAACAGATGCCATGTTAAGCATTATGAGCTTTCCCCAGTCATATTTCCACCAGTGACCCGTCTACTCCTGTATACCAGCTCTGATCATTCACACTGCAAACAGATCACACGGTCAGTTCACAGAGCACACATTTCATTTACTGAATTTTAATCAAGTGGCAGGTTTGAATCAAGTAATGGTCATATCCCTCCTGCTGAGGAGAATCACTCTGTCAGACAGAGGGAGACATGGTGTGTGTCTGTGGTGCTCACTGCAGAAAGCTGAGACTCTCTGACCTTCAGCTTTGAGGAACTTTCAGCTCTGTCTGTGTGTGTAAGCTGATATTGAGGAGAGCAGAGACAGGGTAGGAGCTCAAGGACTTTAACTGACTCTCTGTCTTTCCCTTGCTCCGTCATCATCTTTTTTCCCTCCTTTCTATCTATCTATCTATCTATCTATCTATCTATCTATCTATCTATCTATCTATCTATCCATCCATCCATCTGTCTATCTATCTGTCTATCTGTCTATCTGTTTGTCTATCCCCAGGTCTGTCTGTCTTTGTCTTTGTCTTTCTCATCTATCTATCTATCTATCTATCTATCTATCTATCTATCTATCTATCTATCTATCTATCTATC
>CM067474.1:9487792-9498196 GCA_034552555.1 Semaprochilodus insignis | reverse complement strand
TGAGTGGGGTCCTTCACAATGCTGATGGCCTTACGGGTGCAGCGTGTGGTGTGAATGTCTGTGACAGAGGGGAGAGAGACCCCTATGATCTTCTCAGCTGTCCTCACTATTCGCTGTAGGGTCTTGCGGTCAGAGGCATTGCAAATCCCAAATCAGGCGATGATGTAGCTGCTCAGGATGCTGTCCACAGTCCCTCTGTAGGACACCCTTTTCTTTATTGTCTTAAGTGTCTTTTATGTCTCTCAGGACCCTTATTTTATTCTATCGTATGTCTTGCATCAGTCTATTTTATGTTTATTGTTTATTACGTTCAATATACTCTTGTTCTTGTTTTAGTTGTAATCTATTTATAGTTAAATGTTTATTTGCTACTGTTGTAAACTTAAAAAAGAGATGCAATGGTGTGTAGGTGGTGAAAAAAAGCCTCCACTGACACCGTCTTGCTTGAATATAAAAAGATTTATTACAAAATTAAGTACAGCGTCCATCCAAGCACTCTGGGACTGCTTGGGAGAGGTCCATCTGCCAATCCGTGCCTCTCCCTGTCCAGCCCAAAAGCTCCCCATTATATAGGCTGGCTTTTTCAAAACATATAGCATAACATCTGGCATTGATCAATTGGGGGTTTAAAAAACAAGAGAGATAGATAGATACCCTTTCTTCTGAGTTTCTTCAACTTAAACATTCTAGAATGAATACCATATGGAGGGACCCAGATACCTCTCTACACCTTGGGACGGAGAGTAATGCAATTTCAATCCTCTGTATGTCTTGAACATATTGAAGTATTGACAATAAAACTACTTGACTTGACTTCTTTAGTGAAGTTCTATAAGCTTTAAGGATTGATCTCTGTAGCATTACTAATCTCAGGATATAACAGAAGGCAGCATGTACACCACCAAGGCACTAAAAGACTCTTCCAGCTATATGTATTACCATCAGTCAAGCAAGGGTGAGGACTGGTGCAAGTTGGGTGGGGATGTATAATAGGGGGTGTATAAGGCAAGGGTGTATAAAAGCAACTTCTAAGACTGAACTTTGGAGGTGTGGAAAAATATCTCTGCAGATTTCTTCCCAAAACTGAAAGCAAGACTCCTAGAAAGTGTGGATGCTGTTATAAAGCCAAAGGGTGGACACACTAAATACTGTACAACATAAATGATAACATTATAATTGAGGCTACTGGGCAATTTTACATTATTTTTTTTCCCTGATACTAAAAAATATTTACCTGTACTTAATGGCAGTTTTGACTGTAAATGAACTAAAGGAATGGTGGTCTCTGACTTTTGCACAGTGCTGTAAGTCCATTTTGTGAGTGTGTGTCTGTGTGTGTGTGTGTGCTCATAAACACGAGAAGGCTTTCAGAAGCTGTTCAGACTGGAACGAGCAGCAGATGAATAAGAAAAGATGCAAGCTGAGAAAGGAAGGAGCAACATGTATAATGGATACAGCAGGAAAGATCGCATCAGTTTGAAATCTAAAGCGTGAATGCACACACACACACACACACACACACACTTTGTGACCTACATAAGGCTTCCACACTGAGCGTGACTGTGAGCCAGGCACCTTCTGCTGTTTAGAGTGTGAAATGATTTCCTGCACTGCACATGGAAGACTGAGTACACACCTGTAGACTCACACACAAGTGCTGTGTGTGTCTGAATGGGTGTGTGCTACACATAACCCTGCCCTGTTATGAGTGATTTTAAATCTGAAGATAGTTCATAGAGTGATTACAGCATATATATGGTGTATTTATTTAAACTAGTTTATAGATCAAATCAGAATGTCTGTAAACATAAAGGGTGGCTGTGCTCCCGGGTGGATAACTCCCACCCAATTAGCATGGAATCAACTCAGATTTATGGGCCAGAGGATAATCACTATTGCCCATTTATGGCCTATGACATGATCATAAAGGGTACTCAAACATAAACTAGGATCATATGATAATGCTGTAAAAGCTATTTTGTGGAATTATTGCTTTGTGGAACGTTACAAGCAACAAGCTATAAGAAGCAAACATCATTAGCGTTTATGATAGCAGCCACAAAGTAAGTGTTTTTGCTCATACTAACATTTTAGAACAGGATGTAGAACATTCATGTTCATGTCCATTCAATATTATGAGTTGTTTTAATGTGACTAAGTAATTTAATATAATTTTCTTAGCATCAAAAAACCTAGATCATTATTAACAAACTATAATTAATAAATAAGTTAATACAATTTAGAATGTTTATTGGTCATTTTCATGTTAGTATTTGCACAGTTAGCACCGTTTGCATCAGACAATAATTAATATGGTGTTTATTAATGAGTATTATTAAAGTATTACCGCATTATGTGTAAAAGTACCTTGTTGTTATTGCAAAAGACTTGCATAAATTAAAAATTTAACAATAAAGCAACTAATTAAAATCATCACATCAGAAAATAGATACAGTACATGTTAGCGGGAGGTCACTTGGACCAAAAACCCAATGTGTATGTGTGTGTGTCATCTGAGCTTTGGTTAATCAGCTGTGAGATGGTAATGCGAGTCCAGCTGAAATGGGACAACACATGGGATTGATATTAAACTGTGAGAAATGACAGTGTAAATGTGGGAACATTGCCCAGATTAGCTGCTGCTGCTTTTTATGGGTGCTATCAGTCTGGGTTTTCACTGCTGAAGATAGTAATGTGTGTGTATACATGTCTGCTCCCCAACAAGAGTCCAATGGAGCCTGACGAAATACTGGGTTTTGGGCCAGGCTCAGCCATGATTAGCTTTTGTTTTCTAATGAGTCGTTTTAAAGTAGTAGATTTCTTTTTATTTGAAGATACATACTGCATTTTCTCACTTGCATACGCATGCTCCCTTGGTATAACCTACTATGTGGAAACATTATGAACTGCTTGTTATAACACACACAAAGCGCGATGGTGATGTACAATACAGAACATAATGTCCACAGTAAACGTTAACTATGACTTCAGTTGCGTCACAGCAGCTATTACCCACTGGTGTCAGAGATCCTTACATCAGTTAAGCATAGACTACAGCAAAAACCTGCCATTCAGATTTGTGTCAGCTCAGGCCTCAGCTGGTCAGTTCAGGCCTCAAAGTTGCAGGTTTGGGTCAGATTCGGACTTCAAAATTTGCATTCCTTATAGGGCATAGGTGGGACAGCTCAGGTCTCAATGTTGTGGGTTCATTTTGTGGTTGGGCTTGATTAACTCAGGCCTTAAAGTTGTTTGGGTTGGGTTCTGTTTACAAATGTAATTATAATAAGACTGAAAGTTGCAGATTTGGGTCAGGTTCAGGTATCAGATGTAACTGTGCCTGATCAGCTCAGGTATCAAAATTGAGGGTTTGGGTTGCAGTACCATTATGGGTTGGGTTATGGTTTCATATTTACCTGTACCAATCAGGCTTGGTCTGGTCAGCTCTCTAAGTCCCAAGTTAGGTCTCTAGGTACAGGTTGGGGTTGAGTTTTAAATTTAACAACACCAGTTTGGCCTGGGTCGGGCCAGGTTGGATCTCAAAGTCGCAGGTACGAGTCAGGTCTTGGCTTCAGTCTCAAGCCCATGAAGACATCTAATGTACACTAGAGCGCCAAAGTATGGAAATAAGCAGTTACGGGGTCAATGTTATATTTTTCTTAGCAATCTTTTAAAGATGAAACTGTTGAAAAACAAGACTGTCTGTTAATTTTACCTGTGTGAAGATTTGACCATACAGAGCTTTGATGAATAAGGGCCAATGTGATTAGCCTGTCTAAACAGAGGTCAAGTAAAAGACTCTGCTAACTACCTTTTGCTGTTAAAATAATTAGTTTCTGCAAAAATCAGTTTTTGCTGCAGTCTGTCAGAAGAAGTTGGTGCACTCTCATCAATACAACATGTATCTGTCAGTGCGTGTGTGTGTGTGTGTGTACATGTGCTGATGAATATTACAGGAGCAGACCCTAGGGTCCAGTTTTGTGTCCGGCTGTGGAGACCATATGCACAGAACTGAGGGAGCTGACCTTCACGGCTGCCAAAAACACACACATACACATGCACATATGCACAAAGAGACACACACACACACACATACACACACACACACGCACACACACTGCTGTAATAGAGAAATGAGTCACCCGTTTTAAGGCAGCCCAGAATAAAACACTGAGCTTTTCTCTAATTAGCATCTGCGCTCATCACACTGACAGTGCTATATACAGACATACACACGAATATGTACTTGGCCTTTTAGATTCCAGAAATTCCAGAGTCCTGTTCCTATTCCAAGTGATGAAGAGTCGATTCCATGATTCAAATCCACACAAATCATTTTCTCAGTTCCCAAACACACAAGACACAAGCCCCTGTCGCACAGGCAGTGTAACGTTGGAATCCAGGGGTAATTAAGTGGGAGGGGAATAAGTGCGGACACAAGTTGGAGTCTAAAGGGGTGTTTACTCTTGGCAGATTTGGTTGGATTCAAAGGAACGCTGGTGCAATTGCTCTGTTAGCATGGTTCATCAGTTTAAACCCCCTGAGAAGGCTGGGCTCGGTCCGCTTCTAAACGGCCTGTTTAACATATGAATGCAATACTTACCAAAAATGGACTTTGGTATAAATGGAGAGTGAATCGCTGTGTCCTTGCTGCACATATTATTTGGTTCCTGTATCAGACGAGTTTCTGATGGTCTTCTTTTGAGCTTTATGAGCTCAGAATTATGGTGAAACTTTCATACTAGGTGCATGTTTTGAGTTTCCTGCAACATCATTTCCATGCATCTTAACAGTTACACAGAGCAACTGAAAGACATGTAGCACATTCGATTACTCCACTAGCGATTAGCAGATTAGCATATCTTTTTAAGGGCCATATTACTTAAAGCCATAAGTGTCATCTTGCAATGACACTTGCAATGTTTGTCATCTTTGCACATTTTTCCTAACTCTCATTGCTGTTCACCTTTTCTAGATGTCTTCTATCTATCTCGGGTTCTTTACTGTGTATTTGTGATTTAGTTACATGTATGCCAAAGCTATTAAATTGTGGTGGCACTGTGGTACAGTGGGTAGCACTGTTGCCTCAGAGCAAGAAGAGTCTGAGTTTGATTCCTGGCCGGGGTGTCCGGAAGCCTTTCTGTGTGGAGTTTGCATCTTCTCCCTGTGTCTGCATGGGTTTCTTCTGAGTGCTCTGGTTTCCTTCCACAGTCCAAAGACATGCAGTCAGGTGAATTGGAGATGCTAAATTGCCCCCTGTGTGTGTATGTCGGTGTGTCTGCCCAGCGATGAACTGGCGGCCCGTCGAGAGTGTTTCCTGCCTTCCCCACATTGATTGCTGGGATACGCTCCAGCACCCTCTGCGACCCAGATGTATACAGTGGTGTAGAAGTTGTGAGAGTGAGCTTTTAAAATGGTGTTTAATTACCCATTATAACAGCCAACTTGATGTCTTGCTCGTCCTCTCCTAGAAGCTCCTAGAAGTTCATCAAGGACCATGTTTCAGGGTTTTCGTCTGTAATAATTTTCATCCTTTGGTTCCCAGATGAATCTGAGCTCTCTGTAAAATTAGGGGGCATTAAGAGAGGAGAAAACCTACCCAAATCACAATAGCAAGTGGCAGGCTAACCAAGAAGAATGAACCGTAGCTCAAGCAGTCATGTAAACAGCTGTTTGCTAGAGCTGGCTAGTTATCACAGCAGGTTGTTGAATCCAATAGCTTAGATGGTATAGTGTAGCGGCTGACATCACTGCCTTCCATGTGTTTGATGATGGCTTAATTCCCTGTCCAGGCATGCACACCACTCTATACAAACAAGGCCCCATTCATACCCGGAATTAACATACATGCTTCTTGTTCTGAGCACAAGTGTGAATGTGTCTCAGAATTGCTCTGTGTTGCAGTCACTCAAACCACCTGTAGCTATGGTGTTGCTGGATTTCAGCCATGGCAAAACCAGATGGGTAGGGTGATGATCATTGTAGGGATGTTCAGATATCAAATATATCTTCATCACATCCCCTGCTTTTTTCTTTGCTGCTGTGTTTCTTCATCAAACGCAGATTGATAATTGTTGTTGGATTATTATGTTTGTTTTTATGAATGTTTTCTATAATGAACGTTACAAAGCTACAATAAAGTTCTAGTATACTATTTGTTTTGCCATTGTGTAGCACGAATACACCATGAGAAAACTGGGTTTGAGTGCCTCTTGTAGAACACATTCAATTGCTTTTTAAAAGTAGCTGTAATAGAGAAGTCATGTGTATTGTAATAACAGTGTAATAATGCAACCTAACTTTGCTTATGTGCCAACACAGGCTGTGTCTCAGTCTGCATACAACTGCACTGAATGGTATGTTTAAACTAGAAGCTGGTGGTGTTCTGAATGGATGTGATATTTAGAATGGTATATGCAGTTTGGGAAACAAATGAAAATGAAAACCAGCCCATGTGATGGTCATGTGAGGTCACATGATTACATGTGATTGATGTCCAAGTGCTTATGTGTAAGTGAAAGAGAGAGAGAGAGAGAGAGAGAGAAACACAATGACAGTACTAGAGTGGCACTTTTATATTCTTTAACAAATGAGATTTAGTGTGAGATTCAAATTGACAATTTAACGGATATTAATTAAGATGAACCCTGATGTGATTGCTCTGTTAGTGTGAATTGTGAAGTGTACACTGCCTCAGCGACTAGCTGCCTTTTAGGGAGCCGGAAGCAGGATTTTTTTTTTGGGCCCTCTGTTTAGCTTAAGAGGCCTATTTAGCTTAAAGTAGAGACTAACTAATAACAATGGCTACAACAAGCTGTCTGAATGTTATACTGTAGCGCTCACCACTATTTCAGAGGAAACGCTGATTATACGCAAGTCATTGTGCTTTATTAAACTTTATATTATAAATATTTATTAATATAATCAGCATTCTCCATCCAAGTGTCATATTACAGACACTTCCTTATTTTAGGTGTCTGTAATATGACAGTGTCTTAAGATCTAACAGATCAAGATTTTTACAAATTTGTATTACAGCAAATCTTATCTTAAGTGAGAACTTTTATCAACAGCATCTTATCTCAAGTTCAGAAATCTTAATCTTATATTGAAGTCGACAATCAACTGTCAATCTGTTTGCGAGCAGCCGATCATATGTTTACAGCAAAAAGGTAAATGCATAATTAAATAATGTTAAAAATGTAAGATAGATAGATAGATAGATAGACCAAAAAAGGGTTGCACGGTATGAAAATAAGTAACATAAGTAAATACCGGAACAGCAAAAAATTAACTATAAATATAAACTACAGTATAAATAATACAGCCTGCTATAGATAAATATATCTCACTTATTACAATGAGGCGAGACATTTATACAAGAAGGTCTATCTACAAAAACTACAAAGATCACTGTAAATAACAAGTAGAAAATATAAAAAAATGTAAAAATATGTATTAAGTTAGTTACTAGCTACAGCTACAGTTACTGATGCAAAAAAAAGGGTAAAACAAGACTAAAGTGTGATAAACAGGAAGTAATAAATATTGTGAGTGCGCCCCCTGCTTTTTATCATGGCATCGCTGCTCCACAGTTTCAGTTTCCATTTCCCAAATGCTTTAGCCAAGCTCACTAACTTTATTCCTCCAATTAATCAGACACACATTTATCTCTCTTGTTTTCTTCAACATTAACACAGGACGGTATTAATGGGGGACAATGGAGATCATGTCTGTAGTGTCCGGAATTTTTTATAAAGTAATTTCACAAGCACTGTTTTTCAAAGTAGATGTAGATTAGTGTAACATCATTATTCTAGTGACATATACTGTAGCTAGTGAACTGTGCTTAAAAATATAGAAACAAACAGTTAAAGCAGAAGTTGAGACACTGCTGGGGTTTATCTAGGATATGTTGCCGAGTCATGATGCTTCTGTAATACTATTTTCTTATCTGGAAATAAGATTATGAACTTAAGAACTGTTGTTCTGTAACAACTTCTGTCCTAAATTCAGTCCTAAATGACATTGCGATCATGACAAACCAGATTTCAGACTTCTGTTTCTGTGATATGGCCTGAGACTCACAACACCAGTAGTTCTAGTACTAATTTTAAGCTTTTTATTACCATTATGAATGCTATATTGTCTGCTTATCATGTAGTATGATTTCTTTTTCCTTTTTCAGCAGCTCCTCTTTCACTATTTGTTATAAACATCAAACTTTCTCAGCCTGAGTATCTTATCCTGGGTTAACAGAGAAAGTTCCAAAACCACAAAATACCAAACATTTCATTATCTTGAGCCTTTTGCCGTAAAGGTTTCCAGGTTTTGCAAGAGAAAAGTGTAGACGGGTGTATTTTACACACAATTCTAAGGCATGGCTAGAAACTACCCTTTGAATTACCCTGTACAAAAGCAATTCATAGGGACACATTTACTGATATCTTGCACCATCACAAACTCCATTGTGTCATTTAAAACTGGCTGTTGTTTTTTATTACATAGGCACAACTGCCTTTCGCCCATAATACGACTATAGGAGTGCTCCTTTGCCTCATTGCATCTGCATTTATAGGAGTTTACTTCTCAAAGTGCAAAATAGATTATTATAATAAAGCATGTACTCAGTTTTACCAAGACTGACAGTAAATACTGACTGTCTGTTATCTGTGAAGAGCTTGTCTTATTTCTGATGCTAACGTGACACCTATAGTTTGCGTTAAAATTGAGAAAAATCACCCATAAACGCCAGCAATGTCACATTATTCTTTATTTCATGAACTAATGAAGGACCTAATTTGTTTTAAACTGCTAGTTCCTTAAACTGTGTGTTCTGTTCTTTATGCATGCTCTGTGGTTTATGTGTGTGCATGGTAGAAATGTCCCAACCATTCTCTGATTTCCTACATGCAGCCATGTGGAATGGCGTTTAATCAGCGTTGCCGTCACACAAGGATGGACGTCTTACCTTTGCATTTTTATGACCTTTTTAAACTGTATTGAGTTTGTTGTGGTAGTTGCAGGGCGGCTCCTGTGCTGTACTTACAATATGTGGAGGCTCTTCTCTGTTACGTCAGTTAAAACTTGTAACTATGACGAGTGCCACAATAGACAGATCTGCTGTTTGTGCTGTCAGGTTTTAAACATGCTGTAAAGCTGTTTAATTAGAAAAGCAAGAGAGCAAAAGAGGTAATGTTCCCATCTGAATCATATACATGACAGAGCTGAGCTGGAGGCAGTGTGGATCAGATGTATGGTAGTAATGAAGTAAGGATCACTTCCATATTTGAGATGACTCATTGAGCTGGTTGTGTCTCTGTGGTATACCAGACTCCTATCGTACCTTCTGAGTATTTGTTCTATTGCCTTTTCTTCTATTGTCTGAAAATTTAAAGAGCTGTCACACACGTGATTTCTTTCCGAGGCATCTGCGTTTGAGTGGCCTTTAGATGCCGTCTCCTCAGTCTTAAATAAGCAGCAGGATTAGACCTACTTACTGTTTCACGGAGCTCAACACACCCACACACACACACACACATTCTGTGTCTTTCATACAGTCATAAAAGAAACTTGCTTACCACTCAGTTACTGATAATACATCATTAAGAAGCAGCCTTCTATTCATTAACAGATAATATACAATAGGAAAATAATAAAACCTGGTAAAATACTGATGTAAAGAACTAAGTTTTTAGATATTGATTTAAAATAAGTGATAGAAGAAGCCTTACAAATATTTACTGGTAGTGTTTTCCAGACCTTTGCATAAAATAAGAGACTGCTTCACCACTTTCTTTCATATCCTTGCTGTCCAAACAAAAACGTGTATCTCCAGGTTTGTCGATTTTTACTTTTATGCATCACCAAGAACAACGAGACAGCATACAGAGAGGAGGTGCAGCGGCTAACGGACTGGTGCAGAACCAACAACTTGTCTCTGAATGTTGACAAAACTAAAGAGATGGTTGTGGACTTCAGAAGAGTGTGAGGCAACCACGCCCCCCTGAACATCAATGGCTCTCTTGTGGAAATCCTCGTACCTCGGCGTCCCCTCGGCGTCCACATCACAGAGAACCTCTCGTGGTCCCTCAACACCAGCTCCATAGCCAAGAAAGCCCAGCAGCGCCTCTACTTCCTGCGGAGACCGAGGAAAGCTCATCTTCCTCCTCCAATCCTCACCATGTTCTACAGAGGGACTGTGGACAGCATCCTGAGCAGCTGCATCATCGCCTGGTTTGGGAATTGCAATGCCTCAGACCGCAAGACCCTACAGCGAATAGTGAGGACAGCTGAGAAGATCATAGGGGTCTCTCTCCCCTCTGGCACAGACATTCACACCACACGCTGCACCCGTAAGGCCATCAGCATTGTGAAGGACCCCACTCATCCCTCACACGGACTTTT
>CM067474.1:9468686-9482982 GCA_034552555.1 Semaprochilodus insignis | reverse complement strand
TTTGTCTGTACTGTATTGTTTTTCTGTTCTCGTTTTGTTCCATGTGGCACCCTTGTCCTGGAAAAAACGTAATTTCATCTCACTGTGTACTTGTACAGAGCTGAAATGACAATAAAAGCCACTTGACTTGACTTGACATTTGAACACAGCAGCTGCTGTTTACATTTCATTATAAATGGGCCAACAGAAATGGCCCAAAATTGCTTGGAAAAAAGTCTGGTTCCATTGACATTAAAATGAAACTAGGTTTTTGACCTTCTGTAAAGATGCCATTTTGGACATACATATTCTTCTTTTGGACAGCAACAACATGTGGAATATGGAGAAGACCAGCTCTAGATCTTTCTTTGGTGTTTTGGTGTTAAGTACACTGCTGCAATACGGCTGCTGTCTTATATTGGTTTTGTTTGTGTACTGTTTAGCATTGCTTGAGTGAATGTTTGAATGTTTTCCCACTGGCTGGGAAGTTTACCATCACATCCCCTGAGATAATGGCCAAGAGTGACTTTCCCACTCTGGCTCCGGGGCTTCTTACACCTCAATTATGAGACTGCCTGGACTGGGAATGCTACACCATAGCCATGTGGCTGCCTGGACTGGCCCCTTTAGCACTGCTGCACCACAGCTACAAGACTGCCTGGACCAACAGCTTAACTAGTACACTGCAGCTACAAGGCTGGCTGGACTGGTCACCTGAGAGATCTTACGCCATGACTACAAGGCTGCCTGGACTGGCCACTTCAGTGCTGCTACAACCCAAATATTAGGCTGCCACCTCAGTCAGGCTTCTGAGGCCGCCCAGACCATTAGCTTAGGCAATGACGCTCTGGTTATCTTGTTTTCTCTTGCAGCCTGAATACAGCAGTACACCATACAATGTCTGAGACCACATAAGCAGGTCGGTTTGAGATTGATTAACAACTCGACACACTTAGAGGTAAATATGTGTGGGTTTAGGCATGCAGTTAGCACCATGCTACTTTTGCTCCAGTTTTGGATGTCACTTTATTGACATCAAAACACAAAGAAAGGTCAGAGGTGCAGACTTGAAACTGTCTTAATGTGAACCCAGTGCAAATGTAATCTAAACTAGCTAATCATATATGTAGCCAAACTTTGTGTTTTAACAGTACAGCCAAATGACTAACTCAAGATTTCTCAGGGTTAATGATGTCAGCCTGGCCTCCCTGCTTTCCACGGCCGTAATGTGGCTCCTCAAATCCAGGGTTACCAAGGTTACCAGAGCTCAGATGTAAAACCCCACCGAGATCAGAGGCTCGTGTGCGTGTGCTGTGGAAGCCGTATTAGCCGTATTAGCCTTGCTAACCGCCGCACACACTGGAGACATCTAAAGCCTGACAACATCATTAGCAGTGTTTACACATGTACAGCTCACCCAACGAAGACGCGATTAAACCATGGGCTGGGTAAAAAGCGTACTGCTTTGGGTCGACGAGCCACGTTAGCTCTGTGTTAGCTTTGTGACTGAGCTAAAAAGCACATTCGGACTTCAAAGCATGGGAGTGGAAGGAGCTGCAGGAGGTTATTCTACCTGCTGGGGTTTCTCTTACTCTTTCTTTTCTGTTTCCAATGTTGCTGTTCATTTACAACATGACCAGCTGCAGAACTCGTGTCCCGTACAGTTCTCTCCCAAGTCATTCCGCTAAGCGTAGTTATTCCCTATTGCCAAATTACACTGAGAATTACAACTCCATCACCCTGGCACCGTGACAGTGGTGAACAAGACAGGGTGGAATATTTCATTCACATATTTGAGATGGAACTTTAATAACAAGTTATGAAAATGTAAAATGTAATCAATCCTTAAAGCTTTCATCTACTTTTGCTCAAAGAGAAAATCAAGCTGCGTTCTTGCTTCAGATCTGAAAAAATCCACAGGTGTTTCTGTCCATCCTTCCCCACTGTGAGAAGACAACTCAACAGTATGGGTCTGAAAGGATGTGTAGATATCAAATAGGTGCGACCACAAAAAATCTGAAAAAAGAAGCAAATCAAACAGTCAAACAAGGAAGCTGCTGGTGTTCTGAGATCAAATGTGACCACCCTAGAGTCCAGACATCGCTGACTGTGTTTTGGATAACAGGAAATGCAATTGTGGAAGATACAGAGTGGACACAGAGTGAACACTGTCCTGTATAATGCTTTGTTTAAAAATCTGCTGATTAGTGTTTTTCAAGCTTGCGCTCAGTCATCATTAACACAGTGTATGTTAAAGCTGTAAGTGGAAAAGGCACAGTGCTGTGCACCAACCTTTATTTATTTAAGTTAAGCACTTTTTTCAGGACAGTGCTCATTTACATAAATGGACCATTGTGATGTTTACATATACTACAGAAACACAAGGGGTTTTTGTTAATAGACGGGGCCTTATTTTAGCCACACCCCTGCATTTTAGAGCAAGAATGAAGACTGCATCCCTGCCCCTCATGTCTAAATGGTGAGCACGTAGATTCCATTGTTTTGAAGTAAATGTGTCCCAAAGTCTGACAATTAGTATGTAATGTTAGGAATTGTCACTACAATTTCTACTAGTAAGAAATATTTTTTGTGTTTAAATAATATGCTATGATTTTATGAGTTATGGCACCTGTGCTTGCTCATGTACTGACTAGAATTTTTGAATTATGCCCAAAATGAGCTAATCTTGTCACTATCACAACATTTGGTTGAGTTCCAGTAGTGCTATAGTGTTTTGTTGGTGGCAAAATTAAATAATCAATCAACAGTTCTAATGAAATAAATGGAATTAAGATATAGAGTCACCCACAGGAACAAAAACAGCTTATGTCTACTTTATGTCTTATTTCTAATGGATAAAAAAGGCTGTAAAATGTCACTGTTTTGGTACATAAAGCCACATAAATGTGAAAGAAAATAGACACGCAAAATATACAGTATAGAATATTTCCTCTGAACTTGTCAGTGTTTCTCTTAAGATCCTGAAGTTTTCTCTGGAAAACGTTCTAGTGTAAGTTCTACCTCAGTTTGTCTTGCTGCTCAGAGAAGATACACCTGAGACCACCTGAGAATGATCAGTTCCTCTAGTTGTACAGTTTCTGTGTTTGTGTTGGACCAAAATGAGCAGTTCTGTTTTATTCTCTACACTACTGGAAACACGTCTCCCAAATTCCAGATCAAATATTGTATTTAGATCTGTTTATTTAGAAAATCACTAATGACCCTCCAGAAGCCTGTTTTTAGAACCATGCTCGCTGTGCATTTCACCCCAGCCACCGCTCGCCAGTCTCTCTGTAGGTCACTTGAGGTCATCTTACGGTGGTTAAGGGACATTGGAATGAGGTGGCGCTCATCACGGTCAGTAGAGAGTGGTTTTGGCCCTCTGCCAGTCTGTAGCTGTGTTGTCCTGTGTGTTTGCTGCTTGACCTTGTTCTTATGAACCAGACGCTCACTGTATCTGCCAGTAAAGCTAGAACCCAACCTTCTGTTCCTCACTAAGAACCTGCTGTACATGTGGAGATGCTGATTTAAGAAGAACCTGGAGTGGTCTCTTATTTATTTCCAGAGCTGTAGATAAAACATCTATGAAATATGATGTGATGATGTGCTTCCTTGACCAGGTTAAGAAGAGTATGCTGATTTGAATTTTTTGGACTGCTGTGTTTCAGCAGTCATTAAAGTTGCTTATTTGCATGGACTGGAAAGCAAGGGCTGATTCAAAAACCTGAAGGATTTAATCAACTAAACTGTGTGTACACATGTGTATGCATCAAGTATGTGTGTGTGTGTGTGTGTGTGTGTGTGTGTGTGTGTGTGTGTGTGTGTTGTAGCCCTGTGTGAGCCTCTGTTACAGTCCAGCTGAACTAAATGCACTGTTTATTTTGAGATGTCTGCATGAATTCACTCTGCCTGCATTGTTCCACTTTCTATTTGTGATGCTGGCTGTATACACGAAGATACCATCTCAGATGGTGTGTTCACTGCTTGTACTCAAGCTACGGGGAGCATTCTGTCTCAAAACAGAGGAACACCCTGGTCAAGGCTGACAGATAACCCTCTGCACAGTATGACCCGGGGGTAATCAACTATTTCAACTTTGACCTGTAAAATCGGCTTCACTCGGTTTTCCCCCTTCATTCAAAATGTAGTCAATCAGCCAAGACACGTTTGATGTCTGAAGTTTTTCTTCCCTTTTATTCTGGAGCTACAAGTTTAATGTAGCAAACGAGTGTTGAAAGCTTATATCCCACCAGTTAACAGGATCTAATTACATGCTGTAGGCTAGTAACATACTTCACACAAATACATGAATGCTAATACAGGAAACCTATCCAAGCACAGTTCCCACACTCCACCAGGCTACACAGGGATGGGGGGAAAGTGTCCTTTCTGTGTCAGATTGCAGTGCTATTGGGAAGGAAGATAAAGGTTACCAGGAACAATAAATGATGATAAATTTAGACTGATATGATCAATATTTATTGAGCTACACATACAGAAGTAGTGTCTCTCAGTATGGCGTCGGGCCACCGTGTTTGCTAACCCAACATGCCAGACGTCTCGGCATGGAGTTGTAGAGGTTCCTAAGGGTGCCCTGGTATAATCCATCCCATGCAGCTTGAATAATATATTTACATTTACATTTACATTTAAGGCATTTAGCAGACGCTCTTATCCAGAGCGACTTACAACCGTGCTTAGTGTTCCGTTGGATAATATTCCAGCTAGTACAGGAAGTTTAGAGCCTAAAACTCACCATGAGCTCGGACACTACCCGAACAGGGGGCCAGTGCTGATACCTAGATAGATCATTACACACACATATATAGAGCAAAAAGAGCACTACCTGGCAACCCCAGCCCAGTGCTCACACCTATAGAAAAGAAAAGGTCATTATAAGTGCATTATAAGTGCAACAATCTAATATAGAATGTGTGGTAGGTGCAGTACATAAACTCTGATATTGTTGTAAGCTAAGATAATTTGACTTATTTCTTTTTTTTTGACATATTGCCTTATGTCAAGCTTATTGCATAGGACAAGCAGAAATCTGGTAACATAGCGAAGTAATTTAAGACTTATGGAATTTTTTAAAACAAGTAAAACATCTAGAAGTAGGTTTAACATTTGTATAATAAGGTTAAAACAGTCTAAAAATGATAAAGCGACTGTTAAGACTCTTAAAGCGCATTTAAACATGCATATATGTATTTTGCTTGGTTTATGCAACCTGTATGAATGATATTTAATGATAATTTGATATTTTAAAAAAACCTCTCAAAGTACTAACCACTGATCAGTAAAACCTGAGATGAGGATGCCCTGGCTATAAAAAGTTATTGCTTTAGAGTTTTACTAGTTTTATCAATTTCTGTATATTTTTTTTAATTTAAAAAAGAATACTGTATTATTATATGGACATTATTCATAAAATTTCTGTTTATTAGTAAACCAACTGTTGATTATTCAAAAATCAGTTGTGGAAGTTGTTTCTCTTATATCTACTGTACACCTTTAACAGTCAGGGCTACCTTTAATAAAGTTAATATGCAGTTTACACCATGTCAACTGGTGGGGTATATGCTTGCACTACTTATATAGCTTCTGTCTTAAAACTGGATTCCAGACACCAAACGTCTCAGCTGATCAGCTACATCTGGGAGATGGAGGGGGGACTATCACCTTGAAGGTCCTGATGTTGTAATTCATTCAGAATTCAGTATTCACATGTAAACAATCATGTTGTGAAATGAAAATGTGTTGTAACCTTTATTTGACATGTACCGACTGTCTAAAACAGTCATGTGCAGTTACGTTTCTGAACAAGCTCCATGTATATTCATTATTGACAACATACATGTGTATATTGAACATGTTATTTAGAATTAAAGAGTGTTTTTTGGAAGAATCGCAAGGATTATTTTCACTTGCTACAATAGCAGTCAGTATCATAACCATAATCACGTGTACTAGCTATTACAGGAAGTATGTATGCACAAACAGTATTATTTTATTATTTTATTGTTGCTGTTGTTATTAGTCACATTTGTGCCTCAGCAATTGTGGGAGTGTCTCAGATAGAAACAGGAAGGTTCAAAGGAACTGGCTTAGTTTGTTCATTTTTCATTGCATCTTTTGTGCATATACTACATTTCCAGCAATGCGTTCATGCCCGTTTTAATGTGTCACCTTCCGTATTACCGAGTTTCACCCTCACCCATGCATTAACATGCACTGTCTGCTCACTCTGCTATGCTGTGCACTGTACATGTTTCACTGTCAATTTTGCAAATGCTGTGTGTATTATTATTATATTCATATGGCATTGATGTGAGATGTTTCAAAATAGAGTAATGTAATCTGTGTGTTTTCTTTTTTAACCCTTAAATGCATGTCTGAGGTCATGAGTGACCTGTAACCCTATTGTTGATCAAATGTATTAGCACTGTCGTTGCAATTTGCTGGTCAGTTTACAGCTGCTAGATACATACAGGTACATTGTTGTATTCACCCAGACATTGAAGGGTTAAACACATAGGCATTTAGAAGCAAATACCTACCTGTGTTAGAATTTAACCAAACATTTATAGGTTAAACATGTGAAGTTAATTAGCATATTTAACATATTAGTTAAATGCCTGTAAATTTAAGCATTAAACCCCCCTGCATTTAAAGGTTAAACAGCCAAGCATTTAAGGGTTAAAAATACTTTTCAAGATTATATACCCATCCATTTAGAGGTTAAATACATACACATCTAAGGGTTACACACCCATGCATTTAAAGGATAAAAGCAAGCCATGCATTTAAGGGGTAAACACACATGCACTTAAATACCCAAGATACCCAAATGCATTGTTAAGTGCCAGTGGATTTAAAAATTAAACTGCTATGCATTTAAGGGTTAAAGAGACGTGCATTTATAGGGTAAACACCCGTTAAGTCAAGGGTTAAACACCCATGCATTTAATGGCTAAACAGCCATACATTAAAAGCCATTAAAGGTTCAATATTCAAGTATTTTGGTGTTAAACACTGACGTAAGTGTTAAGAACCGTGGGTTTAAGAGTTGAAGCAAAGACACTGAAAAACAACAAACAGATTTACTTATGAACTCGAAAGCAAAGATTTAACCATTTCATTAATGAAATGTACTGTGATGCTTCCTAATGTTATTGATGTGTAAGCTGTTGTTGGGTTTACAGCTGCCATCAAACCTCTGGCTGAGGTTCAGCTAATATCAGCCAGAGCAGGTGAAGGAGGGGCCAGCACAGACTCAGATGGATTCGACGATTTGGATTGGACAGTGTGGAATAGAATAACTCTGTGACTGGACAATATGGAAATGGAAAATTCTTGTACTTGAACAATGTAGAAATGAAATATTCCTGTGACTGAACAAAGTGGAAGAAAATAACCCTGTGATTGGACAGTGTGGAGTAGAACAATCCTGTGACTGGACAGTGTGGAGTAGAACAATCCTGTGATTGGACAGTATGGAGTATATGTGGAATCGAGAACCCTGTGATTGGACAATTTAGGATAACACAGTCTGACTGGACATTCTAACATGGGGAGGTTTCTGGGATCGGAGATTTCTAGGCCTGTGGAGTTTCTTATTGACTTGCGTGGGGAAACTAAAGCCAAACGGTGAAAAAAGAAGAAGAAATGAAACTAAGTCATAAAAGGATAGTGGACTTTTTGTTCACTGTCCTTCTCCTGAAGCCAGCTTACTGTTTAAACGCTGCATTTGTACAAAGGGACACATGAGCACACCCGTCTACCTAACCTCCCTGCTGCCTTCCTGATTTTCTGCCCTTTGACCCCAAGTACTCGTCTGCCTCTTGCAGCAGGTAGCGCTAAGATTCAAACACAGACTCCGACACACACACACACACACACACACATCACGTGCAGCCCTTGAACCCCACGCACCATGGTTTACATCCTCGCAATAAGTGTATGAAGATGTGTAGAGGCACCATGTGTTTGAAACTGGATTTAAAGTGGAGTATTAGTGTGAATTACTCATATTAACGAGTAGAAAAAGACTAAAACGTTAAGACTAATAAATGTGACCCTCTGTCATCAATGCTTTTATTCTTGTTTAAGTATTTATGGTGGATTCTTTATTCTTGTGTGTGTGTGTGTGTGTGTGTGTGTGTTTGTGTGGGATCATTAAAACACTGTTGAACCTCACATCCCATTACCTAGAAAACCACCCAAGTACAAAAGAGTCTGACGTGATGTGCAATAATAAGTCGAACCGAAACACACTGTGATTCAGTTCAGTACTCACACACACACACACACACACACACACACACACACACACACACACCGGCATATACACATACACACATTGGTAAACCACGTACACAAACACTCTTATTCCGACCTTTCTTTCGCTTTAGCCATGGAGAGATTAAGACCTTGTCCATGCTAATATGGCTGTGTTTTAAAACACATGAAGTTTTGTTCATTTTGATCCTGCATCCACATTGAAACAGTTTTGACCACTGAAAACATGGTATCACTTTACTTTACAGATCAGTAATAAGTAGGTAATAATATGGTAATTTCACGGTAATAAACTGTATTTAATCATTAATTAAATGCCAATTTCCTAGTTATTGCTAAATAATAAATCAGAAATTGTAGTGAGTGTTAACAAGGCCGTTATGAAATGGTAAAATAATGGTAACAAGTTGTACTTACCTAAAAATTACCTGCTTATTTTATAGGTCTATATGTATAATAAGTGAGCGATTGTCGTGGTAACAAGGCAGTAATGTAATAGAATAGATTTACCTCATCTGTTCCTGGGTAACAGTACGTGTCTGTAGGTGGACCTACATGTGAAGCAGAAGACCATGTTGAACTGATGTTCTGACCTGATGGACGTGTAGTAAGTAATAAACGAGATGGAAATAAGTGAGTTTGTATTTTACGGCTCTAATACCGTTTAGATTCACTGTAATTACTGCCTGTAACTCACACTGTGTCTGACTGTCTAAATACATAACAGGTAAGAAATAAAACAGATACAGGTGAATTAGTATTTTACAGCCCTGATACCAGGTAATTACAGCAGAACCACTTCACTGATTCTGGATTAATAAACATTATATATAAATACACATGTACTCAATTATTATTCTCTCTTATTGTTCATTAGGACCTATACAATTAGCGGGTCATTTTAGGTAAATAAAACTTGTTATTGTTTTTATCATTTTATTACTAAATACTGATACAATCTTTATTAATGACTAGAAAATGTGCATATAATTAGGAAAGTTGTTACCACTGTGTTTCTATTCCATTGCTGCGTTGTTACCATGACAATCGCTCACTTATTATACATATAGAACTATAACATAAGCAGGTAATTTTTAGGTAAGTACAACTTGTTAACATTATTTTACCATTTCATAACGCCCTTGTTAACACTCACTACAATTTCTGATTTATTTAGTAATAACTAGGAAACAGGCATTTAATTAAGGATTAAATACAATATGTCAGTGTAAAATTACCATATCATTACCTATTTATTACTGATCTGTAAAGTAAAGATCTACCGAAAACACTTTTGCAACAATACTCTTCTATGTCGCTGGAGAACAAGTCTGGTCTTTCAGGTGAAAGCTGTGAGCCGCTTTGCAATCGGCCCAATTTTACAACATTGTTCAGAAATTCATCATTATTCTGAAGGTTTGTCATAGGTCCCCCCCCCGTGGGTTTATTAGCTTAGCCTAGCTGTTTTTGATGCCTCACACCACAGCATACCTTCATGGCTCAGGTAGCACGCAATGCTAAATGTAGCTACAGTGTGGATGGAAATCCTTTTCAAAACAATCAGACAACTTTTTGAAAACTATGGAAAAACTATAATATCCATGTAAAGAATTTTGAAAAGATGTAATAAAACTTTGGTTTGGATATAAAACTTTTTCAATAACAATATAAAATGGTAATGTGGTCATACATCTTTTAAAAACAATGTAAAATGTGTAAGTGTACTGGAAACCTTTGTACATGATGTAAAAATGCTTGTGTGGAACTTAAAACCTTTTGAAAATATTGTAAAAGGTATATTGTGGACAAAAAAAACTTTTTAAACAACATTAAAACATCAATGTGGACGAAAATCTTTTTTGAAATCAATTCTCTAATGTGGAAAACCCCTTTTAAAAATTATGTAAATGTGAAAATTTTGAAAAGGATTTTAAAAATAAAAAGTAAAAACTGTAATCTGGGTATAGAACTAAAACATAAAATAGAACGTAAAAATTATGTAAAAACACTAATATGAATGTTAAAAAAGACATAAAAATACTAAATGAAAAAAAAAATGCTTGAAATCCATATAAAAATGCTAATTTAACAAAGACGTTTTGAAATTGATATTAGAACACTAGTATATTGAAAACTCTGAAATAATGTAAAACATTCTAATAATCCTAAAAATCAGAGTCTGGATTTAAAACAGCTAACATGAACAGAATTCTTTTTAAATCAATGTAAAAACACCAAAAGTGTGGATAGGAAATATTTTGAAAATGCTAATATGGACATAAAACCTTCAGAAAAGAGTGAAATAGCAATGTTTCCACTAATGTGAAAAAACAAATATTTTTGCTGAGGATGTAAAAACATTAATGGTGTGGAGGTAAAAACCCGTAAACGATATGAAAGCACTACTGTGTACATAAAATCACCAATGTGAATAAAAATCTTATTGAGAATTATGTAATAACACATTTTGAAAAGTAAAGAAACTCATGTGGATGTAAAACTTTTTTAAACTGATGTAAAAATGCCAATATTTCTGTACCAGCTTGTTTTTAAATGTTCCCATATTAGCTTGGATAAGGGCCTAAAACAAGTGTGTGTGTGTGTGTGTGTGTGTGTGTGTGTGTGTGTGTGTGTGTTTCCTTCCATCTACAGAAACAGAGAGAGTATTTATATCTGTGTTATATTATCTGCTGCTTCAAGAAGTCAGGGCACCATTTCAATGTGATTTATGATAAAGATGAAATGTAAAATGATTTATTTTTGAAGCTAGAAGTTGTATTTTTCTGTGTCTTTCTGTAGATGACGTTGTCAGTCATGTTAGTGTAACGGTGTGTTGTATGTCCGCTCTGTGTAGAGTGTGAAATGGAGGTGTATTTTTCTTCGGTGTGTGGTGTAGAGCCATTTGTTGATGTTTTGTAGTGCATGCTGACCCACGGTCATAATCTGTAAAGAAAAGCTGGACTTGAATAGTTGTGTAAAAATTCAATGCAGTGTGATACAGTCACATAAACATATTTATCTTCATAAAGGCTTACACCATGCAGCTTCTTTATTTCTTGTACTAAAATGATGCTTATAACCCAACATATAAAGCAAAATTATATATATATAGTCGTTGTCCAAAAAAACATGTATCTCCAAAATGGCAGCTTTACAGGGCAAAACCTAATTTAATTCTAATGTAAGTCAATGGAACCAAACCATCCAAGTGATTTTGGCCCATTTCTGTTGGTCCATTCATCATGAATTTTTCACACAATGTAAATGTCAGCTCATGTGATAAAAGTAAAAATCAACAAAAATGGAGATACATGTTTATCTTTGGACAGCGACGATATGACAGCGTCAACGTTTTAGATGTGATCCGTCACATTTAGTCAAAATATAAACAAACATAAACAATGCATAAAGAAACACAGCTAAAACTAAAAACCCACAAACAGTTATTCGCCTTCATGTCTTTATTGTGCACACCAGTCAGTTTGGTGCTGGTGGGAAAAGTAAGTGAACCATTGGATTCAAACCTCCTTAGGCATCGGTAATCTCAAACAAACACGTCCAGTAGCTGCACATGCACAGTTCTCCTTCCTCACAGACCAGCTTCAGCTTAGCCACGTTCTTCAGCTGTCTGGTGTGAACAACTATTTTGAGGCCATTCCACAGCATCTCTATTGGGTCAGTCAGTCTGGGCTCTGTCCAGAGGTGCCATTAATGCAGCATATAGGGTCATTATCCTACTGAATCACCCAGCTTCTACTGAACTTTGACCGGTGCACAGCCACCTTGACAGCATCAACAGTTCATGATCAATTGGTTCATGGTCGAAAGGCTCAAGGTGCTGACTGGCAAACTTCAGGCATGTGTGCCTGTTGAATATTTGTGGTATGGTAGACTCATGGACAGAGATGTGAACCACTTTCAACTATTCCTTCAAGCTGTTATCCGTTACTCTAGTCCTCTTTCAACTTCACTGAGCTTTCTGCTTTGTATCTTGGGAGTGATCTTGGTTGGACGCTCACTTCTAGGGAAGAAACCGCACAAAATCATCTCTATTAATTTTGTCTACACTGCAAAAATGTTATAATGGCGAGTAAACGTTTTTTTGATATTGCTGTAAGCTTGTAATAAGATTATTTAACTGGTTTTTAGTTGTTTTAAGTGATTATTGTAAGCAAATATTTTTCATCATGTCACACGTCGGGACTCTTCCTCTGCCTCCGCCGAGTCCAGGGACTACACTTTCCATGATTCCCTGCTCCTTGACTACTACACCACGAGTGCTATCGCCACCAATCAGGAACAGCTTCCCCGCCCTACGTCACCAGAGTTCTGATTAACCTCACCTGCCTTCCATTTCCTTGTTGTGTGTATATGTACCTGTCCTTGTCAACAACACTTCGCAAAGTATTGCCGACCCTGGTGTTGCTTACCGAACGGTTGTTATCTGTATTCCCGTGTATGACCCTCTTCTGCCCTTTGGTTTTTGTCTTTTGCCTCTCCCTCTTGTTTGATCGCCTGATATC
Source organism: Semaprochilodus insignis (assembly GCA_034552555.1). NCBI lineage: Eukaryota > Metazoa > Chordata > Actinopteri > Characiformes > Prochilodontidae > Semaprochilodus > Semaprochilodus insignis. The sequence continues at coordinate 9,470,179 of CM067474.1, read as the reverse complement.
TTATTGTCCTGGTTTTGACCCCAGCCTGTATCTGGATTTACGGCCCGTCTTGCCCATGTCTGTTTTGGTTCGCTCTGGTTTTGCCATTCTGTTTGTTTGCCAAATCGACTCCCTCACGACCCTACATTAAAGTCTGGTTCGCCAACCTAGCGTCACACACCATATAGGCAAATAATTTGGCTAATTTCAAGCAAATTTCTTGAAAACAATTCAAGCAAAATTACAGTATCTGCCAATATAGTGAGATTATTTGGCTCACTAAAATCAAGTAACAAATGTCTGACGAACTCTTCGAGATTACTTTGTAACAATGTCCAGCTTTATGCAAATCAACAGTTATTGACTGAAGGTCTTCAGAGATGTCTTTCGGGTGAGGCATGGCTTATATCAGCAAATGCATCTTCTGATGTGAAGCATGCCTCACCAAACAGAGACCTCCGAAAACCTCCGATCAGCAACCGCTGATTTGCATTGCAATCTGAAAAAAGTTACCAAGTAATCTCAAAGAGTCAAGACCATACTTAATACAGGTTATTACACGAATGCAGGTCATTCCAAAGGGCTCCCATATGTTTTCCTGCCACTGTAGATATTTACAATATACTTCTGGAATAGCCAAATTCCAAAAAATCGTTCACTGGAGACCATACGCATAACCAGTTTTAATGCCAATAATAATAACATTATTAATTATTATGCAGCACTTTTCATACATGTAGCAGCTAAGTTTACAAATGGAAGGCAAAAACACACAAGAGAAAAATAGAAAAAATAATAATACTATAAAACAAATAAACAATAAAATATCAAATCTATTTTAAATAAAGCCAGACTTAAAATGCCTCTGTGAGTAACAGAGCTTAATGATGTTGCAAGTACAGTTTGCAGTAATGGTAATAAAGGCCATAGAAGAGATATCCATATAATCTGCTATTGTAATTGTTGTGGTGATTCTGCTGGTGGACACTGTGTTCATGCTGAAAGTTACTGCGTTCTGAAGTTGAAATGATGAACGATGTTTTAATAGTAAAAGTTAAAGGGATGATAAATGTGTATTAGTGATTAAAGAAAGTATATTAGCTATGCTACTGGTAAAGAGCTGTAGAGCTGATAAAAGTTGGGGTCATAGTACTAACTAGCCCTGTACCCGACTCAGAATTTTGTCAGTCGAATCGGATTCACCCGTCCTGACCGACGATTCGACTATTGGTTCATGTGTTTTCTCCATATACATTATCTAGTAATCAGTAAATCAATCTGCATACGGTTCAGATCTGATGTCCTCATTTAGAAAGTCAGCAGAGTCACAGGATCATATTACTGAACTAAAAGAGACGTGGCATATGATGAACGATCTGGAGCCTGATTTAATTACAGAATACAGCGTCCGGCAGCGAGCACGTATTTATGCTAAACATTAGCGCTTCTAGCCTGTCTTTATAATTTCACTTTTAACAGCTTCTTCAGTAGGATGACCCTTCGTCTTTCATCTC
>CM067474.1:9449126-9463688 GCA_034552555.1 Semaprochilodus insignis | reverse complement strand
ACTCTAAAGACTCGCTCCACATTCACCTCCTGCTCCGTGACCGCACTGACCTACAGTCACTAACACTCTACAGACTCACTCCACATTCACCTCCTGCTCCATGACCGCACTGACCTACAGTCACTAACACTCTACAGACTTACTCCACATTCACCTCCTGCTCCACGACTGCACTGACCTACAGTCAGCGGTTCTGCCATAACTCTACAGAACTGCTGCTGCTGTTTAACCAGAGAGGGGAAACCGGTAGGTTTTCTTCTCTAGCTTAGCAGCTCTGTAATGTTCGGCTGATCTCGGATATTCGCGCTTCATGTCTCCGACTGCTCACAGATAACCTTCTACAACCTGAAATTGCGTTTTATTCGTCGTGGTGATCAAAATGCTGTCACCTTAACTTGCTGAACCAAGCTACACGTGGTAAACCAGAGATCCAACTACAGTCGGTACATTACTTTAGAGCTCCCAATCTTTCATTTTGTCAAGTACGTTTGAGTACAATAACCAGCAAGACGCATCAAATACAGTACGGGACCGTCTCTAAAGTGCGGGTTCTGTTTAAAATGCACAAGATTCAGAGAGATGGGGAGCCTGTTGATGTTATTTATTAGGACTTGAAATGCACTGAAATACACAGACAATGTAAAAGATTCACCAAACCTGCCATGACTTTACTGAGACACAACACACAAACCAACTGCAGAATAAAATCACTTGTATTTATTAAAACACATCCTATAAACATACTACAACCTTTAGTTTGGTAAGATATGCGTTGGGTTAAATTGTAGTTTTTTATATTTAATATAATATTTTATGTTTTTAGCTATTTTGCCTCAGTCTCTCAGTTTTGTTCCTATGAAGATCAGATGTTTAGATATGTTTAAAAAACAAAGGTGTTCGTTTGCTGTCTAGTATTTTTTTCACATGACTACTTGACTCCGACTTTTTGTGCACAGTAACAGGAATAGAAATGAAACTGTATTTGTTAATGTTTAATATAAATTCAGCTCTTTATGGTCGCTGTCTTTTAACTAATTTAAATATGGAAACTGGAGTTGGAGCATCATAACTCCCTATGACTTGAGACTTGCTTGCCTTATAGAAGGACTTGACTTGGCTTGCTTGAATTTTCCCACAGTAGCTTGGGACTTGCTTGAGACTTTAAGGTTGAGACTTGAGACTTGCTCGTGACTTGCACATTTGTGCAACTTACTCTCACCCCTGTAAACTGTATGCTAAAATTTGCAGATATATGTCATATTTAAGTGTGTTCTCAGATGTGTTCTTAAACAAAAAAGTGTGCATTATCAATATCCTAAATAAAGTTTGATTTTTCAGTGTTATGGTTTCATTAGATAAGCTGTGTTTACATCTCCTACTGCCTGGAATTCCAGCAGAGCTGAACTGAATCATAATGGTTGCAGTAATTATGGTTATAATGATATTATAATGACGGTATGTTAACGGTTACAGCTTTTTGTGATTGCCTAAGCAAAATAAAGGAAGCAAAACACTTCAGACATTTTGCGAAGGGTCACGGTTCATTCAAAACTATACAGTAATTTATAAAAATGTAATTAAATTATATTGAATTATAACATTTTTTACCGTATGACACACACAGGGCTCGTATAATCTGATTCTGTTTGAATCTCTTACACACCGCTGTTCACAACTTACAACACCTTCAACACTTCTGCTTTTCTGATGACGTAGTGTGGGTTTGATTTTATTCAGAGTATATAGGGTTAGAGTAAAGTACATAAACAACCAAACACAGCACACAGGATCTCCCAGAGTTCTCTCCCTGATGACGTCACAGCCACATGCCCCAAAACACCCAGTCACACTCCACTTCCGTGTTCTAGGTGTCCGGAGTTCTGATTGCCCACCTGCACCTCATTTCCCTGTCACTACGTAAACCACTCACACACACATTCATGTTGCGAAGTATTGCCAAGCCCAGTTTGCGTGCTGAGCGTTCTCTCTTGCTACGCTCTGTTTGCTATTCCCATTTTCGACCCTCCTTTGATCTCGACTCTTGCTCCTGGATTTCCCTCTCTGGTTTTGTTTGCTACTCTGTGTTTTGACCTCTTGTTCTGCTCTCTGGTATTCTCGCTTGGATCTTCCCCTGGATTAGTTCGCTTACTTCTGACTCTCTGGTTTTCGACCCTGGCCTGTCTCTCTCTCTTTCAGCCTCCACCTGTTTATGATTGTGTTGGGTTTGTTGCTGATTCAACTGTCAAATAAAAACTACTTGACTTTTATCTTGGCTCGTGTCGAAGTACCTTTGTTTCTGACATTCTTCTATTTTTATAATGTCCAGTTTGTAACTATAGTAGAACCCTTTCTGCTTTCAGTAAAGAACACATAAGGAACCCTGTTTATAGATTGTACAAGGTATTGTTTGAACCATGGATTGTCATGAAAACCAGTACTGGTAAATAATTATTTATTATATTCTCCTGTTTTTCCTATTGACAGTAATTCACCAGTGCTCTGGTTGAATTGTCCGAATTACTGCTACTACAGTGTATCTGCTGAGGTTATGCCGATCTCTCTGTCCAGCCTCTCTTTTGCCTGAATTTCATCTGATGAACTTGGTTCTCCTCAACTTTGTCCAGGTCCAGGTTAGGGTTAGGGTTAGGGTTAAGTATACCTCCTCCTCTCCTTACCCCTCTTCCTCCATGGGCTCCTGTTCTCATCCTCACTCTCCCTCTTCCTCTTCTTCTAATGTTGCCTTAAACTCACCTCCTGCCTTTTTATAGTGCTCACACCTGATTGGTCAGTTTACAGTTAAGCACCTAAGTGTCTGAACTTGATGGACATGTTTGATTTCATGCTAGATTTCTGTGCCTAATGTGGAGTAGTGTGTTTAGCGGTGTGTAGTGTTTTGGTATAAGTGTGAGGCTGAGAATGTGCTTATAGCTCTGATCTGGGCTGAGTTTTTTTGAATGTCAGGTTTCACTGAATGTATGTTATTTTTCATTGTAGCCTGTAAGCAATCGTCACGGCCACTGTTATAGACACACAATGTGTGTGTGTGTGCGTGTGGGCATGCGCGTGTTTGTGTGTGTAAGCGTGTGTGCATTGCTGAGATATTTTAGGAGCCTGAGCTTGTGTGTCATGTTTGGAGCCAGAAAATCAGCTTCCCACCCTTCCCTCGCATCCACACCGTCTTCACACCAATCTCCGTGGAAACCGTTGCCATGGCGGAGAGACGTAAACAGCAGGGATGAGCGTGTGATTTTTTTGGCAGCAGACCCCCACCCCACACCAGCTCCTGTATCCATGACAACCGGGGAGAGGCTGTATCAGTGACCCAGGATAAAGACAACTGGATTGTATGTGTGTGTGTGTGTGTGTGTGTGTGTGTGTGTGTGTGTGGGGAGAAGACAGAATGAATATTGCATCAATGCTGGACTTGGACTCCCTCAGCTTCTCTCTGTCTGCACAACCGACTGATCATCTGCTCCAACAGAACAGACACACACTCTCACATGTATACACACACACACATCTGAGAGAAAGCTGTGTCTAGACAGAGAACAAGAACTCCTGCTTCTGTCCCAACAAGCAGCTTCATGTTCATCATACTGTCTTTCTTGGTTTTGAGCTGGTTTTGCCTAAAAAACGAGTTTACATTTTTACTAATGTGGCACATATATTAACATGTGTGATACTATCTGTGGTACTGTTCTGCTCTTAGTAACGATCCTGGTAAGACGTCGGAACAATGTAATCCTATAATAAACGTTTTTTGTACAGTGCTATTTACAACAGGTGTTTCACAAAGCAGCTTTCCAAAAATCGAGGTCCAAGTGTGAGCAAGGACAGTGGCAGGGCCAACCTCCCTCAGAGCAAGAGGAATCACCACAGAGAGTGGGCAAAAAGAAAAGCTCCCTAAGAACACGAGGAACAACAACTGAGAGGAAGCAAGACTCACAAGGAGAAGCTCCCAAAGAGCTCACAGAGGAAACAGAAACATGAGTAGCAAACAACACTGGAAAAGAGAAGCAGTGTAAAAGCAGGAGGAAGAACTGACAGGAAGCAAGAACCCTTGAGAAGAAGCAAGAAGGAGAAACTGTCTAATGGAAGTTTTTGAAAACCGCCAATGTTCATCACCACAGGTTAATTTGCCTTATTGAGAAAGTTCTTTATACACATGGATGGGAGTTTAAAGTTGCTCTAACTCGCCAAACGTTTGACTAGAGCAGTTTCTTTAATTTCACTTAAAAATAAAAATGTCTTAGCCAGAACCAAATTCAGGGCACAACAGGCCAAAAACACTGAAATACAAAAAGCTATTAATAATTAGCATATTAATCATTATTACAGTATTTAGGCTACAGTATGACGCACTAATTCAAATTTGGCTGAAGATTTACAGTGGGCAAAAAAATTTTTGTGGATCCCTAATTCACTATTTCTCTTTGTCTTAATGTGAGTATGAGCTACAGTTTCTCATTAGGTTGAATGCATATGTCATTTTAAATATAGGTATTGTGATATACACTAAGTACAACAGTTCCTCATTAGGCTGATTGGATTTTTACCAGTGTTTCTTTAAAGCCTGTCCAGCCTCACAACACTAGCTGCTAAAGAACACATTGGTAGGTGAAGCCTGGAGAGGAAAACTTTTTGTCTTTGTCAGGCCAAATGGCACTTTGGAAAGCACTAAACAAATAATAAATACTGATAAAAATAAAGGTTCAGGTTTTGTAATTGATCATGTTGATCACTCTGAATCTGAATTGATTTCTGAATCTTGCAAGTGCAATATCGATATTGAAAAATGTAACATTTTTATGATTATCATGTTATCACTCAGGTGCTGGAAAGAACTCCAGCTGAGCTGAAGTGGAGAGCACTCTCAAGCCGCACTCAGCGCAGCGGGGGAATTTATCAGAGCAGGAGGCTAAAGGCCTTCATTCTCCAGCTCAGTTTAAACAGCACTCCAACAGCAAACACCTCTCAATTACCCTCCAAACTAAATACAGCTATTAACACTGACTGACTGCACTTACGGTGTGCATGTGTGTGTGCACACGTGTGCGTGTGCGTCTGTGTGTGTGTGTGTGTGTGGGTGTAATAGGTCGTAGAGCAGCAGCTATCACAGCACAATTGCTCACAAATGGAAATGAGGTGTGAATGAGTGGAGTGTTTTGGTGGCTCTGTGTGTGTGTGTGTGTGTGTGTGTGTGTGTGTTGTGTTTGTAGTGTGATAGTGAGAGTGATTCATGCTCTCTGATGAATGACATTTCAGCACAACTCAGACACACACGCATCCGTCAGTCTGCTTTTCCAGACACTCCACACACACACATGCTGGCAACCAATTCTCATCAAATTCAGCTCCACATTGTGAGTAATTAATAGGTTTTCTTGTTGCTTGTTTTATCTAGTTGTTTAATAATTATATTAAGTAAAGGTGCAAAAGACCACCCCTCCATACGGACCACCCCTCCAGTCAAAACAGCCATTAAGCAGAGGTTATTAATTTTTAAAGAGATGTTTCTGATGAGATTCGATATTGTGGTGTTGGTGTACAGTAAGAAGACACACGAAACATAGCGCTTTAGATGAAAGCTCTTTTATTGAACAGCAGTGGAGATCCCTACCCAGCACCATTGAACAGCTGGGATAGCAGGCAGCTCATCAACAGCCATGACGGTGGGCACCAGCACTATACCACTATCCAACTAAACAGCCCCACGGCACAGCACAACTAAGCCCACAAGCACATGATGACATCAAGCAAGCTATGAGTCTATCTAAGTCTATTTAACTATTCACATGCTTTGTGTCTCTTACTGTGTGTCCGGTGTTACCCATGGTGCTCCGTACTCGCCCCAGTAAAGTCAGAGTAAAGTTCTTTAGCTGTACAGGACTATGCCACAGCCCCCTTGCAGTATCTGGGCAGCTGAAGGTCCACTCTGAACACACACCCTTGGGGTTGCGTCCTCGTCCCCAGAAGTGCGGGAGCACTGTGTAGAAATTGCTTGTCTATATGCTTGTCCCATGTCCCTTGTGGATGACAAATGACATTTTCACTGTTGATCTGTTGCTGTGCAAGCTGTTTGAACCGACTGGAGCTGAAGTGTTGGAGCAGAGAGTGACTAAGGGCTGCATCCTCCTCCCCAGCATGGCAGATCCCATCGTAGCTTACGGTGTCAGTCCTATTTGTGGCAGTGACTGCAGCAGCGGTGCTTGTTTGACTGCTCTCTGCTTTCTCCGCTGCCCAATGCACCATCAAGTCAAGTCAACATTTATTTATATGCACCTTCTACAACAGATTTGTCACAAAGCAGCTTCACAAAGAATCTGGTGTCCGAGCCCCCAGTGAGCAAGCCAAGGGCGACAGAGGCAAGGGAAAACTCCCTCAGTTCAAAACGAAGAAACCTCGAGAGGAACCAAGACTGAAAAGGGGAACACATCCTCCTCGGGTCAACACCAGATAGCAGGACAAGCAAAGGAAAGGAGCGTTCAGTGTTTGTAAGGTAGAGGAATAAAAGTCTGATTAGTCTGTAATTAAGTAGTTGGGTCAACCATCAGTCCAACCATCAGTCCTCGCCAAGCCATTTTCCAGCTGAGCTCCACTGCTGAGCCTCCGAGCCTCACACATCAAAGCATTAGTATACAGATAAAACATACTGTTCGTGAAATATGTACACATGCACTTGTGACTGGCGAGTGTCTTTTTCTGAATGTATACAAACACTATTTCCTTTCATAGTAAATTTGTTTTGGGTAGTTTATGTGTATGAGACCTACAGATGCAATACAGCAAAGGAAAACTCATTTGTGAACCTGTGTTTAAAGTTTTAAAGTTTTTATTAAACTTGTAAAGTTGCAAAACAAATCTTAAACTGAAACTTTGCTTGTTTGCAAAAAGTTATTTTATAGTTCTAGCTAATGGAACCTGTTCTCCTTCAGTGTTCTGTGCTGATGATGATTGTAATAGACGTCAGTGTCAGACTAATTAATGAGCTTCTATTAAAGACTGGTGGACTGAGAGACACGAGAGTCTCTTCACCTACACTGAGCTGATTAAGAGTCTTGTTCCAGAAATGATAATAGGACATTAGAGCCATAATAAATCATGCTCCTGTTACTCTTCATACTTAAGTACATTTGGAGGTAAATACTTCAGTACTTTTACTCAAGTGGAGGTCTAAAAGGGAGGACTTTTACTTTTACTGGAGTAATATTTTACCTTGGGTATCTGTACTTTAACTCAAGTACATGGTTTGTGTACTTCGTCCACCACTGGCAGTGGATAACTTAATCACTTCATTGGTTAATACAGAACATTGGAAGCTCCTCAGGTAAAGCTTTCTTCTACAGAATGAAATGAACCTGAACACGTAAATATATTTAAAAGGAACTCCGTGTGTTTCAGCACTGCTAGAACTCTATTCCCTCTGCTCAGCTCAAACCGTGTTTGCCAGAGCTGCTCATTACTCGCATTATTAACCATCCTTTAGCCTCAGGTTATGTTCTTGAAGTTCTAAAAACAGCTCTATTACATCTTATTAAAAAAAAAAGCTGGCCTTGATGCAAGCTTGCTTACTAATTACAGGCCTATGTGCTGCATATCTTATCTCTTACTCTTTCGCAAAGTGCTTGAATGCATTGCCTTAATGCAGCTACGTTGCAAATACAACATCATCTTACAGTTAACAGGTAGTCTGGTTTTCAGTCTGGTTTTAGGAAAGATCATAGCATGGAACAGCACTTGCCAGGGTCATCAGTAATCTCCTTATGCTGACCCTAGTTTTGTAAGCATTCACACTGTATTTGATTGGACTGCAGAGGTGCCTTTGATATTGGCAGCAGAATGGGTAATACTGACTGCCCAGTGACTTTAAACGTGGCACTGTCATAGGTTGCCACCTTTGCTCATGACATTTCTGCCCTGCTAGATCTGCAACCATCAACTGTACATGCTGAATCTCATGTTAAATCAGAGGTTTATTTATTTGCACTATTACCCTTTACTGTATACCCTACATCTAAACTCCTGGACACTCTAGACTTAAATACCAATATATGCACATGTGTATTATGTTTATTCAGTATTGGCATTATCTTCTGATATATGCGACCCTTGCACATTTATTTATTATTATTGCACTGCCTTTTTGTCTCCGCGAGTTGTACATATTGTCTACAGGTCTACAGTTATATCTGTATTCATATCTGTATCTGTATTTATAGTTTAATAGTTAATAATATTGCTGAGCCGGTACCTACCCACTTAGGTTTCATACTGTACAACCCTTTTTGTTTTGTTGTACTGTGCTGTATTGTGAAACTGCTACTGGCTGCTAAATTTCCTTCAGGATCAATAAAGTATCTGTCTATCTATCTATCTATCTATCTATCTATCTATCTATCTATCTATCTATCTATCTATTACTATGAAATGAACGTGTCTATGAGCAACAACTGCTCAAACATACAGCAGTAGACCAGAGAGGGGCCATAGAATCCTGAAGCACGTAGCTCGTAAAAACTCGGTTTCTACAACAGCAGCACACAAACCTAAGATCACTATGTACATGCTGTCAGCCACAGTGCTGGAAACCATTGCTACTGGACTCTGGAGCAGCAGAAATGTGGAATGAGAAATGTGGAATGAGAAATGTGGAATGATGAATCATGCTTCACCGTGTGGCAGTCTGATGGATGAATATGAGTTCCAAGGATGCCAGGAAAACACTCCCATCCAGAATGAACAGTGCCCACAGTAAAGTTTGGTGGAGAAGGGGTGATTTTCAGGGTTTGAGTTTGGCCCCCTAGTTTCAGTGAAAGGCAATATTAATGCTACAACACATAGACACTTCAGACGATTATATACTGCCAACTTACAGTTTGAGGAAGGGCCTGTACTCCTCCAGCATGACTGTGCTGCTGTGCCATAAAGGCAGGGTTGGGTGTGTCCTTGACTCTGTGAACGCCGAATGGGGACGTGATTGCAATACAGGCCTCGAAAATTCTGTTTTGAGTCAATGGGGAAAAGGTCCTATACACACACACACACACACACACACACACACACCAAAACCTCATGAAAAGCCTACTCAGAAGAGTAGAGGCTATTATATCTGCAAAAGACGGGGCATATTAACACCTGAATATGCAGTAATTTCCTAATACTTAACTCCCTGAGGTCAACATACGCATCAGCCTTTATCAATTTTTATTAGTGTTTCCATATATGTCTCTCTATCTTTGCAATAATACAGTGCAGAAACACAGCTCAAACGTTTCCTCAATCTACACAGTGAGGCATTACGGTTGCATCTCATTGAGATCTTGTTGAGATCGCACATCCGGAGTTCTGAGGCTATGAAAGGAGTTGAGATACATGCCATCTGCCTCACTTTGTGCGTAGCTTCTTGTTTCATATATATTGTGTGAAACTTACCAACTGACACTCGGGGAACTAACTTGGGGAAAACCCTTGATTGGAGACACTTGTGAAATGGTGTCCAAAAAGTTCACAGCTGCTGAATTTGCTGCATTGGTTTCTCATTATAGAGAAAGAGAGAGAGAGAGAGAGAGAGAGAGAGAGAGAGAGAGAGAGAGAGAGGTGAAAGGTGAAGGTAAGAAGAAAAGCGAAAGTTGAGCAAATGCCCTCATATGTTTTGCCTGCTTCAGGCTCACAGAGAAGAGCATTAGGATGGTACTGCAGTTTTGAATCTTGATGTATTGTATTGTTTTAGCACTAGCTCTTTCACAGACTACGTACACTCAAAGGATGTAGCCTACCTAGCAACAGTCCTTCAGTTGAGACACACTAATGGGATAATAAATAAGCTCTTTGTTAATAACGTGCATACACAATGTAATTTGGACAGCTAACAGCTGTTTATAACTTAGGGCAAGATGCTGGTAAGATAGCATGCGTACTGAAACCCAGTACTGAATGACACAGTATTATTCAGTACTCAGGAGACCTGAAGTAATAATCAGGTTCTAATATGAGCTCTAATACCAGGATGTAATGAGAGTTTTAGAATATTCCTACTATACATTCTTTCAAAAATCGCTTTATGTGGCACATAATAGGCTCATGTTTATGGGTCTCTCTCTCTCTCTCTCACGTTCACAGCTTCACTTTTTAAATCCCCATCTCACAGCCCCTCCTCACGTCGCCATAGAAACACTCCAGACTGAGATTCCAACTCCGAGTGTGTGTCTGATGCTGAAACTATAAATGCTGTGTGTGTGTGTGTGTGTGTGTGTGTGTGTGTGTGTGTGTGTGTGTGTGTGTGTGTGTTTATGTTTGTGTGTTGGGTTTATGACACATTGTGGGGATTAAAACATGTTCATATACCCACCTTGTAGGGACATTTCAACAAGCTGGTCCTCACAATATAAATCATTACAAGTTGTGGCTATGGTTGGGTTGAGGGTCAGGATTAGGGGTAATGGCAAGGGTAAGGGTAAGGTCTGGGTAAGGATAAGAATTAGAGCTAGGTTAGTACTAGTCCTGGTTAAGGTTATGGTTATTATTAGGGTTATGGTTATGTTAAGGTTAAGGTTTTTAGAATTAGAGGGTAAGGTTTAGAGCAAGGTTAGGGCTAGGGTAAGTGTATGTGTTAGGGTAAAGGTAAGTGTTACGTCAGTAGTAGGTAAGGTTAGTAGTAGGTAAGGTTGGGATTAGGTTAGTAGTTGTTCTGGTTAAGGTGAGAGTTAGGTTAGTAGTAGTTCTAGTTAAAGTTAGGGTTAGGTTTGTGGTAGTTCTGGTTAATGTTAGGGTTAGGTTAGAAGTTGTTCAGGTTAAAGTTAGGGTTAGGTAAGTAGTAGTTCTGGTTAGGGTTAGGTTAATAGTAGTTCTGGTTAAGGTTAGGTTAGTATTAGTTCTGGTTAAGGTTAGCAATAGGTTGGTAGTAGTTCTGGTTAAGTTTAGGGTTAGATTAGTAGTGGTTCTGGTTAAGGTTAGGGATAGGTTGGTAGTAGTTCTGGTTAGGTTTAGGGTTAGAATTAGATTAGTATTAGTTCTGGTTAAGGTTAGGTTAGTATTAGTTCTGTTTAATGTTAGAGATAGGTTGGTAGTAGTTCTGGTTAAGGTTAGGCTATGGTAAGGTTAAGGGTAAGGTAGGCTAGTAGTAGTTCTGTTTATGGTTTGGGCAAGAAAATAAATAGAGATTTAAATAATGACCCCAAAATTTACTGAAACAGAAATGGGTGTGTGTGCTTGTGTTGTCAGTCTATGTTTATATCAGCCTCACTTTATAGTATACATCTATTTGGCTGTTCTATGTATGTATTCTTGTATTCTTTGTAATCTATTTAATATCCTTAAAAAAGGTTCACATTATGGAACTAAATCTCATCTAATAACTGATCTCTGTGCATCTGTTAGGGAATAAAGTGTGTGTCTGTTAATCATGAACTTTCTCCTACTGTCCAATTAGAATTCAGCAGTTTTGCTCTGGCCCCGCCTACAGGGAGCCTGTTGCTATGAAACCAGCAGCTTCATAAGAATGTGTGGTGCAGTGAAAGAAAATTGTGTCTGTGTGTGTGTGTGTATATGTGTGTATGTGTATTCTCAAGGTCAACTCACACACACACACACACACACACACACACACACACACACACACACACACACACACACACACTCCCTGCTATTGAGCCTGCAGTCTTCAGTAATTGATGATGTTGTCTGTATGATTAAGAGCTTGATTATGAGGCTTTGCACAATATCTCTGCATACTGTGTATGTGTATGTGTATATGTGCGTGTGTGTGTGCATGTGTGTGTGTGTAAACATCTCTTGAAAAAGACAATGTCGACATTGCTAATTATACACTACTGGAAACACGTCTCCCAAATTCCAGATCAAATATTGTATTTAGATCTGTTTATTTAGAAAATCACTAATGACCCTCCAGAAGCCTGTTTTTAGAACCATGCTCGCTGTGCATTTCACCCCAGCCACCGCTCGCCAGTCTCTCTGTAGGTCACTTGAGGTCATCTTACGGTGGTTAAGGGACATTGGAATGAGGTGGCGCTCATCACGGTCAGTAGAGAGTGGTTTTGGCCCTCTGCCAGTCTGTAGCTGTGTTGTCCTGTGTGTTTGCTGCTTGACCTTGTTCTTATGAACCAGACGCTCACTGTATCTGCCAGTAAAGCTAGAACCCAGCCTTCTGTTCCTCACTAAGAACCTGCTGTACATGTGGAGATGCTGATTTAAGAAGAAACTGGAGTGGGCTCTTATTTATTTCCAGAGCTGTATATCCCATGCATACACTGACCAACCGCTTCAATCAGTACACCTCCTCATATCTACGCTCTCATTTTATCAGCTCTAAATAACATGCTTGGTGCACCGCTGTATCTGATCCACTCATACCAGTGCAACATACACTAGCATACCACCACCACCACCATGTCGGTGCCACTGCAGTGCTGAGAATGGTACACCACCCACATAGTACCTGCTTTGTGGTGGCTCTACTGGAGAACAAGGCAACAAAGTAGGTAGAGAATCAGATGGGCTGCAGTCTGTAATAGACAGCAGATAAAATGGATAAAGTGTATAGGGAATGTATTAGCATGAAACCAGTTTGTTATAATTGAACAATAAACTATTATTATAATTACTATCATTGTTCGTTAGCTAGTTGATAATTAATCTAGGTTCAGATTAAGCAGCTACGCTCTAGACTTCAATGGCTCATCCCTGCATATTTGTGGGATCAGCCCTGAAATGTTGCAAGCTGGCATCAGTTCAGCTGAAAGCCAGATCCTAGGTTACGTCATATGGCATAACCCGTATATGTTAATTTATAGCAACTATAATTTATAGGAATGTATAATTCTATAAGGAGACGTTTCCAGACTTTTCACTGGTACCATACACATTCCATTCCATTCTGCTCACTTAAAGATGTCGGCATATCAACACATCATTACACAACACACATTAAAGTAACATGAGGATCCAGTGCTACTACTAGACCACTCAGCGATCAATACGTGAGAGGAAGTTAATATATTTTCCACTTTATAACACTTCATTGGTCCTAAACAACTCCATACCCACCTGTGGTTTCAGGGCGTAGAGAGCCAAAGTGGATGAGGCAGGAATTGATCCATAATTGTGATTGTATAATCAGAGATGGCTGGAAGAAGCTCCATCACAAATGTGCTTAATTGGAGTGTGGGCTCTCGCCAGCATTCCAGCAGAAATATTCCCGAGGACTCCATTCTGGCACAGCATTAAAACACAACAGCAGTTAGAGCATTTTCGCCCTCCACCCACTGACTAAATAATGGATGGAGCTGTTATTGTATCTAACAGACGATGGACTTTTACACACTCTTCCCAGAAGAAAACCACACTCCGTAGACCACTTCTGAAGAAAGCAAGACTCTAAATAAACAATTTTCAAACAGACTGCATAAGGACTAGTTTAACAAACTAGTTTTTTTCTCCACTTCCCTCCAATGCATCTATAAATCGATAGCTAAACACAGCAGCGGGCATCTTTAAGTCTGAATGGTGTTCGTACTAGGTAACGGCATGTCACGTAATCTCAGACTCAGTGGCTAGCTTTTGAGTAGAGCCACAGTGCGGCAGGAAGTCCATCAGAGAAGCAAGGAAGAATATTGTACTATGCATATGTGATAAAGGCTGAGCTCAGTTTTATCACCAAAGAGCAGACACAACCAAGGACTGCTGAAAATTTAGGAAATATTGTCTCACGCCGGACAAAGACTGATTGATGTACGCTGAGCTAAAATCAGGGCTGGGTTTATTTTCCAGATTGGCAGTGAGGTTCAACAAACAGAATCCAGGCAATCAAAGCACAAGGGACAGGCAAAGTCAAAAACAGGAGACAGGCAAGAGTCGAAATACCAAACAGACGATAAGCGAGGGCAAGACAAAGCCAGAGGAAAACCAGAGAAGACAAAGCCAGAGATCAGACAACAGAGAACAGAGAATGACCGCTCGGTACACTACAAAAATGTGGCAATACTTCACAGGGAAGTACCGGAAAACCAGAGGTTTATATATATATATAAGCAGAGGTAATGACTAACAGGTATGTAATCAATACTCGGGGGAATCCGATCTAGGAAAGGGGATGGGATTGGTGGGTGAGGGACATGTGACTGTGACGTCACCAGGTAGGGGGTTCTGGGAGATGGAGTTCCAGGGATCAGAGGCAGAGAGGAAACCCGGAAGTGTGACATATTGTGGTGTCAAATGCAATTCAACTATACTTACCTGGGGGCCAAGGTATTGGCCTTGTTCCGGGGTTAGGAAGGGCCACATCACACCTAAACCCATATCTCTTTAACTCAGCGTTTAGTTACAACTACACTAAGATGGTATTTAAGTGTGTGTGTGTGTGTGTGTGTGTGTGTGTGTGTATTTATATGTGCATATATACATACACAGCTCTGGAAATAAATAAGAGCCCACTCCAGTTTATTCTTAAATCAGCATCTCCACATGTACAGCAGGTTCTTAGTGAGGAACAGAAGGTTGGGTTCTAGCTTTACTGGCAGATACAGTGAGCGTCTGGTTCATAAGAAC
>CM067474.1:9397069-9424326 GCA_034552555.1 Semaprochilodus insignis | reverse complement strand
GCACAGCGAGCATGGTTCTAAAAACAGGCTTCTGGAGGGTCATTAGTGATTTTCTAAATAAACAGATCTAAATACAATATTTGATCTGGAATTTGGGAGACGTGTTTCCAGTAGTGTAGAGAATAAAACAGAACTGCTCATTTTGGTCAAACACAAACCCAGAAACTGTACGACTAGAGGAACTGATCATTTTGAGGAGGTCTCTTAAATTTTCCCAGAGCTGTAGCTTCTCTTTAAACTTAAATTAGTATTGTTGTTGTTTACATTTAGACTACTATTCTAATGTGCCTAATTATATGACTGTATAAGCAATTAAATAGTTACAAAATGAATTACATTCTGTATTGACAGGTTTTAGTCTTCACTTCTGATAAAATGTCAAAATGTCAAAGTTTTCTTTCTACAAAAGAAACAACATTAACGCCATAAACGTTTTGTCAAATTCAGATTATAATGAAATATCTCACCGTCTACATTTGTTGGTTTAGATTTGATTAGTTTCACTGCTTGTTTAGAGACACCACTGTCTGTCACCTTTACTTGTAACAATGTTCAAGAGTCATTTGGAACTGAGGACATATTTTGATGTAGATTTGAAACCGTTGTTTTTTTATTCTTGCTTGTTTTGTCTGGGCTCTCCGTTGTTGTATATTGTGCTTCATAATGTGTCCCAGTTTTCAGTGGAGGACAGGCCTGGACTGCAGTCCTACTGTGATGACACGCTGCTGTAAAACGTGCAGAATATGTTTTGGCTTTGTCTAGCTGAAACAGCAGGAACATCCCTAAAAAAGACGTCATCTAGATGGCAGCATGTTTTTTGCTGTGTACCCACCAACATTAATCTCACTGGCACAAACACACTCACCATGACAGATGCTGACGTTTTGCTGGTAACAGTTAGGATGTTTTTTCCTCTTTGACTTGGAGAATATGATGTCCGTTATTTCCAAAAACAGCCAGACGGTGGACTTTTCAGACCTGTCCACTGTACATCAGTCCATCTTGGATGAGCTTTAGCACAGAAATGTTTCCCAGCATTTCTGGATGTTGTTGATTTATAGCTTCTGGTTTAGCTTGCAAATTGCAGATGCAGCAACAAATTGTGTTTCCTGAGAAGGGTTTAACGAAGTGGTCCCCAAATTCCTAAGCATATACGTTTATCTTCATTACAGCAGCATATGGATTTTTAATGAAGTGCTGTCTGAGGGTTCAAATGTCACGAGCATTCAGTATTGCTTTCAGTATTTTTGCCCTTTCTGCACAGTGTTGGCTCTGGATTCTCTGAATCTGTTACTAATGTCATGGACTATAAATGAAGATATGCCTCAATTCTTTGCAATCGTTTGCTGAGAAATGTTGTTCTGAAACTTCTGGACTTTTCACTGACACAGTTTTTCATTGCTGTATAGGCATGTAAGATCTCACAAGTATAGTAATAGTGTGTGTGTGTGTGTGTGTGTGTGTGTGTGTGTGTGTGTGGCCTGTTTTCCTCACAGTTGCTTCTCAATGGCAGGTCCAGGTCATCTGTCTAACACTCTGTGACTATTTCTGTCCTTTGAGAACATTATATCCTGACCTGCCCGACTTCACAAGTACAAAAAGACACAAACAGCTCAGTCCTCCAAAACACATCACTTTGGTCTGGCTGCTCTTCTAAAGGGGGTGAGGGGAGATGATGGAACTGTGCATGATTTGCTTTATACAGTTTACCCTAAATATACAGTAAATACATTTAAGAATCAGATGTTTTCTCAATATCTCAATCTCTAAACAAACACAAAATATGAAGACCTAACAGTTAGTGCTGTAGTTGCACAAATTTCTCGGCCTCTTTGCATTCACCTGGCATCATCATAGAAACTGGTTAAATGATGGAAATAATCGTAACAACCATGAAAACTGGTTTAGCATAACCGTGGATATGGAATAGGTGTAACCATGGAAATGTGTTTCATGTAGCCAAGGAACGGGGCACTGTAGCCATGGAAATGGGTGTAAATTTACCAGGCTGAGATGGTGTAACCATGAAAACAGGTGCAGAATAACACTGGAAATGAATGTTTTATACCAGGGAAACGGACATAGTGTATCCGCATAAAAACCGTAGAAATGGTAGAAGAACCGTGGAAATTGGAGTAGCGTAACCATGGAGATGGGTGTAGTGTAAGCATTAAAATGAGTGTAAAGTAATCACAGAAATGACTGTTTCTCAGTATGGAAATAGGATCAGTGTAACAATGGAAATGGGTGTAACCAAGACAATAGATGTAGTGCAATCATAATACAGGTATAGCCACAACAACTTCATCTACCATGGAAGTAGATGTGTTCTGCAGCCATGTCAATGGACATGATTTACCCACAGAAATGGGCACAAGCACATTAACAGGTGTAACACAACCATAGAAACGAGTATAGATGGATTTCAGATGAGTGTTTGTCTCCCAGCCCATGTTATAATTCAGCTCAGGGGGTGGGGGGTGGCGTTAAATATCCAGTGCAAGCTATGACTATGAGCTGTGTAACCATATCACACACACATGTTCACACACAGACACTGAGCTCATTGAGTTTCTCCCAAAAGATCCTGAAGGTCAGAGAAAGTCATTCAGTCCTCATACAGAACACACACTTCCATTACATATAACACACACATTGTAAATCGACACACGAGAAGCGGTAGGGCTGCACAATATGGACATAAAACAAAGCTTTGATGACGCGGTCCATATGGGAGGAGATAAATGATAATGTTGCAGCACATACAGATCCTGTTTCAAACAGAAAATCTAAACAAATAGCAAAATATACAAATGACAAATTACAGAAGCCCCCTATAATATCACCCACAGTACAAACAATGAAATACTAGCAGCTACTTACAGCAGAGCTGCAAGCACATTTGGCCAAAGAGCAAATAGAGAGCAGTGAGGCAGTTTAGCTTTAGCAGCCTGTGAGTGTGTTTACACTGCACTTAATAATACACTCATCAGGTTTCTGCAGTTCTGACCCCTTAGATCGGATTAAGGCCTAGAAATCGGATTGAGAATTCCAATAAACAGAGCTGGCTCAGTAATCAGGTTTCTCAGTGCATGTATACACTTACTCTGATTTCTTTCATCTTTCTCAGTTGTGATGCATGTGTGAAGAAACAGAGGATGGTAAAGGAAATAAGCAAGCAGCATTTAACACACAACTGTGGGGTGATTTAAGTATTCCTTATGTTCTAGATGATGCATGTTCTTAATTTCAGGTAAAATGGCTCTTTGGTTTTGTTTTGTTTCAAGCTATGGCATGACATTTGAATTTATGTTACATTTATCTCACTTCTCATTCTGTTAATTGGCCGGTTGCACAGAAATCCAATCGCTGCCTGACTCCATTTATCAGATTTTGCAAGTGCATGGAACACACTCTGTGATGTGAATTAAGATAAGATAACCTTTTATTATCCCACATGGGGAAATTTGCATTGCAACAGCAGAAGAATAACAGCAGAACAGATACAGAACAAGAGGTAGACTAAAGTGCAGGTTTACAGAATACAAAATAAGAAATGACAGAAAATAAATAAATCTCTATGGTTAGGTTAAAATACATTAAAACACAAAAAGAAACTACACAAATTACTACAAATTACTACAAAAATTAGTACAAACTACATTGTAATTGCACAGATATATATTGCACGGTTACTGAAAGATATTGCACAGATATTTTAAAGATATTTCACAGTTACGTTTACCAGCTACACAGATACTGCTAATCTGGTAGTCACCTAAAAACTGATGGTATAGACAGTCAGAGTGCATGAATTATAGAGATGTTGGCAGTCGGTACTAGATGTATACAGGTGATGTACAGGTAATAAGGCACAGCAGCAAACATTGGTCAGTTTGTCAGGATACATTCAGTTTGATATAAATGATCAAAACAATCAAATGAAAAAAACAGCACATACACGCTTAATATTTCAGCACCCCGACTTTTAAAACCCTTCTCAGGAGCAGCGACTGTCTCTACAGACCAAACTTCATAGTACTGAGATGACAACAAGTGGAAAGAATAAAATGTGAAATAAACAAATCAGCCTAGTTTTTAGGACAGTACAATGATGTGATTGTGTAGTGTGATTTTTCCCCCTATATAACATATGGCAACAACGACCATGGAGCACGCTGCCAACCAGGAGCTGGCATGCAAGGAGTCATAAGAAGAGGCTCTTGGGGGCCACACGCCCCAGTTAAAAAGAATCAGCTGAATCTTTAGCACGCGGCAGTGGAGCCCAGCTGGACCCATGCGAGTAGGAGCCTGCAGGACCGTCCGTCAAGAAGCTGCTCCTTGGAAAGACAGAAGTGAGACAGTGCAGATAGGCATGTTAGTGGCAGAGCTGTGCACAGTGCTTTAGTGAGCGTACCCAGTGCTTTGGATATGCTCTCAGAGCTGCACAGGAGGAACTGATGCTGGAGTATTTCCTGACTGTGGCTTTGGCCAGAGAAACAGAAGCGACAAGTGCAACTTGAGTGGCCATCACTGAGGCCATGATGGCGGTGTTTATCCCCAGTCTGTGATGAGCTGTGTATTGAGAGCAGGATAGACAGTAAACAACTCACTGTGCTTTTTGGCTCATCAGTTTCTCAGCATGGATCTCCTGTCAATGACCCAGGCCGTGCTCAACATCGGGATAGAAACGTTGGGTTTGGAGAAGGGACAAATGACGCTGGTCACAGCAGCTAGCGGCAGAGTCAGGGCAGAGCATAGCAAAGGCACATGTGAGCAAAAGCCTCACCAGCATCTTCAGAGCAAGTGGAGCGTGGCACAGATGAGTCCTGCTGCTGTGGTCCCCAGTGGCAGTGAACCTGATGCTGAGCTGAGAGGAATGCTGAGAGGAGCAGTGAGCTGAGAGACGTTCTGCCACGCTCAGGAGGAGGGCACAGAGCTCTCTTGTCCCTCCGTTCAGGCATGCCAGTAGGTCGAATGACCGCAGAGCTGCAGCGAGACAGCAGAGCGGACTGTGTTGAGGAGCATGGTGAAGACGCAGCCTTCAGAGAGAACTGGTTGCGCACATGGCTGGGGAGCGTTTGGCTCATGGCACTTGTGTCTCTCAGGCTCTCAGAGACTTTGTTTGGACTGCGTTATGTCATCGGGATGGTTGACTTTTACGGGGGGCCTGTGTGGCGATGGCCAAGGGCTGTGCTGACAGAGAATCATAAGAAGCAGCTCATGGGAGGCAAAAGCCCCAGTTAAAACAGAGCCACGGCTGTAGCAGAATCTTCTTTTGGCTGCCGTTAGAATGTTTAAATGCTGCATTATTGCAGTGCAGGGGAGGTTTGATTTTATATTGTTTCGAATGGTGTCATTAGTATAAATCAAAAACTCAGCACAATACATCTTTAATTAGAACATGGAGTGCATATGAAATAAGTACATCCGCTTTTATACTTGATTGTCAAATGAACAACATATTAGTTATATTGTTATTTTATATTTTCATCTTTAGTGGTATTACAGATGATAGATAAATTTGGTTAGTTAAACAAATTAAGCATTTTTTCGGGTTGCTCAAATTTTTGCTCAAATTTACACACACCTACCAGACAGAGTTTGATTGTACAGATACACCAAAGATGAAATTGATGATTGACAGTTGGGGAAAGTGTTGAAAATGAGTGCTCATTTTATGATCAGATTTGGGCATATACAACTTTATATATGAACTGTGGCTCGGCCGGGGGAGGGGCCGAGCACACTGACCGGGAAGACCTCAACGAATCCCAAAGACACACACTCAAACACCCAGCACGAGTCAACCAGTGTACTTTATTTACATAACTGAAATGAATAAACCAAACGTAACTGAAATAAGAGGCTTGCTCAGCCTAATGAGACTTTCACCCCTCAGTCAGTCAGTCAGTCTCGCTCTCATTCTCCGCCTGTAGCCACATGTCCTGCCTCTCCCACACTGGTGAGAGAGCCAGTTTATAAGGGCATGCTGCCTCGCCTTCTGATTGCACAACCTGTGCGTGAACAGTGGGATCCGGCGGGAATGGCGGCCACTCCACCTCACCCCTGCCACCGAACCTTCTTTTCTTCATTCTAGATCTTCATTCTGTATAGTCTGTATATATTTGTCCTCATTCTCTCACTGATACAACAGTGTAGAGAAAAGCTCTGTAATGTTTGTCCCGCTATAATGAGAGATTATTATGAAATTTATTCTCAGAAATGGTGAAGTACTTCAAACTGTGTGCCATCATGCAATAACGGTGTCAACGCAATTGAGAAAACCTGTAACTGCATGTACACATGCACCATGTAGTGCACATGAACAGGGAAGGTAATATGCAACACGGTGACGTCATCAGCAGGCCGAATAAACTATACAGACTACAGTCACTCCTGCTGACTCTGTCTGTCATTTTTCCAAGATAAACAATAATGTGGTTTTCTCTGTGGTTGTCATGCTCAGTGTTGATCTTTGTTGTGCTAAACAAGAAGATGTAAGCAGGGAAGGCGTTCTCGTGCTGGCAGGGAAATATTCGGCTCTGTGCGGCCCCCCCATAGTGACCACAGAGTAGTTTTATGTGTGTGTTTAGTAAGTGACTGTTTATTTGCATGTTGAAGCTGCTTGCTTTGCATCCAGGAGGCCAGGGTTGAAGCCCAGTGCTGGCTAACACCTGTCGGCCTCCTTTGCTAGATTCTACCATTGTGACTATCTCCTACCATGCATGGTTAGCTCTAACCATAACCTTACATACTTGACCCAAGTAATGAAAGCCTGCGAGTGCATCTGAATAGTAGAGCTAGATGTGTTGGAACTCAACTCAACTCAACTCAACTCAACTCAACTCAACTCAACTCAAGGATTGGGCACCCCTGCTTTAAAGCACCCCCTTTTTTACTGGTTAGCTGTAAGCTCTAGTTAGCTTACCTTACTGGCTGATATTAAACAATATACAGGGGTTGGACAATGAAACTGAAACACCTGTCATTTTAGTGTGGGAGGTTTCATGGCTAAATTGGACCAGCCTGGTGGCCAATCTTCATTAACTGCACATTGCACCAGTAAGAGCAGAGTGTGAAGGTCCAGTTAGCAGGTAAGAGCACAGTTTTACAGTTTTGCTCAAAATATTGCAATGCACACAACATTATGGGTGACATACCAGAGTTCAAAAGAGGACAAATTGTTGGTGCACGTCTTGCTGGCGCATCTGTGACCAAGACAGCAAGTCTTTGTGCTGTTTTCCTCCAGCAGCATCACGTAGTGACCTGGCCACTATCCTGCAAGAAGAATGGCTTAAAATCCCTCTGACCACTGTGCAGGACTTGTATATGTCATTCCCAAGACGAACTGACGCTGTATTGGCCGCAAAAGGAGGAGGAGGCCCTACACCATACTAATAAATGATTGTGGTCTAAAACCAGGTGTTTCAGTTTCATTGTCCAACCCCTGTACTGCTCTGTTCCGCACACACAAACGCTGTCACATCCGCAGCCGACCATTCTCCTCCTCACCACCACCAGGGGTCACAATCCCCTGAATTCTAGCCCTGTTTATATATCTGTGAAGTATTTAAGCAAACAACACCTCAGCATACACTAGCAGTCGAAAGTTTGGACTGACGATGTCTACTCATGGAGAGTTTCCTTATTTTTAGCTTAATGCTTCGCTTTAGAATAAAGACATCAAACTATAAATAGCACTCATGGAATGTATTTGCAGTCACCAAAAACTCCAAAATGGAGGATAAAACAGCTTTCTTAACTTGCAATTGAGGTTAATATATAGAGTATTTGGACCAGTTCTATTGGTCTGTCCATCATGAATATTAACAAAATTGAAGTACTAACTAGAGCTTTGAAATTGCCAAAAAAAGAGACAAAGAGTTGTTTTGTAGCGATGTGGCTTAAATAGAATACTGTAATACATAGTATAAGTGGAATATTGGAATATTTATTGCTTCAGACATCTCATCAGGTGGAACGATTTATAGCAGCCCAGTCTTATCTAATTTACACTGGTTACCAGTTAAATTCTGCATTGAGTATAAAATTCTTCTTCTGACGTATAAAGCTCTAAACGGTCTCGCTCCTCTGTACCTCACTGAACTTATCTCGTATTATGAACCACCACGTGACCTTAGGTCTCAAAGTGTGGGCTCTCTATTAGTGCCTAGAATTAACAAAGTTATATCAGGGGGCGGAGCCTTTTCATACAAGGACCCCCAGCTTTGGAATAACCTAGTAGTCAGTGTTCAGGACTCAGACACAGCATCAGTCTTTAAGTCCAGGCTTAAACCCTGCCTGTTTAGTGGAGCGTTTGGTAAGGAGTGGTTCTGCTAGGTAGAAGGTGCAGATCTAGGGCTCCACTGACAGAGAGTGTTTTGGTAAGCTGGGAATGTTGGTGCTGTCGTCCCGCTGTTCTTCATGTTCACTCAGGTTTGTTGACGGTGGAGCAGAGGGGCGCTGACTTCTCAGGGAGCCCTCATGTCTTTGTTACCTTCTGGCTCTCCCGTTTAGTTCTGCTGTAATAGCCGGGCCTGCCGGAGTCACTGCTGCACTCTGTTAACACCATATAGTGTGTTCAGATCTTCTGTCAGAGCTAACAGTCTGTCTGTTCTCTTTGCCTGAGCTGAACTGCTGCCCATCCTGTGCGGTCTGATGCTGTTGCTACATCTGTTCTGACTGGGTGCCACTGCTTGCCTTTAACCACCATGGAGCTCCTGGCTGTCTTGCACTGTGGAAGCTTGGCCTGCGTCCTGCTGACCCACATGATGACCCGACTACTTAATTACGGACTAATCAGACTTTTATTCCTCTACCTTACAAACACTGAACGCTCCTTTCCTTTGCTTGTCTTGTTATCTGGTGTTGACCCGAGGAGGATGGGTTCCCCTTTTGAGTCTTGGTTCCTCTCGAGGTTTCTTCCTTTTGAACTGAGGGAGTTTCTCCTTGCCTCAGTCGCCCTTGGCTTGCTCACTGGGGGCTCGGACACCAGATTCTTTGAAAAGCTGCTTTGTGACAACATCTGTTGTAGAAGGCGCATATAAATAAATGTTGACTTGAAATGTTGACTATTTAGCATAAGCCTGTATCGTAGAGAAAAGGAGAAATGATGAGCTTATCGTCACTGTTACGGTGTGGGGAAACCGATCACGGTGTGGAGATTGTGGTTGCCATGGCAACAGAGGCTCTTGGATGGACTCTACCAGAACGTAGAGTCTTTAAGATCCATTTAGTTGGGTGTGTCTAAACTAGTGTACCATACTAGTTCACACTCTGGTGCTTTTGTTGGTCATGTAATAGTGCTTGGCAGCTTTATCTTTGCTTTATTGTCATTGGCTTCAGGCAGATATGTATATAAAGACAGGATCCCTCAGTGGAACAGCAACTCTACCTGCTATTAAAAGCTTGAAACTGGTGAAAAAATATAAGCAAAATCCATTATACACTTAAATACACTTAACATTAAACAACAAGTTTTTACTGTGTTGCCAATACTTTGAAGGTTGTGTGTACGGTGACCGAGAAGTGCAAAACAAATGAACATTTCAGAAAACAAAAGCAAAAACAAATTTACAAGACGTGAAACACTTTTACCAGTACCGAAACACTTTTAAGACCCACGGAAAGGGCGGGTCTAACACACAGGAAGTGCTTGTTGCGGATCCTTGTTAATCAAACTGTTCGCAGTAGTAGAGTGGGTGGAGTTTGGGATGGTGATGACGTTAAAGGATGTTTTGTGACACGTGTTTTATCCAGCTGGCACGCTTCTGTTTCTCTTGTTGAAGGTCTTTAGAGTGTTTAAAGAGCAGACGGAAGAAAGAGATGAACAGGCGACTCTGAACCACGTGGGCTGTAAACAGTGGACTGTAAAAGCTCTCAGCCATTTTAAGCTAGCTAGCTGGTTCTCCACTACAGCTAGCGTTACAGCCCACTTACCTTCATTAACATTTCCAGCTCTAAGTGGTTTAGACGTCGCCTGTTCATCTCTTACTTCCACCCACTCTACCACCGCCAAACAGTTTGACTGACAAGGTCCCGCAACAAGCAACTCCCAGTGTGTTAGACCCACCCTTCCCTCAGAATTCGCAGTTTGTAAAAGTGTTTCGGTACTGGTAAAAGTGTTTCACGTCTTGTAAATTTGTTTTTACCTTTGTAATTTTGTTTTCTGAAACGTTAATTTGCTTTGCACTTCTCAGCCACCATAAAAGTGTGATCATTTTCATGCTGAGTAAGTTATCCTCCTGTAAGTACAGCCAGTGTTAAGCTTTAAAACATTCTGATTTGGTCTATTACTTTTGCCCATTTTTGCAAACATATTAGCCTTATAGCTTCACTGCAGAAGCTAAAGAACCAAACTTCAGACACCAAACATGTCTTGGCTGATCCATTACATTTGGGGTGTGGTGAGGGCTGGGGGAATTAGATTTTCTCCAAAGTATCACTTTAATAGGCCTTACAGTCCTATCATATATCCTCTTTAGCAGGGCTAGACCACGGCTCTCTGATCACACTCCATTCTCACACACCCAGACTCATAAAGGGCATTGCATCGTTTATCACCAGGCAGACATTACTGTCATGCACACGCTTCACTCCCTCCATTACCCACAGCACCTTCATCATCTGTGAAGCTCCTCCTTCATCACTCTGGACGCCACAAATCATCACCCAGACCACATCCTGCCATACAGGCACCGATTATAAACCTATGGGTCACTGTTAACCTCGTTGCTTTAGATAAATCTATAGAACAGAGAGCGGTGCTCAGTTCTGATGCCGTGTTAGCACAAAAAAACGATTCTGTTAGATCAGGTGAATACGCAGGGTTTCCAAATGAATACATTTGTCTTTTGCTTATGGACTGTTATAAAAATCAGCAAACATAGAATTTATAGTTTGTTTATACTGTATGTGTTTTATATACACTCATCGTCAAAAGAGTAGTTGCACCCAGAAGGAAGTGTTGGATTGCAATGCTGCTCAGAGGGAAGAATAAAGGTCACCAGGAACAATAAATGTTCTCTCAGTACGGCGTCAGGCCGCCATGTTCCCTAAAGCAACATGCATACGTCTCTGCATGGAGTTGTACAGGTTCCTAATGGTGTCTTGGGATCCCATGTAGCTTGAATATTCTCACAGAGTTCCATTTTATGCAGACCTTCTGGATGTCACCATTGCAGTCTTTGGCTGATGTTGACGTGGTGTTAAGGGCAGTCATCGTAACGGTCTGTGTGCATGTAGTCCTGCATCAGCTGTTTGTGCATCATTTTTATTTTGAATCTATATTTTATTGATTATGGAGCTCTGCACATAAAAAAATTTCTCCATGGTGCCACTCACACAGGTATACTTTTGTAGCGAGAATGAACAGAGTGCTGGTAAAAATCCCATTCAGCCTAATGAGAAACTACGGACACAGTATACGAGTGTGAGCTCGCAACAGTGGTTGATCATGCTGCATTTGCCTTTCTGCTAGACACACGTTTCTAGAGAGATGCTTTTTATTCCCTTGTGTTTTATTGGGAACCACATACTTGAGAAGTAAAAAATGCTAAATTACAAAGGCAACCATACGGAACGGTGGCTGAGAAGTGCAAAACAAATGAACATTTCAGAAAACAAAATTACAAAAATAAAAACAAATTTACAAATGAAAAAAAAAATCCATTCAAGAAAACAAAATTAGAAAAGTGAAAACAATTTTACTTTTACAAACTGCGAATTCTGACGGAAAGGGCGGGTCTAACACACAGGAAGTGCTTGTTGCGGACCCTTGTCAATCAAACTGTTCGTGGTCTACCACCGCCAAACAAGGGTCTGCAACAAGCACTTCCTTCCAAGCACTTCACCTCCCCTTTCTGTCAGAATTTACAGTTTGTAAAAGTGTTTCGGTACTGGTAAAAGTCTTTCATGTCTTATAAATTTGTTTTTACTTTTCTAATTTTGTTTTCTGAAATGTCAATTTGTTTTGCACTTCTCGTCCACTGTAGGTTATACCCAGAGGCTGTGCTCAAATAAGCCTGGTAGTAGTCAGATTCTGTCTTAAATTCCACTTAAATTACAAAAACACAGATATTGCCATTACTGCTGCCAGTTGCGCCACAGTTAGAATTACGGTGTGTTGATAGAGTGCACTCTGGATCCAGACTGCTAACAAGGTTATATGTTTAAACAGTAACTTATTATAACCCCAAACAAGCATCCAATCATCAGAAATGCACAAGTTACAGAATCCCCAAAGTTTGTGGTAGGTGTTGGTGTTAGTTAGCCTTTAGTTTTGCAGTGCATCAGCTAGCAAGATGGAGGAATCCCCAAAAGGCTAGAGCTAGCCCTGTGCAAAATATAGCAAGGTCGAGGGAACAAAGTAGGCAGCTCTGTGCTACAGTCCACTGGAACCACTTTTAATGTAGAAAAACGGGGCTGCTGTAGCTATCTGTTGCTGCAGGATAGGCCCACTGACATATTATGTTAAATTAATAACAACGCTTAAAATAAATCTTGCAGGAGTTTTGCACTTTTAAAAGGTTAAAGTGATGTCTAGATCAATGGAGCTGATCCTGGTTCAGCCCTGAGCTGCCCAGGCTAATCGCTAATGGCTGACAATGTGAAGCAGTCGGAGGTCACACACTGGCCTGAGTGACCGATCAACGCTATGAGATGGCTCCCATAGGAGTAGAAAAGCTCCCCCTGCTTGCATTAGCATTATTCATTCATACATACTCACTCTTACACACAGACACACACATTTTCTCTTAGCTCCATTAGCATTATTCATTCATACTCGCTAAAACAGGGTGAAACCTGACTGAGCTCCAACCTGTTACTTCTACTAATAGCCCCTGTCACTCTTTCTTTCTCTCTCTCTCTCTCTCACACACTTTCTCAGTTCATTTCACCCATGTGGTGCTTAAAGAGAGAACTACGTGTAGAAATAGCTTTAAGAAATGATTAGAAATAATGCTCCATTCTTATATGTAGCCAAAATTTGGGTTTTTATCAGGACACCTACAGGCGTCACCAACCCTTGTCCTGAAGATCTGCCTTCTTTAGAGTATATATCCTGAGAGATGCCTGCACCATCCTAATTAACCGTTTCAGAAGTCCTTAGCTGCATCCAAAACCACATACTACTTCATTATACATACTAGATGAATGAACGGACTTCCAATGGTGGCGCACTAGTCTTGACGGACTGTTTAGTAGGATAGTATATGGTTTTTGGACACGGTATTTGACTGGCTGGATTAGATGCATTAGTGCAAGTAAAGCAACATGTTGGCTGTAGGTTGGAAGTAAACTCTGCAGGAAATTAGATCCCCCAAAGGAGTGTTGCTGAGCACTGATAAGAGTGTGTTATTCAAGAGACTTTCACAGTGTGTGTGTGTGTGTGTGTGTGTGTGTGTGTGTGTGTGAAAGGCCACACTGTTAGAATCCATAGGATGCAGTTTCCTTTGTCATATAATCAAGACTTAACATCTGACTGATACTCTAAGCAGAAAGTTCAGGAGGTTCAGCTGTTTTAGAGCTCTTAGTTAGTCGTTGTGACCTCCGCTGTACTCCGTCCCACCCAAATCACTGACACAGGTTGGTGGATGCAGGGCTGTTTATTCACCTGTAATGAGTTCAGCAAACACATACAATCAGCACAGTCGAGCAAACGGTCAGCTAGCCAGCCCACAGCAGGAGTATCTCAATCTGACGTGTATCTCTGCGTGCTCAGCATCTCAGTCATCTCAATAATCTCTCAGTATTAACTGGACATACAGTTTCATAAATATCTACTGAATATACATGCATGCCCTTGTGTTCCGAATTACACATGAATTTCACCTCCACAGCATTCATTTTATATTTTTCCGTAACGAGAAAGCACATACAAATAAACAGATTACTGCCACCCAGCGGTAAACAAAAAATGAAAACCGGCTGGAAAGCGTGACTAGGCTAGAGCAAATTTTCCAGATGCTCTACAGCACACCAATAACTTAACAATACAAAAATATATAGAGTACAACGACAAATGACATGAATAAACCTACCTGTAATGAGTTCAGCAACCACATACAATCAGCACGGTCGAGCAAATGGTCAGCTAGCCAGCCTACAGCAAAACAGGCTCATCTCAGTAACTTTGTACATGTGACTTATTAGCTTCGATTAAAAGAGGGTAAAATAGCTTGCATCCACAAAGCCATCACATGCACATTCATCTACTTGCATTTAACTCTACTAATGAGCAAAATACAGCAGAGCCACGTAGTTATTTCTTGTTAT
Organism: Semaprochilodus insignis; assembly: GCA_034552555.1. Lineage (NCBI taxonomy): Eukaryota > Metazoa > Chordata > Actinopteri > Characiformes > Prochilodontidae > Semaprochilodus > Semaprochilodus insignis. The sequence goes on along the minus strand of CM067474.1, from coordinate 9,410,046 downwards.
AAAAGGTATTTTCTGGAGCTGAGCTGGGATACGAACTTACCCACAGCAGGAGTATCTCAATCTGCCGTGTATCTCCCAGAATTACCTCTGCTTTACTGAAAAGGTGTCTGGCAGCGTTTGACCAGTAGATGGCGCTGAACTCATTTGGAGGAATTTCACTAAACTATATACAGTGGCTGCGTCCGGAGCCGCCTACTACCATACTACTCAGCAGGCCAAAGCAGTAGGCGAGAATGTGTAGTGTGTCCGAATCCGCAGTAGTCATAAAGCAGTAGGCGAAAGCTCCCCGGATGACGTACAGCTTCCAGTGAGATTTTCAAGTATGCGAGCACAGCACGCTGTACTATCCCATGATTCCACTGGAGCTGTGGAGGCGTTCCGACTACAACTAAAAACATCTTAACATGTTCAGATTTTCTGCAACACCAAGTAACGTTATGAAGCCCATTTTACATGTTCATATGTTTTTAAGTGTTATTAACGTAACTTGTGAATTTTTAAGGCTAGCAGTGAACGCAAGCTAAGGCAATATAACTTCATGCTATATTAGCTAGCTAGCTAGTTAGCCAGCCAAGTTTCCTGTCGTACCAGTAGTGAATAAATTTATCTCAGTTTCCCAACAACCCAAAATACGTGTGGGCTAGTAGGACTGTGAATGAACGGCGGGACTTCTACAGTGGTGGCGTGACGTTTTACGTCAAATGACGTTGGCAAGATGGCGGACGTAGTACGTCCGAGGTTGCGTGGATACTACGTGCTCACGTACTGAAAGACTCTACTGCTTCACCGGTCGAGCAGTGCGCACCGGGTTCAATCTGGTACTTACTGACTAAGTAGGCGATTTCGGACGCAGCCATATTTTCAAGTATCTGTTTTAACACCGTTACACCTACAGCCCTAGCTACCGGAGCATGACTGAAAGTATTCTAGTTTTCCCCTGTCTTACAGCCAGGAATAGTCAGCTAGCAGTGCTAAACAGCTGAAGAAGGTGCACCCTGATATCCAGAGGATAGCAGACCACTAATGACAACTAATGTTGGTGGTCCTTTGGCATTTTGCAAAGGGTATTCTGTGTGGCCCACTGGTGGTTAAGGAGGGTATTAGACAAAAGGACATTTTTCATTGCTCCTTTTCCACTCACAGTCCAACGAACTCATTCTTCTTTCTTTTCTTCTTACTTTTGTAACAATTTCAGAATTAGTGTAGTAGATATTTTAGTGTCAACAACAACATCACCTAAATAATTTTATATTCATTATTTAGTCATTACTTTTATTCTCTCTGTTGTTTGTAATATTTGTCTTAGTTTATTAGTCCAAAATGAAGGGCTATACACATTTACAATCTGTTTAAGGGGATTAAAAACTAGTCTTGTACATGGCACAATAATCTTGGTGGTCTGAGGGAGCACCAGATGTGGCAAACAGTCAGTAGGGTGCTGACGTAGCAAGACAGCGGACCGATAAATGCATGCTATCTGGCAACTTTCAATTAATCAATCCTATCAAACAAATGTTCATAGGTTTGTCTTGGTACAAGCCAACTGTGAGGCCTCACCTCAGTAATGCAACCAGCTCTCTAGCCAACATCAAGTCAACACAGGCCAATATTGGTTGCCAGCAGGTGTCAGGTCAAAATGTTGCTGGCTTAATGCAATTTGCAGGTGGTATGCCAACACAGGTATTGTCACTGAGCCAATGTATACGTCCTTGGGTAAGCTCCCATTGCTTCTTAACTACATTATCCTTTTAGCTCCAGTGTACATCTAAAGAAGCAAACTTCAGGCTGATAGAATATCTTAGGAGGGTTAGGATGAATAATTAAAGCTATGGCTGTAAAATGAAGGAAAGCACCTGGAGTTTAGACGAGAATTTAAAACTGGAATGGAAGGAAATCTGTCACAGTGTCCGTGTGATGGAGAAGCGTTTCAGCATTTCAGAGAGATGGATTCGTCTTCACTCTCAGTAGCAGCACTGATATGCAAATGAGTGGTGATTTGTAAAGCTCCCTGCCATCCAAGAGGATCACCATATGGTTTCTCAGAAACAAACAAACAAACAGACACGTTTCACACCTCCATCTCCATGTTGCATCCAATAGTTTGTTTGGAACGCTCCACATCTGATAAATATACAGTCAAGCAACTGGAGTAATAATGATGTACTGTATGAACATATAACATGTACACACACACACAAACACATATACACACACATCCACACACACACACACACACACACACACACACATCCACACACACCTTGCACCCACAGCGCAGTGTAAAGATCTGGAGCAAGGGAAGAGAAAATACCCACAAGATGCAGTTAATTGATTTATATGGTTTTCATTGATCTATCATTTGAATTGAATGTATGTGGAACCAAAATCTATTTTCATTTTATAAAATGATCAACTGACCTCAAGGTAGGGATGGGGTGTGTGTGTGTGTGTGTGTGTGTGTTTTGCTTATGGTTTTATATTTCTTTTCTGATGTTTCTCAGGGTAATAGGGCTGTGTATTGGCAAGGATCTGGCGATACGATATGTATCACAATACAGGGGTTACGATTCGATATATTGCGATATACTGTGATACTTTAAGCAAGGCGATATTTTACTTTTTTTTTATCTAATTTTAGGTAAACTGTCCTAGTATAAAAAACAAACCTCTACATGCATAAAATCTGAGTGAAAATGTTTACTTTTCATGGAGTCAGAACATTGGAATCTCATGTCCAAAACATACTAACATACTACTACTGTTTTAACAGTTTAACAGAAATTAACAGTTCTCCACACTAACAGCTCCATTGTATTCACCATATTACGGAAGCCTTCATTCTCTACAACACTGAGAGGGCGCATGTCTTTGCAAATGAAATAAAGCCCTGACTGAGTTATTTTGGTTGCACGCGTTGAGGTCGGTGGTAACTTTGGCGTGTGAACTTGTTCCAGAGTGAGCTGAGAGGGATCCACTCGTTTAACGTCAGTCGTTCGCTGTTCTGCTAACTTTACATCAGAATGGTGTCTTGCTAAGTGTGCTCTCAAATTCGTCGTGTTCCCCGAATATTTGATTTTGCCGTGGCACATTTTGCAAACGGCATGGTTCTTGTCGATCTCCGTTGTGCCTTCTTTATTGTGAAAGCCAAAATGAGCCCAGACTTCAGCTCTATACACCGCGGGAGCCGGTCTAATGCGTTCGGATTCAGCCATTGGCGGTCACACTAATGCAGTTAGGTTTGCTAATGCTAATGTGGTGCGGTACTTGCTTACATTGACGCGGAAGCGCCTAATGGCTGAAGTGAACCACTGTCTGCCATCTAGTGGTCGGGGATTTAAATACAACACAAAATCATCAACTGCCGCGAATCTTTACGTGTAAAATATGAATTAAAAATCGGTACTGTTTTTTTGAGAATCGATACACTATCGCAAAACAGAATATCGCGACATTAAGGTGTATCGATTTTTTCTTACACCCCTACAGGGTAGGTGTTTTTACTACTCTGTGGGGACTGTGTTTGTGTGGTGTTTTACTCCTTTGTGGAGACACTGTATTTAGAGACTTTGTGGGAGCGGTGCTGGTGTAGTGTTTACTTTCATTTTTACTGCTTTGTGGGGAGAGTATGTTTGTGTGCATGCTGTTTTCTTCCTATGTCAAATCAAATCAAATCGGTGAGGCCAATCATTCTCTGAGTAGAGAGTTTTTGAGCCATTTTGTGCCATTTGTGATTTTCACACCGAGGAATTTGTGTTCCGCATTTAACCCATCCGTGAAGTGAAACACCCACATACAGACACACTAGTGAATACACACACTAGGGGACCGTGAGCACACTTGCCCGGAGCGGTGGGCAGCCCTAGCCCTATCCACGGCACCTGGGGAGCAGTTGGGGGTTAGGTGCCTTGCTCAAGGGCACCTCAGTCGTTACTGTCGGTTCAGGGAATCGAACCGGCAACCCTCCGGTCACAAGGCTGGTTCCCTAACCTCCAGCCCACGACTGTGTGAGGATTTTACACATAGTTTTTATTACGTTTTAGGGACTGCCAGTGAGCTGTTTTACTTCTTTGTAGGGGAGACTATATATATATATAGATAGATGGATAGATCGATCATCTTCTCTTGTGGGGATTCCCCACATGGTCTATATTTCAAACCCTGCTGTTATTAATCTTGGTGGGTAAGCAGGGACGAGGACACTGAAGAGAACATTCTATTGACTCATTGACACATCCAGTGTACTCAGTTTTCCATCCTTATCCGTTAATCAACTAAGGCATGTTTAGTGTCGGAAGTTCATGCTGAAGCTATGAGGCTCATGTAGCTATAAAGTAATAGAAGTTTATACAGTATATACAGTATTAACCTGTTTAGGCACATTTGGTTAAATGAATGTAGAATATCCAGCAGTGACACTGTTTTTACAGTTCCATCTAAACAAACAAGCAACACGGATGATTGACAAGTTACTTGTCAGATGTGAAATTGCTACTTCGATGACAGCTACTAGACAACAGCTTGGCTCAACTCTTTTGGTGCAATGCATCACAGTAATGCAAAGAAACCTGGTAATATATGAGATAAGGTTGCTGGGATGGACCCACACATTTCTGAATGATGAAAAGCCTCTTTNTAACCTGGATAAGTGCATGCCAGGTTATATTACATTTCACCCACATTCAGGTGGCCCATTTTCCCCTTGTCCCTCAGTGTATCTGTTATGGGCCTGCCTATCACTTTAATGTGGATGGAGAAGCCTGACTGAACCAGATCACGTCTGGAAGTGCGTGTGTGAATCTGTCTGTGTATGTGTCGTGTCGCAGAAACCTGAATGAAGGCATCATTTCACAATCCTATAAGTCTGGACCGATTTTGGCGGGCCCGTTGCCATGGCGATGCGGTCATCCCCATCTATAAAAAGCCATGTGTTCATTACTTTACATAATTCCTGTCACTTTGGATTTTCCGGGTGTTGATCTGATACACACCAGCTTACATTATTGAAGAGTTTTTACTGCTCCTTTAATGTCACATACACTCCACCTTAACCAGAACAGGACCAGAGAGAGAGAGAGAAAGGGGGGGGGGGTTAGACATATGACACATCTGCATAACTAAACATCTGTACTGTAAAAATATACATAGAAAAAGAGAGAGTGAGATGATAAGAGAGAAACTATAGGAGAGGAGCGAAAGAGAGATACACATGGGCAAAGAGAATTACAGAGAGACGAAAGCAGCAGAAAGAGAGAGAGGAAAGAGTGAGAGACAGAAAAAGATGAAGGGAGAAAGAGATAGATAGTGGAAAAAGAAAGACAAAGAAAGAGACAAGAAAGAAAGGAAAAAGGGTGTGACAGAAAGAGAAGTGCTAAAGCTGACATGAACCTTTCTTTGTGTGTGTGTATATGTATGTGTGTTTGTGTGAGTGCATTTGTGTGTCTGTTTATGTGTGTGCATGTCTTTGTGTGTGTGTGTGTGTGTATGTGTGTTTGTGTCTGTCTGTGTGTGTGTGTATGTGTGTGTGTGCGTGTTTGTGTGCGTATATGTGTGTCTGTGCCTGTTTGTGTGTGTATGTGTGTTTGTGTCTGTGTGTGTGTGTGTATGTCTGTGTGTGTTTGTGTGTATGTGTGTCTGTGTGTCTTTGTGTATGTGTGTCTGTGTGTGTGTATCTGTGTGTGTGTGTGTCTGTGTGTGTCTCTGTGTGTGTCTGTGTGTGTGTGTGTATCTGTATGTGTGTGCGTGTGTGTGTCTGTGCCTGTGTGCGTGTGTGAGATAAAGGAGATGGGTCATGTGTGATTAGCTGATGATTGGTCTCTCAGCCTGTTCACAGTCTGGTGTCTGTTTAGCTCCAGCACTGGAGTGCACACTGGTGGTGAAGGGAACCAGGGGTCACAGTGTCTACAACACAGATATACACTAAACCATGTACTGTCTGAAACCCCCAGGGCACCTACATGTCTGGTGAGAGTTTGTATACACTGGTGATGATGGTAAAATGGGGGCAAATCTGTTTCTGTGTCTTTGGGGGCTATTTTGCCTCACAGCGCCCTGCGTGTACCTCTCCGCCATGAATGAATCAGAACAAAGAAAACAGAGAAAAGACCAAACGCTTATCACAAGACTATCATAAAACAGTGCCTCAGGCATCAGACCGCGAATACATAACCATTTCATGCTGCACTACTTTCTGTGTGGGAGCCGTCAGAGGGAGCATTCAAGTCTTCAGACGTGTCTGGGGGCGGAGACCAGGGGAATTAGATTTTCATCCAAAATATCCAGTAAAGAAAATGACTGGAATTCTGCTCCGGATTTTGAATCGCGAGCCGCTTTCAGCCGCTGGCCATGACTGTCGGAGTTCTTCTCAGTGAAAGTTCCTCTCCCGGTTCGTGCCTCGGTTGTACTCCAGAGAGCTCCTGTTCTATTTATAGCACACTATTTATAGTCAGGAGAGAGAGAGGGGATTTTCCTTCAGCAGCTTTATCACCAGCACACACACATGCGTGACTGCACTGCTGGAGGATAAACCTCCTCTCTGACATCATCGCCTCTGCCCCAGCCTGCTGGCTTCACAGCCACGCTGCTGCACGGCCTTATCTAATAATTACAATCCCTACAGCAGCTTTACAGTCTTTAGTTTACTGGGAGACTCTCACGCCTCTGCTTAAACATCACCTTTAGTCAAATCTAATTTACCCAGTCTTCTGTTTTAAGGTGTGTTTTTCCAGTAGAACGAAACATTTCTGCAGCGAGCAGAACTTTTTTGTTTGTGCTTATCATTAAGAATACATTATTGAACATTCCTGAGCATTTTATGACACTGCAGTTGTCCACTGTAAGCTGTGTGCTACGGTGATTTCACTTTGCTTCATGAGCTCACTGGAGAGTAAATTAGACACGCTGTGTCTTTAAGGTGGTAGTAACTGCAGGCTCCTGCAGATGGCGCTGCATTAGGATGACGGGGCTATAAATCCCTGCGGGTTGTGAGTGACGGGATTCATAGATTGGGACAAGGTGGTACAGTGCAGGGAATGTCTCGTTCCATGTGTGGAAAGTGGCTCCAAAGCAGATGTTAATGATTGGAAAAAGAGATTGGCAAAGACCATAGTGTGAAGGAAGTAGCTGAATCTGCAGGTGTATGGAAGCGGACAGTCATACGGGTCTACCAGCAGTGGCAAAAATCCCAGGCTACAGGGAATTCTCCTCGGAATTGTGCCAGGGAAGGCATCCACCAAATCTGGGCCAACTGCGCAATTGCTTGATGCAAGAGTGTCTGAACATTGATGTGGCCTACATCCAGAAACTTGTTCAGTCCATGCCAAATCCAATCACAGCTGTTACTGGTGCTTGTGGAGATATTGCACGCTACCAGGTACGTTTCCATCACAGGTGAGTCATTTTTATCTGGTTATTTCGCTTAATTGCCCATGTTCATCCATTGCTGTGTGTACAGTCAAATTTGATCATAAAAGTAATGCATGCAAATTTCACATACAGCTTTGTTATTGATTAGTTATTGATTAGTTTCATTTTTGGTACATCTGATCAATTCAAATTCAGGTCTAGTGTAACTTGGAGCTAAACAGTACTAAACTGAAAACTGAAAAAATGTTTGATTTTGATATGATTATTATTTACAATACCGATAATACGATTAAAAATAGAAAATAACAGTAATGCTAATATTATGAGCACAAAGCAGTCCAACACAAAAGTGCATGTACCTATTTTGGAATCACACTGGTATAAGCAATTGTTGTGTGTGTGATTTAAGATATATTACACACATATTTTATGTGTTATATTAAAATTATATATGTTAATAAAGTTCAGTCAGTAAGGATAGCAATGCATTCACAGCTTGACCTCAAACTCCGCCTCGGAGCACAGTCTTTGGCTCATAAGGTGCTAAATGTTGACAACTTAATGGCTTTTTTCCAAAACATCTGCATGAGTTAGTGTGGGCTTCATGTAAATTATATGTAAATGAGGCGCTAGTCAGCTGACACTTGTTTTCACGCACTGATGCTGAGACATCATTTACAGTCAAATCTCCATTCGTTTCCACACTGTATGAAAGTTTCATGAATTGGATACAGAGCATTTTGCACGTCATTAAAGGTGGTCAAATCTGCACGACCTGCCACAAATAAGGGCCAAGGTGCTTAGCAAACCTTAATTGTGAGAAAATACACAGCATACAGCGGATTAGTGCTTTAGAAGATACATTTTTTTAAAGTTAAGTTTCAAATTAATGGAAACGTTATCTATCAGCCAGCTACACCAAGAAAAAGTGTGTTTTATTTTCTACAACTAGATCGTTAACACCCAGACATTGTCATAGAATAAGAGAAAAAGTGTGTTTTATTTTCTACAACTAGATCATTCTTTTTCCAGGCTGCACATTTGCAGATGCAGACAATGCTATTAGTACGATCATTTCCTGAAACATTGTAACAGGTTGTAAAATGCAATAAAAACTAAATCTGTAGAGTATTTATCATCTGTAACCATCAATTAACCGACAAAAAGTACAAAGAAAAGATGTAAAAAAAAAAAAAAGTAAAAATGCCTCTGTCGTTGCCTCTGTCGGTTACATCACCTCTCCTTTATTTATGCCTTTTGATCATTTGGGAACTGAGGACACTAATTGTTGTAGTTTTGCCCTACATGCTTAATACAGGACTTCAGCTTCTCTGCAGTCCGTGGCCATCACTCTCTGATTCTCCCCTCTGTGATGAGACATACAGTTTCAGTTGGAGGCACTTCTGGACTGTAGGAAGGCCAGTCAAGCACATGCGCTCGGTGTCTACAATGCCACATTTTTGGGCAGAAAGAAGCCTGGCTGTAAGTGCTGGCTCTGGAACTCGTCCTGCGCCAGCCTCCAGAGGGCGACGCTGAGCACTCCCAATCAAGGGAGATTCAAGCGCCACTCCAGCGCTGCCCAGTCTTTGTTTGAAAGGATAGACAAATGACCAGTAACACTGGCATCTCGTGGCTGAAAAGAAAAGAAAAGAAATCTGTTGGTCAAATCACGTTTAACTTTTCAGTTGTAGTTTGTTCCTCACTTTTGGTTTTGGGGAGGTTTGTTTGTCGCCTCGTGTTTGCCTGCTCCCTGGCAATCCATTGTTCTCCCAGCCGCCGTTTTGATTTCCACGTGTTTCCTATTTCCGTCTGTTTTCGGGTGTCATCAGTAAAAGCAGCCCGCCTTGTTTCCCCACCTCATCTGTGGTGGTACAGCGGTAACGTGCCGTAATTAGCACCAACCCACCACAGGTTGCTGTTCTGATCAGTAGTTCAGTTGCCCTCTACTGTTCTGCACTTGGGTTGCACTTGGGTGTTGGTGGTCCTTCACATGGTCTTGAGTGAGTCACCCGTTACACTGGCACTGTCCTGCTGAAATGACTATGGACTTCCAGGGAAGAGACATCATCTTGATGGCAGCATATGCCTCTGTACCTTCACATGTACGGAAGTCATCCATGCCATGCCAGCCATAATCATGAAAGATGTAGGTCCATGGACTCATCTGACCACAGCACACATTCTCTGGTCTTTTGGACCACCTAAGATGAGCTTTGGGCCCAGAGAGCTCGGCGGTGTTCCTGCACAGAATTGATGTTTGCCTTTCTTCTTGTGTGCCAGAATAGAGCAACACCCCAATCACAATCCCCTCGCCTGTTACCAATACACCGGCTTAAAATGTTTCAAAAAGGTGCAACCTGAATGTTTCTTCACTCTGATTTTGCCGTGTCAATATTCACAAGTTGGTCAGCCAAAATATCAATAGGCAAGTATTTTTGTGGAAATTTGTCAGTTAAAAACAGGTTTGGGAGAATGAACAAATTACTGATTTTTGTTGTGCAAAATGACCTTATTTTTCTGCAAATGGGGTTGAAATATAAAAATTAAAACAACAGTATTTAGTTAAATAGCTAGTGTTGTAGCCTATTTATACTATAATAACACACACAAAGTTTCTCAGCTCTCAAACTCTATGGGCTAGTTTCAATGACCTGGATTAAATCTAACTACTTTAAAATGATGAAGCATCATTCAGCAAGAATTCCATTACACTTACCTTTACCTTTATAATTAAACAAGTGAAATCTGTGCTAAAAAGTAAGCTGTGGACCCAAAACATATCATGATCAACTACATCTGAGGTAAAATGTTGATATGATTATTATTTACAATACCAATAATAAGATTAAAAATAGAAAATAACAGTAATGCTAATATTATGAGCACAAAGCAGTCCAACACAAAAGTGCATGTACCTATTTTGGAGGCACACTGGTATAAGCAATTGTTGTGTGTGTGATTTAAGATATATTACACACATATTTTAAGTGTTATATTAAAATTATCTATGTTAATAAAGTTCAGTCAGTAAGGGTAGCAATGCATTCACAGCTTGACCTCAAACTGTACCTCGGAGCACAGTTTACTTTTCATTCAGATTATAATAGCTATTCATGCATAGCAATAACACAAGCATCCATTCCTCAGATATATATATGTCAGATACACTTACATGCATCAGTGAGGTAGATTCTGCAATCATAGTCAATTTGACACAGCACCTATTGTCTATAATGGCTGATGTAGAAATCTAAAGCACAGATGGGGTTAGTTTATATGGAGTGCTGGGTTAAAGTAACATTTATGGCATCTTCGTTCATTCCATGGATGGAAAACAAGCTCTTGAAATCACCCTGGGTAAAAACCATGTTGGTAAAATGCTATTTGTGGAAAAAGAGTTCCTGTGTGTTTTATTTCAGTCTCCTGTCGCGTGAATCGGTCTTAATTATTAAGGACATCTTGTGGTAAACTGCCTTGCCACACCTCAGTAATAAACTAATCCAGTCCAAACAGTACTGAGTCGTAAAGGTCAGTATAAGAATTCTCCAGACTCCAGAATTCTCCCCAGAACCCGCACAGTTACCGGCCGTGCCCCAGAAACAGTGTTATTTATTGTCTGATGGCGACGTTAGCGTCTCTCAGCATGCGGTGAGCGTCTGCCGGAAAGCAAGGACGGAGACGCACTGTTACTATGGTAACAGGTAGAGGATCTATGTCACGCTTCCAGAGAAGTTTCAGTGTGCACGTAGGTCATCAGCCTAAACAAAGAGAGATAGATTGAGTTCACATCACACGTTCAACAGTGAGAATGAAACAGGGAAGCACCAGAGGGGCCTTACTGGACACACTGAAGAAGTTCCGAACGTAGCGTTCACGGCCCAGTGCGTATATGGAAACCAAGCTGCAGTAACGTAAGAATGCACCATTTTTGTGACATTGTGGAAACCAATGCATTTACATTATACTCTCTTTAGCTTGTAGCAGTTTAGCTCCGCCCATTTATATTGAGATTATACGTATAACTTAGCCCGATCTACTGTCTGAATGAGGCACAATACAAGGCAGCCAATCAGAACCGAGCCTATTTACATATACAAGCCACAGTAACAAAAACAGCCTGTTTAATTCTAAGGGATAAAAAGAGGTAATAAATAAATACAAGAAAAGACACATCTGGGTTGAGACTCAGACAAGGGGTTTATGGGCAATCATGGTTTATGGGTCCTGGGAGAGGTGACAGCTTGAACCTGAATTACTATATTATACTATATCATGTATTCGAGCAAGATGAGTAATATTTTCATACAAGCAACACTTCTCTGCAGCTGTGCTTCTACCATCTGTGATCTATTCAGCCAAAATCATCGCAAGCACAAACGTGACAACCTACCCCATGTGTGAGGTTAACTGAGGGGCTAGTTGTAACAGTGACTGATAAAGTCTGGTAAATTGATGCAACAATCAATTCATTCAGTATAATTATACTTTGATTGAGCCAGACGGGTCATCTTGTCTAAATACATAGACATCCAAATGAATATGAAAAATTTAATAGTGAAAGCGACAGTGTCGAACAGTGACGAATATATTCTATACAACAAAGTGGACCAGCAAATATCAGCAGGATAAAAGTGACATATATTCTATTATCTTCTATATCCTTCCCATCATCTGACACACAGGTATGCAATCGCATCTCAGCGTGCCTGACGGACATCTCACTGTATGACAGCTCACCACCTTAACCTCAATCCCAGCAAGACTGAGCTGCTGTTTATCCCCAGCACTACAGGTCCTCACCATGATCTTGCCATCTCATTTGGGAACTCCTTGATCACCCCGACTGAAGATGCAAGAAGCCTTGGTGTGATCCTGGATGGTCTTCCTCTACATCATATTTAAAACTCTGATGCTGCCTACAAAGCCAAGAATGTACCAGCGTCTCCCTACCTTATGGCAATGGTTAAGAGTCTATCTGTACCTCGAGCCCTTCAAGCTTTAGGTACAGCTCGACTCGAACCGCCATCCCTGAAGACGCATGGAAGACAAGCGTCCAGACTCTTCTCTGTCCTGGAGCCCAGATGGTGGAATGAACTCCCACTGGCTGTCCGAACAACTGAGTCTCTTACAGTCTTCAAGCGCAGACTGAAGACCCATCTCTTTGTAAAGCACTTCAGTGAGTGAGCACTAGTAGATGAAATACTTTGTTTCTGCACTTATACTGACCATAACCTTTCTTCTCTCTAGGTGTGAGCGCTGGGTTGGGGTTGCCAGGTAGTGCACTTATGCTTATATATATCTGTGTATTGTTCTCTCTAGGTATCAGCACTGGCCCTTGTTCGGGCAGTGTCTGAGCTCAGGGTGAGTTTTAGGCTCCTAACCTTCTTATACTAGCTGGGAAATATTATCCAATGGAACACTAAGCACGGTTGTAAGTCGCTCTGGATAAGAGCGTCTGCTAAATGCCATAAATGTAAAATGTAAATAAATCTTTGGATAAAATGCTGTTTTGATTTATACATGGAGAGAGACAAGGATATGGAAAAAACACAAATACTGTTTAACATGTCGTCACTGTCCAAAGAAAAACAGGTATCTCCAAAATGGCAGCTTTA
>CM067474.1:9378645-9396569 GCA_034552555.1 Semaprochilodus insignis | reverse complement strand
TATTTTGAGGAATTCTTTGGTTCCACTGGTAAAGAGTTTCACTTCCCCCACCTAGGTGTACAACATCACTTTCACAGCTGTGAGAAACTGTGGCTTCACATAATATACCTTCATATAAATTACCAAGGGTTCTAAAACTCCAGAACCGTTTTAGGTACTACATACGGTCGCAGAATGTAGTTAGACTCAAATCTGCAACTGCGTTTCATTATTCCTTCTTCGTTTTTACTGTACTACTGCATCTCCAAATTCACAGTGTGCCGTGATGGAAGGGTGCGAACTGGGGGAGGAGATGCTGCTCTTTTCCACCACCTCCTTGGCTGAGCTACCAGAGTTTTTCTGGAACATAAGGGAGAGAAGAATGCAATCGACCAATCATACCAGACTTGGAGGAGGTGCTACTTGTCCTGCACAGTACACTCAAAACTTCAAATTTAAATTTAATTTAATAAATTTAATAATTCAAACTAAAACTTAAAAATTTCAAGGGCACTTATGGCACAAAATCTGAGTTTTGAGGACAACTTAAACCTTTAAGCTTAAAAAAAACCTTACATAGGAAAGATAAATTATCTGAACAACAGCTAGTTACTTGGCAAAACTAAAGGTGTTTTTTTTTTTTTTTTTTTTTTTAAACTTAAAAGTTTAAGTTGGCCTCAAAACTCAAAATTTTAGTGCAGCAAGTTGCCTTGAAATTGAGTTTTCTTAACTTTTTACTTTACAGTGTAATGGTAGTCAGCATTTCAGCTATAAGCTGACTAGAATGAAGATTATTTTATTCATCTTATTCAATACATATGCATTATATATAGAGAGCCAAACAGTAAGTATTTAGTAATCAGTAATTAATTACAGTGATACCTTGCTTGCGCACCATAAGGATTTGGAGCAATATATGGCCAGTATACACTGCCTGGCTCAAAAACAAAAACAGGACACAAACTCTAATATTTTGTCGGGCTGTCTTTAGCTTTGATTACGACGTGCATTTATGATGACATGGTTTCGACAACCTTCTGACCAATATGAGCAATGTTACAACATTTACTTGCACCCAGAGTTGCATTCATTTGCAGCTCAGATCTTGTATTGATGAGAAGAGAATCAAACACCAGTCTGTGAAGTCATCTCCAGCACATCTCAAAAACGTTAAGGTCAGGACTCTGTGGTGGCTAACTGATGGGTGAAAACGAAGCCTTCCTCCCTCAGGCTTCCCGAACCACTCTGTCAGACAATGAATCTAAGCACTGTGATCCTGGAATAGGTTTGTGCCATCGTGGAAGTACCAGTACAACAACTTGGTCATCTGGTACATTTAGGTAGTCAGATGACTTCTTTTCATGCCTAACATTGCTGAGGCTTGACGTGACCAACTGAAGTCCCCCCTCCCAGTTCAAACCACTATACCTCCAGAGGCTTGTACAGTGGGAATGACGCATGATGGCTGAATCGATTTATGCGCTTCCCTTCTTATCCTGAAACGCCCCCCTCGCTCTGAAATGAGGTAAATCTGGATTTAGCAGACCACATGACCATTTCACTGCTCCAGAGTCCAATCTTTACCCTCTCTAGAAAACCAAGGCCCTTTTCTGATTAGCCTTACAAGCCACACAGCTGTTTAACCCCAGTTCTGTGAGTTCTCATGGCATAGTGTGTGGAATTGTTTAAGTGCTCTCCACTCACAGTCATTCAAGACCACGTACATGGTTCTCCGCTGTCCTGCCAAGGTCTGGACAGTTCTAAACCTGATCCAGTAATTTCAGCTTCTCCTTAGTTGTTTTCCTTGATACAGGACAATAATGTGACCCTTCTGAAACACATTCACATCGTTTCCACGACTGCACATTGTTGTTTAACAAACGAGGACCATCAGCCTCAGGTAAAAAGAACTGTTTATAACTATAACGTCACTGCAGTAAATATCCAAAGGCTCTTATATATTTACTTATTTAAATCCAAACAGTCAAAATCCATTTTATGGTGCAGCTGGCTATCAGGTTTTTTGCCCAGTTACTTGTAAGCTAACTAATGCAAACTCGTGGTTAATATGAAGTTCAGAAAAGACGGGCTATACATATATAACGCTAACATTAGCAAGCTGATGAGCTAACTATTTTTGGAAACTCCGCCAGTAGTGAGAGTGTGATAAGCGAGGCAGCTTTATTTTACTGTTTATATTTCTCCTCAGCATTTTGAAAGTCAGGCCACGCTGCTGTTTAGAATTAATGTCAGTGACACGGTCACATAATGAGGACTTCATAATATCTCTCAATTCCTCAACCTGTAGCTCTAAATAAAAAAAAAAAACTTTGGTAAAAACAAAACCAAGGTCTTTTGGACTTGAGTTTACAAAACAAATATCACGTTAGACAAGCAAGAAGAGAAAGAGAAAGCAGGTGACAGACTGGCGGCTAAAGGACACTACTCATGAAAGAGAAAGTGAAAGAGAGCTAATCCTGAATTTGTCAACCTTTTCCCCAATAACATATCCCCATTTGTGAAACTAGATACAAATATAAAAAACACAGAAAATATCTGTGCTATCAAACGCCACATCACTGTGGAATTCTGACATTTTGGTCATGAAACGTTTGAGCCATTGTTGCTGATTGCACCAGTCTACTGTCCATATGACACATTTAGGACCTGCGGCTTAGGAAGGAGAAATCACTGCTGTACCTTTAATACCTTGGCTTCATCTGTGCACGATGTAAATGGCATATAGAATCATACTAAATCTGGGCTTAATACAAACGACCAAACCAACTATATATTTTGGTCTACTGCTGCTCTAAAAGTGAAAGATAAGCAGATATTTTGGGGCTAAAAATAATCAATCAATCATAGGAAGTCCCAGAGCATAAATCTCCTGCTGACCCTGGCTATATAGGGCCAAAGCCATATACATACAGCTCTGTAAATCAATAAGAGCCCACTCCAGTTTCTTCTTAAATCAGCATCTCCACATGTACAGCAGGTTCTTAGTGAGGAACAGAAGATTCGGTTCTAGCTTTACTGGCAGATACAGTGAGCGTCTGGTTCATAAGAACAAGGTCAAGCAGCAAACACACAGGACAACACAGCTACAGACTGGCAGAGGGCCAAAACCACTCTCTACTGACCGTGATGAGCGCCACCTCATTCCAATGTCCCTTAACCACCGTAAGATGACCTCAAGTGACCTACAGAAAGACTGGCGAGCGGTGGCTGGGGTGAAACGCACAGCGAGCATGGTTCTAAAAACAGGCTTCTGGAGGGTCATTAGTGATTTTCTAAATAAACAGATCTAAATACAATATTTGATCTGGAATTTGGGAGACGTGTTTCCAGTAGAGTATAGAATAAAACAGAACTGCTCATTTTGGTCCAACACAAACCCAGAACTAGAGGAACTGATCATTTCAGGTGGTCTCTTACATTTTTCCAGAGCTGTATATATAAACAAAACCAGCAAACCAACATTTGCAAGAGAGAACATAATAAATATGCTTATGTAGTAAACCAGTTATTGGTAAATGTTGCATAATTGATACGGAATTAAACTGTTCAATTGATACTATAACCTTTAATTTAACTACAGAAGACTTGAAGCTGTATCTATATGCCAGCTTTGGGAAATGTTTATCCTGGTATTCTATTAGCTAAGGTTAACAATGCTGCCATCAAGTGGGAAACACAGAGCATTAACTGGATAAAGACACAGGCTGATTCATGTCATCTGCTGATGTTATGGATGTAATTCAAAGTTATAGGCTATTAATTTGGACATTTTCTAGTATATAAGTTCTTATTTTTTTTTACTCCATTCATGCCTAGCACCTAACTTTTAGTATTATGAGCAAAGTTTTGATTGATCTAGTACAGGGGTTGCCAACCCTTCTGTCTTTGGGTGCCAAAGTACAATGTTTGCAAATGAAACGTTCGTAACTTAAGATACTTCAGATTTATGCTCAGAGCTTAGAAAATGCAAAGACAAAAGGAAAGTTCAGGTTTCAGGTGAATCATTACAATAACGGGTTAAACCATAAATAAATAAAAATAAATAAATAAAAAATATATATTAAAAAAACCCTAAAAGGGTGCATGTCTGGTTGAACATAAGCATAAAATGCCAGTTGAAATAAAAATGTCTTACGCTCACATGGCATGAAAAAGGTGGAAACATATCAAACTGCTTTTGAAAAATTTATTGAATTGTCAAAACAACTACAGTAACAAAAAATAACTGAAGTACTGAGTACATACAGCCACATGCCAGGGACTTTCGTTCAGCCTATCTAAACTACTCATGAACACTAGGCTAAAGCATTGTTCAAATTAAGTAAACATGGCCTTCGTTTTAAATGCACCAACGGTTAAAACACAACAAGACCCAAGTGCCGTCATTCATATCACTTATCAAAATTAAAAACCTACCTGAGCTCAACATTTGCTGTGTTAAGATGCATATTCAACCATGACCTTACAAAAGATATTTTCCTGAGAATGTCACTAATATAGTGAACAAAAAGCATGTGGATAGAAACTCAAATTTTTAGATTCGCAGTTTCTTCAAATTGTTACTTAAATTAGCAATTTACTTAATTAGCATTAAAAAATAATAAATTTAATTATACCTAGAATCTTTGGACATGTAATTCTGTGTGAAGCTACAATGAACTTACCTTCTACTCCTGGTGGCCAAAGAGGCTCCATTTGCTGCTTCAACTCCATTCGCTGCTTCAACTGATGGTGAATTATTCATAACAACGGCCTTATGTGCTCTTGCTTCAACTTTCAACTGTCAATTTAAACCGTCAAAGAACTTCCACCCAAAAATCATATCTTCTTAATGCTGGAAAAATTGGGAGTGTGTTGGGAATATGCAGAGCAATTTATAAAAAATGTTTTGAGTGAATGTAGTACCTCAAAAGGCTCTGCATGATCTGAACATATGATTTTTAGATGAAGCTTCTGTGAAGATATTGAATCATATTTTGCATAAATCACAATTGAACTTTAGAATTCAATCTGTGCCAAGTTACAATTAAAATGTCTATGATGTCTCACTAACTTACTGCTAAATAGCTTCAACCACTCTACTTTAATTAGAAAACATACATACACATACAAGCTGATAATCTGGACACTTAGAAAAGATTGAGTTACATTCAACGTCAAACGTCTGAAATATGACATTTCTAGGGAACATCTAAGGTTCATTACTGGAACACAGACTGGTACAATAACAATCTGTAATGGGTCTACTTAGACACTGATATTTGTTACATTGGGCATATAGTCACTGTCCAAAGAAAAACATGCATCTCCATTTTTGTTGATTTTCACTTCTATGCGTCATTTGATCACATGAGCTGCTGTTTACACTGTGTGGAAATTCCACAAAGAATGGACCAACAGAAATGGCCCAAAACTGCTTGGAAAGATGTCTGGTTCCATTGACTTCCATTCAAATTAAATAAGGTTTTTGGCCTCTCCTGTAAAGTTGCCATTTTGGAGATACCCGTTTTTCTTTGGACAGTGACGATATGCAAAGACCAAACAGCTCTTTAAACCAAGTACGATGTCCCAAAATACCTCACACCTACCATGAAACTCCTTTTAAAATATTTAAAAGTAACTTCTGTCTAATCACACTTTCAGCAGCTTTTGACATTTTTAAAATGTCTCTATCAAAATGCCCAATTCTCCACAAAGTCACAAAATAAAAATGCCCATATTAAGCTATATTAGTGCTTGATATCCAACACCATACTACCTGAAATTTCAACAATTTTAAAACCTGATATCTGGACCCTGATCAAAAACTCCCAATATTAACATAACATTTCAATGTCTTTCACAAACTTCTTACACAGGACATTGAGGGTACATCTGAATATCACAACTGGGACAAATAATGGTACCTTAAAAACCTTGTTACGCATATACTCAGACACTGACATTGGCAACACTGCGTATATGCAAACATCAAGTCGGGCATTAAAACAAATACATCACGCCGACTATGACAGCATATTAAAAGTGTGCATTGCTATGAACTGCTGACGAAAAAGACAGACAAGAAAAACATTACAACAGAAAAAGAAAATCAGTGTAACACGTTCGTAATATACGCCAGATAAATAAACCATCACTGTCAATGTTCGTATTTGGTACTACAGGTTACAGCTGGTGGACTGGAAGTCCAATTTGTTTTCAATTAAGCTACTTTCAACAAAAACACCTGTACTGGGATGAACAAGAAGAAATTTGGGCTAAATTAAACTACACTCCTGAAACTGAAAGGTGCTAAAAGAGTTTCTTCAGAGTACTGAAGGACGAACCACTGTTTGTCCCTAAAGAACCCATCAACCGAGCACTTTCAAGTCTTAAAGACCCACTAAAGCAAAAGGTTGTACAAGGGAACAAAGCGATTCTACCACCTCACCAGTGCAACTTGAAGCTTAACCGATACATTAGATAACAGGTATTTGAACTTGGGACCCCTCAACGACAGGACTAACTAACAGTATAGTTCATTCAAGTTATTTCGGCCAATATTATCAGAATTTTAAAACCCCTAGAACCTGCTTCAGTATCAAAAGTTTCATATCGGTTAAGCCCCAGTCCGAAAGAACCCCTTCTGACATACCGGGGTAGTATCAACACTTTGTGTTTAAAAAAATAAATAAATAAATATAAAGACACTTCTTTCTGCAAAGGCATCACTTCTAAACAGGCCCTGAATTTGGCTGAAGGCATCATGGCACGGTTGGAAATTAGGGGTCATTTTTTCCTAGTGTCAAATGAAAGTATGACTGATGTACACAACATGGCCCAGACACAAACCTAACTATTTTTACTGCAGCACTAATGCATCAAGGAATTCAGAGTATGAAGACATGGCAACCCCAGTAAACACTTTATTACAACACAGACTCTATTTAATAAATCAAGGCATAGACACTTACAAACATTATGAAGAAGGTAAAGGGAGAGGGGGACGAAACCAAACGTTCTCTATAAAAACATGTTTAGCTGACAAATTACACATTATAGCAGTCAGAGTTTTTTTGTATTTCGGTTGAGGATAGAGCAGGCAGGCTATTCTCTTCTGCTGAAAAGCTGAACGTACTTTCTTTTTTTCAAATTATCTCATCAAATAAAATGCAAAAAAATAAAAAAGCTGTTGGGAATTAAGAGTGAGTATATGTACTTTTTTTTTTTCTTTTTACAGATCTGTACTGGAGCACCGCGAAGCATGGGCCAAGTCTAGTCCTCTCAGTGATGGAGGGATGAAGGGTGCTGACGGACGAGTGTGAGTTGCTTGCGATGTTCCTCCACCTCCTCCTCCTCTTCAGTTTAGCTGAAAGGTGTCAAAACGGAGGGGGCAGTTTGGTTTGGAGGTCAAACCCAGAAACATACACAGATGATGTTTGAACACTTACATACACACACTCCCACATACATAAGCTATTTACATCTAAGAACAAGTTAAAGCTTCAATACAAATTACCTACGATCAAAGAACAATATTAAGAACACCACAATCCGGCAATCACTCTACAAACAGGCCATCATGGAGACATGTACAGTTGAAGTGCAGACCTACACCATCTGCTGGTCATGTTCAAAACATTGTGAATCCCACAGGGACAACACTCATTTTGTGACAGCATCGTACTTATGAATACAACACAGCAGCAGAATTTTGCTTATTTATATAAATGAAAATTCATTTATAACTACCAATCCCATGAGTTCTACAGACTTTGTAGTGCATTTTGGGGGAAACGCTTAAAAAACTGTATTGGTTTTTCCATTTAGATCATGGACACACTTCCTGATGTAAGTACAGTGTGCGTGATTCAAGACAATATACAGCTCTGGAAATAAATAAGAGCCCACTCCAGTTTCTTCTTAAATCAGCATCTCCGCATGTACAGCAGGTTCTTAGTGAGGAACAGAAGGTTGGGTTCTAGCTTTACTGGCAGATACAGTGAGCGTCTGGTTCATAAGAACAAGGTCAAGCAGCAAACACACAGGACAACACGGCTACAGACTGGCAGAGGGCCAGAACCACTCTCTACTGACCGTGATGAGCGCCACCTCATTCCAATGTCCCTTAACCAGCGTAAGATGACCTCAAGTGACCTACAGAAAGACTGGCGAGCGGTTTCCTGTACTGGCTGGAATATTACCCAATGGAACACTAAGCACGGTTGTAAGTCGCTCTGGATAAGAGCATCTGCTAAATGCCTTAAATGTAAATGGCTGGGGTGAAACGCACAGCGAGCATGGTTCTAAAAACAGGCTTCTGGAGGGTCATTAGTGATTTTCTAAATAAACAGATCTAAAATACAATATTTGATCTGGAATTTGGGGGACGTGTTTCCAGTAGTGTATAGAATAAAACAGAACTGCTCATTTTGGTCCAACACAAACCCAGAAACTGTACAACTAGAGGAACTGATCATTTTCAGGTGGTCTCTTCAATTTTTCCAGAGCTGTATGTTGTATTGTGCATGGCCTACAACTTAGCGTTAACCGAAGTTTTGAACACAAACAGCAGAGGGTGCAAAGTTTTTCATTTTCTGCAATGCAGAGGATTGTAAATGCTCAACAGTTTGTGACGCTACATGATCTAGAACCAGCATTGTACATTTCAAAACACATCACACTGGGGAAGAAAAAACAGCATTAAACTTAAAATGGCAGCATGTGTATTTATCAAATGCTTTAAATTTCTAGGGTCCTCGTTACTCTACAGACAGAACACAAGGAAACAAATTGCATTATTCTTAAACAGTTGGGTGTGATTCTACATGTTCTAAATGCTCTATATTGGGCCCAATTCATCAAAGTTGTATGCAATCAAATCTAATAAAAACTGTCCTCTGGCAGGGGGGTGAAAATTTATTGCTTTGCAGTTAACTAAGCAAAACTATAATCATATATAATACCAACAATAAAAAGGATCAAAAATAATACTAAATTTGTGCACACGACAATGCAGTCCAAAAGTACATGTATGTATTAATTTAATTTAATTTTAATGTTTCCAGGTCACACAAAAGTTAAATGACATGCAGAATATTTATGCCATTAAAGGCATTGAATCTTTTTTTTGGTAACTACTCAACTTTGATGAATAAAGGCCATTAAAGGGTTACTAATGTCAGCCCTAACTATTTTGAATAACAAAGCCTTAAAGATAACCAGCCCTGCACTTGGGTGCAGAAAGCGGTCAAATGAAGAATTTATCATTTTACAACAGTCAAAATACAGACCTCAATCATTTCTTGTGTGCAAAGTTTTTAACCCAACCTGAAACTCCTCAATGTAGGTCAACAGATTAAATTGGCACATTCATAAACTGAGCTTTGTGGTAGCGAATTACATTTTGTAATTCTGCAAAGCCATTAAAACATGTTTGCTAAAAAAGATACCAGAATATGGACATTTTTATCTTCTAGTCAAGAGTAGGGCTGGGCGATATGGACCAAAAGTCATCTGGATTGTTATGCTGAATGGCAATAGACAATATATAGCTTGGTATTTTCTGCGAAGTTGGCTAAATGTAAGGCCGTGATCAAAATAAAATGCAAAGACAGGGTTCCCTTCAACATGGGAATGAGAAATTATATAAAATAATTCGTTGTGACTACAGAACAGGCATCATGGGTCAGTGTTTAGCAGCTTTTTAAAGCTTTCCTGCTCTTTTGTTGCTACGGAGACCATAATTTTAGTGATGTGGTAGACCAGCACCTTGGTTATACCGCACCACTTGGCACTATTCTTTTAATTGAAAGTCTGTTTATTAGGAAGAATGACCATAATGCAGCTAAAACTGTGGCAAAAGCATTTTAAGAAACAGCAGGCTGGACAGACACTATTCCAATGGCAGACTGCTTGATAACAGATCTAATAGATGCTGGAAGAGAAATAAAGAAGAATAAATTAATTCCTAAGTTAAAGTAAATTAATTGCTTCTGCAACACAAACTTGTGGGGGAATAAAAAACTTAACTAATGATTAAAAGGTAGGAAGTTTCTATCATATGGGCCCAGGTCTTCTTAGGCAGGGTGCATGAAAATAGATTAATTTAAATGCAAAAATCAAGCTTTACTGATGAAATACATCGATATACCGCCCAGCCCTAGGGAAGAGAGAGCAGAGTCTTTTACATACTTCTACCTGATTGCAATTCCTCAAATTGAGAACTTAACTTTCACTGTTAAAAAGGCATAATCAGGATATTTCAAACAAAATCAAAGTTTTATTAAACCTACAAGACTGAAAACGCTGAAAATCACTATGAGAGACCTGTACACGTTTCACCTACATCATCAATATATGGTAAAATGTCCTGATTATACATTTTTTATTATATAATGTTTCTAAATATGCTTCCAATTTCTATATAATAGTTTACTCATTTTTTTGTTACTGTGCAAATCAAAACATTTTTGAGATGTTTTAGATGTGTGACAAAAAGTGAGAAGTCTGATGCTAGTGACCCATTTGACAGTAGAACAACACAAAGACCAGGGCTGGACAAATTACACTGTCCCCACCCCCTCTACTTAATTATTGTTATTAGAGATACATTAACTCACTTAATTTTGAATCTAACGTTTTAATGTTTTAACAAAACAATACAGACATCCAACAGCGTGCAACAAATGACATGTAATACAAAAATGGCTAATGTTCTTACACAGGCAACCATTTTAAAATATAAAATCAAATTTACAAAATCATTTTAGGTCAGACCAAGTAGTTGGACTAAATTGGCAATAACAGACCATAGAAGTTGTGCGTAGTCCACGTCATGCCTATATTTGGAACTCTGGGTCTAAGCTTAATTTCCAAAAATAACTTAACTGTAATAATTTCTTAGCTGGCTTGACTCGCAGTTATACCTTAGCATCAAAATGTCCTACCACAGTGCATATTTATATATAGAAATATATATAAAATCTCCAGGTAGGTATTTTTACAGCCTAAATTCCCTTATCAACAATAGTGTTACAGAAGTGACTTGAGAGCAGCTTATCTAAGGGAAGCAGTGATATTAAGCAATTAAATTAAGTTAAATTCATTACATTACTTAACAGGGAAACCCGTTTCCTGCACAGTTCTTAAGGAGGTTGTTAGTCTAATGATGCCAATTCATTGCAGAATAGCATTAAAATAAATGTAGTAATATTCATATTTTGACTATTCAATATCGGCCTCATAATTTAACAAAGACCTCGTCATTTAGCAGTTTCAGTGATATTCAAGGAAAAAGGACTAAACATCTCAAGACACAGAATGTGAAAGAGGTCATTTTTTTTCTTCATTATTCTCATGGAGAAATTCCTCTTAGACCCCGAGTTCCTTATATGGGCATAAGAACATTAAGAACATGGGCAAGGCGCCCACTACAAAACGACAACACAGCTACAGTGGTCTTTAACTTCAATTCATAAACAATAAAAAGAAAAAATAATAATAAAAAGTCCACCTATAAACTACACTCTTTATTTATATCGCTGACTGTACATATTTTTCTTCAGCACTTTATATTATTTAAGACAACTTTTCTACCTCAGACTCCAAAATTAAGGTATTTCTTTGGTAAACATTAATGTTAATTTGTCCAACCCTGTAACATAATACCCAGAAAGAGGAAGGGAAATGATAATACTAGTGTAGGATACGTAATGTCAGATCAGCTTCAGAGAACAGGAAAAACGTCTACAATATAAAAATGTTCTCCACAGACTTATGTAACAGATTATATTACGGTCTATAACTTAAAAATAATGTGATTACTGCTAAACACAAAAAACGAAAGAAAAAAAAACAAAGAAAGAAAGAAAGAAAACAACTCAGGTTTAGATTGCACAAACGGGCAACCTGGCTTCATAGACAATACTACCTAAACTGAAACTCTAAGAACCTAAGCCCATGATTCATAACATGAGGAAACGTATTCGTGATCCTTATTAAAACCAATTTGTTGCAATTAAACTACTTTAAAAGTAATTTAACTGCAGGTTAGAACTCGAGTAAGCTTTGCATTATGATAGTAAAGGTGCTGCAAAACATTTAACTCAATATACTGACAGCACCAAAAATCACTGACATTTAACACCTTTAACACATACCTCATAACAGACATTCATTGTTCATTCTATGTTTGGCAAAATCTGAAGATCAATCAATTTTGCATTACTGTTACTGTGAAACATTCCCAACCCCGGGTCACACACTTAACTCATGCGTAATGAAATTCTGAATTAAAAACAAAAATAAACAAACAAACAAAAAAAAAAAAAACACAACAACATCAACAACTGTCTGATCTTTAAACTTAACCTGCCATTACACAACTTATAAGCCCATAATTCTCTTTTAGCACATGGCCACAACATAAACTTTCACAATGTGTAAAGACAATTTAATTACATGCTGAAATTGGTCAATTCTTCTGCAAGGTTCCAAAAACGCAAACTGAGGCTAATTCTATTCCAGCTGGCATAATTTGGTACTAGTCTTGTGACCATTAATATATGGAATTTAAACAATTGTTTTTTAAAGACTCAAGTTAACTATTTGGGATTCATCAAGGTTTAGTGGTGTCATTATATATGCAGGGGAGAAACAAAGCACTGTCATACAGAAACTTATAAAATTTATAAAGGATTGTATTTTCTCTCACTGAGAGAGAAAAAAATTCAAACCCAGCTATGCACTGTTTATATACACACAATTGACAGCATCAGGACATTGGTGGAAGGCAAGTACTTAATAAGTGTGCCATGATTTTAACGTAGTACTAAAAATCTATGAAATTAAATTTTGAAATAAGTAATGGAAACTGATATGTCCATCATTTACTGTTTTTCCATGGAAACCATTGCCAACGATCAAAGTAGGCATCTGAGTGCAGCCTTTCAGAGTGAAGTTAGTGGGAGTGGGGGCATTTATGCGTTTATGGACACAAACTCAAAACCAGGTAACTAACTAACACACACACACACACACACACACACACACACACACACACACACACACACACACACACACACACACACACACACCTTATTTTGTTATGTGAAGCTCAAATGGAGCATGATCTGCAATAAATAAATACTTCTAAAATCCAAAATCCTTATAGTAAGGGCCAATTAACAGGGAGAGGGAAATGAAATATCTTGAAAGTACCTTTAGCAAGGCAATTTTCTGTCTTGTTAGGCAACATTTGGTAAGCTGAATGATGAGCCCACTTTACTAGCACAACACTAGTGTATATGCCATTTCGCCACACGATGTGTTATTACCGTTCGGTAGTGAGGTGTCTGTCAGTAATGTTAATGCAAACGTCCATATGAGGTTTCAATTTAGGCTATTTGGGGAAATTACACATGTCTTTAGTAGTGTACGAGTCAGTCAGTCATACCACACACAATTAGTTACTGGTCCTCTGGGAAAAACTAATCCAGCTGAAACAGGGCTTTACTCATTCTAAACATGAGCAAACTGACTGTATGTGTTACAGTTTTAGCAGCCCATCAAACCCAAAGAACACTTTTATGGGTGCAGCAATGAAGCAGTCAATTTTACATACATGTAAAAATAATGGACGTCAATTCAATCAAATAAACAAAAATATAAGGCAGAAATACTGTTAAAAATGTTCAGCAGCAGCAGTTTACACGCTACTTAATGAATCTGCAATTTTTTAAGATCTATTCCAGACAAAACCTGCATTTGCAATAATAAAAATGCAACTGGTATTCACTCAGAGGCAATTTGTCATGGTTGGTATACTAAGAAGAATCACATCATGCTATAAACAAATAATTGACAGATAGGGGAAACATTTTAGATAGTCCACCTTATGGTAATAACCAGATCAGATCAATTATATTAAATACAGAAGAGAGCATGAGAAGCAAAATATTTCACAACCACATTTTTTTTCAGCAATCTAAATCTCAAATATGCATATTTTACTGAATGGTGAATATGGCTTCAGGGTATGCAAAAAGTAAAACAAAGAGGAAAAAATAAGCAAAGAGCCTGTTACACATGGTTCGACCGTATATAGCAATTCCACACTATTCACAATTGAACCGAACAGGATGTTCCCCATACGCGTTTTAGCACTGTGTATGTTTTTACATTATTTTTAATAATTATCACCCATTTATTTCACACCAATATACACAATTCAAAATGATGGGTGTCCTGTTATACCAATTTCTTATTATAGTTTTATTCTACTCAGGTAAGTGTTAAGTACTACAGCAGCAAACTAATAATGCAAATAGAGTGGAATTGCCATATTTAACATCTATTAATCACTTCTATAGGAATTTGACAGCTATGACAAATGTCCTCCAAACAGTTATATTTACCATGACAATTTCTCTCATGAGCAAATTCAATTGAAAAATGGACCTGACATAATCTACAGAAAGCTGGCTCAGATTTATGGCAGGATTGCTCTCCTTTTTAATATTTCTCACCTCTTCTCAATGTTTGAATAAGCCCAATGAGATTTTAACCTATTGCAGTCCAGTGCATTACCAGCCCCATACAAACCAATCAAAATAACATACATTAGATCTACTTAAATTACTCAATTGTACAGAATGGCCAAGAGCAGACATTTATACACAAGCTGTGGCTCTGATATTAAGAAAAAAAAAGAAAAAAAAGAAAAACAAAACAGAAAACCAGGCAGCAGAATTTTAAATGTGCCATTTTTTTTTTCAAAAAAATTTAGGACCATTCAAACATCACTTCAAATATTCAACACCAATTTAAGAATTAATCTAACAATTACACCAACATATCGAATGTCATCACCATCACACCAGAAATTGCATTAACAGCATGTAAAAGACCTAACGTGTTACGTATGGAAAGAACTTGACTAGTTGAAACTTTTATAGGGCTGGTACAATGAGGCATTCAAAAATTCTGTGGCTGGACAATTCTAGAATTTCCTACTATCTGAATAACCATTTCAAGTCAGTTTACACATTCATTTTACACAGTTCTATGACTTTCCACACAAATAAGACCATAATGCTTACTTATTACCTCATGAAAAGGAGTGGAAAACTTAAACCTGGCAGGGAGTTTCGATGTGTACAAAATTGATTACGTTCAATTTAGCATGCAGCTTGAAATTTGGGGGAAAACTACAAAAAGAAATTTAAAAGACTCAAATAGTCACTTTGTCTCAAGTTACAACTGCAGAAATTTAAGAAGACAAAAAAGGAACTGCACAAAAAGACTGTCTGCACCTCCTGATTTAGTAGAGCCTAGTATTTAAACACTGAAGTCCAAAAAAAAACACCTCAAACAACATTAACCAGCCAACGACAGCTCTTCTGAATGATGTCTAATGATGTATTTTAAAAAGTGTCTAACTTAGACATTATGATTAATGCCATTTTCATGGCCTGAAACTTAAAAAGCATTCCAGGCCTCCAAAAACTCATAGCACTGCGTTCACTGTAACATAAAAGATTCAACAAATCTAAAAGAAATTATAAAACACTTATTGGGGTTCTTAGCACTACATGGACATTGGAAATGGTAATCAAATACAATAAATCAAATATCTAAAATCAATTAACGTCAGCTCTGAGGGTTATGGCGTTCAGTATGGAATGACAAGGAATTAGTGAAACCTGATATTAAATCAACATAAACACAATACTGGGCAGAAATATAATATAAAAGAAGAATAACAAGAAAAAAAGAAGAAACCAGTGCACACGTTTGTGTACACAAGTGTGTAAAGACTCTTACCTTCTCGTATGTACTTACTTGGTATTTCCCCACAAATTCCTGATGCTGCTTCAATCTTTGGGATCTCGTGTTCTTCTTGAAATGAATTAAGAAATACAGACACAGATACAGACAAAACATACATACCTTTCCTCTCCTCTTAACGGTGGCGATACTCCCTCTCTCTGTCACGGTCTCTCTCACGATCACGGTCTCTTTCGCGGTGTCTGTCACGCTCGCGGCTGCGCTCACGATAATAGTCTTCGTGGCGATCACGGCTGCGAGACTTGTGACGACGGCTTTTCTCACGAGAACGGCTGTGGTCTCTCTCCCGGGAACGCTCTCGTCTGCTAAAAAAACATACCACCATTTTTATTGTTTTTATTAATTTATTCGTAGCACTTTACAGATCAGTAATAAGTAGGTAATGATATGGTAATTTTACAGTAACAAACTGTATTTTATCATTAATTAAATGTCAATTTCCTAGTGACTAAATAATAAATCAGAAATTGTAGTGTGTGTTAACAAGGCCGTTATGAAATGGTAAAATAATGGTAACAAGTTGTACTTACCTAAAAATTACCTGCTTATTTTATAGTTCTTTATGTATAATAAGTGAGTAATTGTAGTGGTAACAAGGCAGCAATGTAATAGAAACACAATGGTGAAAAACAGTTTCCTGAATATTATATGCACATCTTCTACTCATTAATAAAGTAAAAGATAGTCATTGTGTTTAGTATTAAAAAAATTGATGCATTTATTTTATAGTTTCTAATGAACAATAAGAGAGAATAATAATTGAATACATGTATATAATATATAATTAGAGTTATTAATCGAGAATCAGTGAAGTAGTTCTGCTGTAATTACCTGTATCAGGGCTGTAAAACAGTAATTCACCTGTTTCTGTTTTATTTCTGACCTGTTATGTATTTAAGTGGTCAGACACAGTGTGAGTTACAGGCAGTAATTACAGTGAATCTAAACGGTATTAGAGCCGTAAAATCCAAACTCACTTATTTCCATCTCGTTTCTTACTTACTACACATCCCATCAGGTCAGAACATCAGTTCAACATGATCTTGTGCTTGTCTATAGGTGGGCCTATATGTGAAGCACAAGACCATTTTGAACTGATGTTCTGACCNTACTAAATACTGATACAGCGACTATCTTTCCATTTATTAATGAGTAGAAGATGTGCACATAATATTTAGGAAATTACATCCTGTTACCATTGTGTTTCTATTCCATTACTGCCTTGTCACCATTACAAACTGCTTGTTGACTCTCACTACAATTTCTGATTTATTATTTAACAACTAGAAAATTGACATTTAATTAATGAACAAATACAATTTCTTACTGTAAAATTACCATATCGTTATCTTCTTACTATCTGTAAAGTGCCACCAATTTATTTACATATATTCACATTATAACATAATACTTCTTTCTTTAGGAAAAGTAAGTGCACTCAGTTTCACAAACTTCGTTATATCAAACCAACATCTTACAACGTGACAGTCAAATAGGAAAGACAAATGTTTGCTAAAGAACAGTTTTCCACTTTTTAAATAAGACCAGTCAAAAACTGAGTCAGAAATCGGTCACACATAGCTCAACATTAAACAAGATTCCTTAAATTTCACACACCAATAAGCTTAACTGGAAGCACATCACAGACACAGTTTATTACTGCTATTATCATTTTACCTGGAGGCAGAGCCGTAGGATTTGGACTCGATGCCGTGCAGGCAGTCTTGGAGTGAGCTGATAAGAACTTTGCAGCGGTCATCAGCAGATACTTTTGACTGCTTGATTAATGAAATGGCGGTCACCAGAGTTTCAATAGCACTGCCGTAATCCGCTGCAACAAACAGTTTTAGAAAATGAACGAAGGAGAATAGTGGAAAATGAACAAATTAAAAAAAACAAACACACACACACACACACACACACACACACACACACACACATCAACACATTCATAGTGTGTTTTACACTATTATTGCCAGTTGGAACCACATGTGAAACATTAAATTCAGATGGGCCCTGATGGCTTACTAGTCTATCAGGTTCAACCTTTTCAGTCTCCCCAACGTTTCTCACCCATATTAGGGGGGTAATTTGCA
>CM067474.1:9345757-9372513 GCA_034552555.1 Semaprochilodus insignis | reverse complement strand
CTCACTGCTTCCAAAGATTTCACCGCTCTGCTCAGATTCAGTCAGCCATTTCCATCAAATCATGCAGTGCTGAAAACATCTGATATATTTAACATGCCCAACTGCTACTAGTTATTGCAGACAATTATCTTGAACAGCAAATTGTTTACTGCATGATTGTTCAGATATTTACTGAAATATTTTCACTGTAATACATTACAGTTCTATGCATTATGCAGATTTTAGTCTGTATTAATCTGTTTATTGTTGAAAATTACTTTGATTTCTTTTTTATTTCTAAAGTGCATTCTAATATTCAGAGTAACATTCTTATCAGTTTTCACTCTAGAAGCATCAAATTTAACATAAATGAATATTGGCCCCAAAATTCAGCAGTTTATTTTGGTTTATAGCTCCTCCCTGTCTCTGCCCTCTTGTCACACCCCTCACACATACTGAGTTTGTGGCTCCTCCCCTTCCCAGGTGTTCCTTATCAGCCCCGGTATATTTATACCCCTAGTTGTTCACCTGGTGTTCACTTGGTGTTTTGTCTCTGTGCTTGTTTTTGCTGTTACGCTGCAATTTTGGTTTCTTTTGCTCTGTAGTTTTTTATTTTNGATGTGTATAAGAGACAGTATTTCTAGAGTCTTTATTTTTCAAGTTATTTTGTCTTTTTTTGATTTTGTTGTTTTCTATGTCTTTGTTTTTCATTAAGCATTCTGACTTGTACTTGCATCCAGTCTACCTCGTCTCCGTTCCATGTTACACAATCAATCAATATTTTAGGATCCAACAACCAGTTAAATTCATCACATACTTTCTTTCCATTTTTGATATTTGTCTAAATAAGACAGCTGTGTAACATATTTACAACATGCATAGAAATCTGTTGATTTATAGTTTATAAGAAAAAAAGCTACTGTATATTGCTGTTCAGGATGTTTTTGGCTTGGTAAGATTTCTATATTTGCAAAGTATTTTCTACATAAATGCAAGAAAAATAATCTACCAGTGGAAAACACCATGTGTAGTAGTTTTATGTAAATGACTGAGAAAAGGATTTACCAATGTAATTTACTTGCTTGCCCATTTTTGCCATCAGCAGGTGATTGTTCCTCTTGAGAAAGATGGAGTTAGCTGAGAAGCTTGTGGTCCTTTATTCTGTGTTTGGAGGTTTGTGTGTTATATATGTTGAGCTTATATAATAATGTGTGTAACTGGTGATTTCTCTCCATGTGTAATAGTGTATATTCTGTAGTGTGTATTCAGGTGGAAGCTGATCTACTTACTTCATATAAATGATGTTCTGAGTATTCAGAGTCCAACCTGAGTGTTGGTGTAGTAATGATCTTGTGTGATTCTGTCTGTGCTCCAGTTTCTTTGTGCAGCGATTCCTTCAGTATCACTCTGCCACAGAGTGTAGAGGCTGTGAATGGACTCTGTGTTCTCATAAACTGCAGTTTCACGATTGAGAATCGGTATGATAAAGACCTCCAGAATAATCCTAAAGGAATATGGCGTAAAGATGGCACTGGGGGTGACCAAGTCTTTGACTCCACATCACCTACAAACAAGATTAAAGGGACAATAACAGGAGATCTCCGTATGAAGGACTGCACCACCATCTTCAACAGCATCAATAAGAATGACAGTGGGACATATTACTTCAGAATAGAATCAGGACAAAAACTGAAATACACATATCATACTCCTGTTTCTATAAATGTCAGAGGTGAGTGATACAGTGAGGTGTGTACAGTGTGATTCTTCCTTTGATCTAATAATAATATATTTAAGATAATCCTGTAGTTCTTCTGTAACGAGACACTCTAACTCTCCTCATCTGTGTGTGTCATAGACCCCAAACCCACCCTGAGTCTGTATAGAGATCAGACAGAGGTGGAGGACCGGAGGGTTTTAGAGGGCAGCTCTGTGAGTTTGCTCTGCTCTGCCCTTTCTCCGTGTCCCATTCAACTCCCAACATTAACATGGAGCCCCCTGCCCACCGACATCAACCAGCAGCAGATCCAAAGCACCAGCTTCATCTCCTCTCAGCTGAACTTCATCACTACTCACCTTCATCATGGACTCAGATTCAACTGCACTGCAACCTACCAGCTGGAGGACAAAGACACTAAAACAGCCCAGCGCTCTCTTATGTTATGTGTTCTGTGTAAGGCTGGTTTATGAACTGAACATATTGCTCAAATCATTTCTGCATTGTGAAAAAGCCTTAAGTTCTAATAGCTTTGTGGTGTTGTGAATCTGATCAACCCTGAGTTAAAGCTTATATCTTGACTACAAACTACAATTCTATTTTCTGTCTCAGATCCTCCCAAGAACACATCTGTATCAGTGTCTCCGTCTGGTCCAGTGTTGTTGGGCAGTTCAGTGTCTCTAAACTGCAGCAGTGAAGGAAGACCTGCAGTGAACTACAGCTGGCACAGACAGAATGGAGAGCAGATAGAGACTGGACCCTCTCTCACCATCAACAAGGCCGATAATACACACAGTGGTTTATACTACTGTACAGCTCAGAACCAACACGGAGCTCAGAACTCCTCTGTACAGCTGGACATTCAGTGTGAGTACAGTTCTGGAATTTGCTTTGACTGCATTAATAACACATGAAGTCTGTTACATCTCACAATATGTACTACCAACTGTAGTTGTGAAACCAAGAACTGCACAGGTTTTGGTCACCCTCCAAGTCAACGGTCCTGTTATTGGCCGTTTATGTACGATATCAGAGCACCTTCTTTCCTGTAGCCTCTCTCTGTCCTTTTGTTTTGAAGAGTGAGATTAAGCTGTGTTCTCCTACATCAGAGCTCATTCAACAACTCTGTGCTCATTCCAACATTGTCTTTTCCAGCCCTCAGACAGAGCAAATCACTCCCCTCCGTACTGCTTAACCTAAAGGGGTTTAGTTCCCATCTTCTTAGTACTGCAAACCTAAATTTCAGAAAAGGGACAGTATGTGAAATGCAACAACAACAGAACACAGTGATGTCTAAATCTACTTTGACCTTTATTTAAATAATATAAGTACAAAGGCAACGTTTTGTTTAATAGATTTGTAATGTTATATATATTTGAAACTAAAATAATTTGAAATATGAAATTGATGCATGCAACAAGTACCAAAGGAATGAAATGGGTCAGTTTAAGACTAGGTGCATCTTTATCTCAAACCAGATCTTGAACAGGTTATGGAATCATACTTGGGTATAATAGAAGTATCCAGGAAAAGTCTTATTCTTTATAAACAGGGATGGTTGAAACAATGCTGTGTCAGCAAATAAATGAATTATCAGGAGTTTACAATTAAATGTGCATCAAACATCTAACATCAAACATGCTACTCAGAACTCTTAATTAGGTAGTTGTTCTAACCATAGTACTGAGACAGCACTGGTTTGTGTTGTCAGTGACCTCAGCCTCAGCAGTGATGCACAAAATCATATTAGATCTAAGTGCTGCTATTTATGCTGTTGATCACAAGATCCTAATCCACTATCTTGTATACTGAGTCGGCCTCTCAGCCACAGTTTTAGACAGTTCTTCATTTCCATGGGAAATTATTCATCAGACATTGTAACATTTCTTTTGGAGTCCCACAAGGTTCAGTTTTAGGGTCTTTGCTGTTCTCTTTGTACATGCTACCTCTATCTGATGTCATTAGGAAATGTGATATAAACTTTATAGCTATGCTAAAGACACACAAGTGTACACTTCCATTCCTTCTGATAATCAAGACTCTGTTGATAGGTTTGTTAGCTGGGTGTCAGCTGTGTTCTCAGCGGATATTTACAGAATTTTCTACAACTAAATCACAAAGGAAAAATTAATTACTGATCCTCTGTACTTAAACTCATATAAAGATGCTTTATGAGAACCTGGGTTCTTCAGCTCTGTATTCCAAACCTAAGATATGAATCCTGGATGTAATCTGAGCTTTGTTTTGTCCCACATAGAAGTGCAGCCACGAAAGAAGCTTATTATTATTTGAGATATATCACTGAATGTTGGCCTGTTCTATCTCAGACCAATGCAGAGATCCTTGTTCATGTACTTAGATGAAGTAGAGTTTGTTACTGTAATGCTCCTCCTACCGGCCTTCCTGAGAAAATAATCCATCCTCTACAACTAGCACATCCTAGCAAAAACAAGTAGAACTTATATAATGTCTTGTTTTAAAAGAACTCTACTGGCTACCTGGAACTACTAGTTGTAAAGCTCTAAATCACCTTAAAGTTCCCACATAGCTCACAGAGTGTCTCTCTGTTTATGCCCCAACACCTGATCTTAGCTCTGCAGATTCTGGCCTTCTGCAAATGCCATTCCTAATGTACAGAAAACATGGACAGCCTCTGTCTATTATTATACATCTAAACTGTGGAACTTAATGCCTCCATTTATTAGACAGTCAAGCTCAGAGCACAAATTTAAGAAACATTTAAAAAAGTATCTTTTTAATTTTAGATAGAATTAAAGTTCTACTTGACTTTTGGTATTTATTTTTTATTTTATTTATGTTATTATCCTGTATGATTTTATAAACTGATAATTTATTCTTTTAGCACCGGTCTCTAAAGCATTTGCTGACACTTATGTAAAAATACACCTACGAATAAAGAACTTTATTATATTATGGATCATTATTCATTATTAATTAATGAATTAATTAATTCATATTCATGCTAATATATATATTGCAATATACGCTGCCTTCTACACATAGGGGACATTCATGCTTATTTCACCATGACAATACCAAGCCAATTCTGCATGTGTTTTAAAAGCATGGCTGCATTCAGAGAGGCTAAACTGACCTGCCTGCAGTTCAGATCTGTCTCCCATTAAAACCATGTGGCATATAGTGAAGCACAAAGTCCAACAGTGATGTACAAATGCACAGCTGAAGACGTGGATACAATGGAAGAATGGGACAAAATAGACTTTCAAAACCGGATTAATCGTCTGCAGTCAAATGATTTTTAAGTACTGTTAAAAGAAAAGGCCATATAACCCAGTGATACAGTCCTCAGATTGGAAAATCGTTCTGTCCTCTCTCCTCCCTCAGATCCTCCCAGGAATACGAATGTGTCAGTGTCTCCGTCTGGTCCAGTGATGTTGGGCAGTTTAGTGTCTCTAAACTGCAGCAGTGATGGAAACCCAGCAGTGAACTACACCTGGTACAGAGAGGATGGAGAACAGATAAAGACCGGACCCTCTCTCACCATCAACAAGGCCGATAATACACACAGTGGTTTATACTACTGTACAGCTCAGAACCAACACGGAGCTCAGAACTCCTCTGTACAGCTGGACATTCAGTGTGAGTACATTGGTGAAATGCTCTAATAAAATGTTTGTGAAATTTCTAATAACCATATTAAGGCCTTTTCCTGCTTCTCTCTTGTTTTATTTTTTTAATGTTGCATAGTTAGTCCTTTTTAGATGCCATCCATATTTTTGAGCTTTTTTGAACATCTATGATAATGGCAAGAGTTTCCCGGATGGAGTCAGAGAACCTTTTCTGGAGTCAGATAGAGAATACAGGGTGGAGGTACAGGCTAAAAACAGGTCAGGATAGGTAGTAGAAGCCAGGTCGGAATTAGGAGGAGACGTTGGGTGGAGGTAGTACAAGAATTTGGGCCAGTGTTTGGAAGAGAAGCTGGGCTGAAGTTGGAAGGAATACCAGGCTGAAGCTGAATGAAGAAGCTTGGCCAGAGTGAGGAGGAGAAACCAGGGAATGAGGTGTGGAGTTAAGAGGATATACAATCAAGTTTGAGTAATTATATCAGTAATCTGTTGCTGGATTAAATTTGGAAGTCAATGCAGCAGGATCTCCACTGGACAACATATGGCAGCCAGGAGGCCAAACTGAGTCTGGGGAATGCAGAGGCAAGATTTGAAGTGATTTCTACTGTTAGTCTGTTCTGTCCTCTTTTCTCCTCAGATGGTCCAAAGAACACATCTGTGTCAGTCCTCAGATTGGAAAATCGTTCTGTCCTCTCTCCTCCCTCAGATCCTCCCAGGAATACGAATGTGTCAGTGTCTCCATCTGGTCCAGTGATGTTGGGCAGTTCAGTGTCTCTGAACTGCAGCAGTGATGGAAACCCAGCAGTGAACTACACCTGGTACAGAGAGAATGGAAAGGAGATGGGGACTGGACCCTCTCTCTCCATCAATGAGGCTGATGATACACACAGTGGTTTATACTACTGTAGAGCTCAGAACCAACACGGAGCTCAGAACTCCTCTGTACAGCTGGACATTCAGTGTGAGTACGTTGGTGAAATGCTCTAATAAAATGTTTATGAAATTTCTATTAACCATATTAAGGCATTTTCCTGCTTCTCTCTCGTTTTGATTTTTTAATGTTGCATAGTTACTCCTTTTTAGATGCCATCCATATTTTTGACCTTTTTTGAACATCTATGATAATTGCAAGAGTTAGGAGTAAATTCCCGTCGGTGAACCTTTTCTGGAATCAGGTAGAGAATACAGGGTGGAGGTACAGGCTAAAAACAGGTCAGGATAGGTAGTAGAAGCCAGGTCGGAATTAGGAGGAGACATTGGGTGGAGGTAGTACAAGAATTTGGGCCTGTGTTTGGAAGAGAAGCTGGACTGAAGTTGGAAGCAATACCAGGTTGAAGCTGAATGAAGAAGCTTGGCCAGAGTGAGGAGGAGAAACCAGGGAATGAGGTGTGGAGTTAAGAGGATATACAATCAGGTTTGAGTAGCAGGATCTCTACTGGACAACATATGGCAGCCAGAAGGCCAAACTGAGTCAGGGGAATGCAGAGGCAAGAGTTGAAGTGATTTCTACTGTTAGTCTCTTCTGTCCTCTTTTCTCCTCAGATGGTCCCAAGAACACATCTGTGTCAGTGTTTCCATCTCGTCCAGTGATGTTGGGTAGTTCAGTGTCCCTGAACTGCAGCAGTGAAGGAAACCCAGCAGTGAACTACACCTGGTACAGAGAGAATGGAAAGGAGATGGGGCCTGGACCCTCTCTCACCATCAACGAGGCTGATGATACGCACAGTGGTTTATAC
Source organism: Semaprochilodus insignis (assembly GCA_034552555.1). Taxonomy (NCBI): domain Eukaryota; kingdom Metazoa; phylum Chordata; class Actinopteri; order Characiformes; family Prochilodontidae; genus Semaprochilodus; species Semaprochilodus insignis. The sequence continues at coordinate 9,365,473 of CM067474.1, read as the reverse complement.
TACTGTACAGCTCAGAACCAACATGGAGCTCAGAACTCCTCTGTACAGCTGGACATTCAGTGTGAGTACATTGGAGAAACACTCTAACTGCTAAAGCTTAATCTCTCCCTTTGCTCTTCAGTGTTGTATTACTGCTGCTACTGCTTTAGTTACTTTTTAGATGCTACCAATATTTTATGGCATTTTTTGAACATTCATGATGATGGCAAGAGCCAAGACAAAATGCCGGGACGGAGTCAGAGAAACCATTCTGGAGTCAGTGTGGAAATGCAGGGTGGAGGTACAAGATAAAAACGGGACAGGTTCAGGTGGAGAAGCTGGGCTGGTATTAGAAGAAGAAACACCTCTGCTGTAGGGATCGTTTGTGCTGGCTTATTTTCTGAGAAATTTAACATGCACCACAAAGGTCTCATTTGTTTGTTTGTAAATTAACATCTTAAACATTTAATTTGCTTACAGATTTATCTGAAATATGAACTATAGAAATACATTAAGAACAATATTTCACTTACATCATTTGGGTTCATTTGAATTCCTCCAAAAAGACGTCAGTACGTCAAAGGATGTGTTTTTGATGTCATGCTATTTCTGTGCAAAATGTAATCTATGAAATTTAAGCTTTCAGTAAGTTTTCAGAATATTTTTGCAAAATATAGTTTATGTCTGATATTTAAAAATAAATATATTAATGTAATTAATAAATAAATGCTATATTTCATATTTGTATATTTCATTTTCTCACAATAATCCTAAAAATGTGTTTAATCAGCTATAGAGGTTTTTAATAATCACTTTTTGTCAGTTCTCCATTTCTACTCAGTACAGTTATGAATCGGAATAATTCAAGCTTAAAAACTCCAAACTGTTGTAATCACAATTACCAGCCACTCAGCCAGTAACTCTCAGATCCTCATCAGCAGCTGTAGACAATCGTGTGGTAAATGATGTCATCACCTGTTACACAAACTTGTTTATCTGATAACTTGCGAATTAAACCAGCACAAACTTTTATTGTAGCAGCACAATCAAGAAATGAAGCCATTTTTGTAGCACTGACAAATAGTAGTAGTTTTGTCCCATTTCTGACTGGGGGGCTTCACAGAAGCCAAGGATTTGAGTCAGGCAGAGAAATACAAGTTTCAGTCAATAAGATGCTTATATAGAGGGATCTGCTGGCTAAACAGATATGGAGGCCAAAGCTGCAGCATCTCTACTGGTCAATACGTGGACCCCCTATAGGCTCAGCTGGGCCCAGAGGATGCAGTGGTAAGAGTTGAAGTGGTTTCTACTGTTAACCTGTTCTGTCCTCTCTCCTCATCAGATGCTCCTAGGAACACATCTGTGTCAGTGTCTCCGTCTGATCCACTGATGTTGGGCAGTTCAGTGTCTCTGAACTGCAGTAGTGATGGAAACCCACCAGTGAACTACACCTGGTACAGAGAGGATGGAGAGCAGACAGAGACCGGACCCTCTCTCACCATCAACAAGGCCGATAATACACACAGTGGTTTATACTACTGTAGAGCTCAGAACGAACACGGAGCTCAAAACACATCTACACAGCTGGACATTCAGTGTGAGTACGTTGGTGAAATGCTTCAATTGCTATGTTTATGAAATTCACATTCACTATACTATACTATACTATACTATACTATACTATACTATACTATACTATACCTGTACTCCTTATTTTGTCCTTATGTGTATTTAGTGGTATGTAGTTACTAATTACAGATATTTTTGTAATATCTATAATAATGGCCAGAGGCAGGAGGTGAAGCCACAAACTATTCTGGAGTCAGAAGTAGAAGCCGGGAAGTTGGAGGGTGAAGATGAGCAAGGATTTGAAGGAAAAGCTGGGCTGGAGTTAGAAGGACAAAAAAGATGATGAGGAAAAAAACCAGGTGGACTTAGGAAGAGAAGCCAAGGTGGAGTTAGGGGGAGAGCCTGTTATGGAGTGGCTTGACCAGAGGAGAAGCTGGGATAAGGAAAGAAGGAGAAAACAGGGCCAGAGTTAGATGAAGAAATGGAGCTGGAGTTGGAAAGAGAAATTATGCAATAGATAGGAGAAGCTGACCCAGAGTGAAAAGACCCAGCAGACAGGAAGAGTAGCCAAATGAGGAGAAGCCAGGTTGGAATTAGGAGGAGAACCTGGAGCAGTGTGATGGGTGAAGAAGAGGAAAGGAGAAGCCAAGCCTGAGCCAGGAGCAGATGTTGAGTTGGGGTTAGGTGAAGAAGCAGGCCACAGTCAGGAGGAGAAGCTTCAGTGGAAAGGGGATGAGAGTGTGGTGTGAAGTCAGGAGGGGAAAAGCCCAGTTTAAATGAATAAGTGACTTATATGTCCTTATACATGTGTGCTGGCAGTGAGATAAATTAATAGAGCAATGCTGCAGGATCTCCAGTGAACACGGCTTGAGACCAGGAAAGCCCAGCTAAGCCTGGAGAATGTTGTGTCGAGTGGTGAAGTGTTATCTACTGTTAAACAGTTCTATCCTCTCTCCTCCTCAGATGCTCCTAGAAACACATACTTTTCAACACCTCAAGTGATGCTGGGGAGATCAGTGTCTCTGAACTGCAGCAGCGATGGAAAACCAGCAGTGGTCTACACCTGGTATAGACAGAATGGAGAGGAGATAGCAGTTGGACCCTCTCTCAACATCAGTGAGACAGATAATACACATAGTGGGTTATACTGTAGAGCTCAGAACCAACATGGAGCTGAAAACTCATCTGTAACTCTGGACGTTCAGTGTGAGTACAGTGTTGAAATGCTCCAATTGCTCTGTTTATGAAATTCTCATTAGCTATACTAAGGCCTTATCCTGCTTTCTGTCTCCTTTTGGGATTTCACTGGTGCATAGTTACTCTTTTTCATATTTATGATGATGTCCAGAGGAGAGGAGAAATGGTGGGTTGGTGTCAGAGAAACTAGTTTGGAGTCGGGTGGAAAAGTCTGGAGTTAGGGGGTATAGACAGGCTGGGGTTACAAGGAAAAGCCAGGCCGGAAACAGCAGACGAAATCAGATGGAGTCAAGAGAAGACGTTGTGTTTGGAGAAGAAGCCAGCCTGGAACTAGACGAAGAACATGGAACACCTATAATCAGGAGGTGTAAACTTATAATGCCTTATGACGGTGGTCTGTTGGCAAAACAATTATGGAGGCCAATGCTGCAGGATCTCCAGTGAATGATACCTGGGACCTACAAGACAGAGCTTAGCTTGGAGGGAGTGGTGGGAGGAGTACTGTTAATCTCTTCTGTCCTCTCTCCTCCCTCAGATGCTCCTATGAACATTTCAGTGTCAATGTATCCATCTGGTCCAGTGACGTTGGGCAGTACAGTGTCTCTGAGGTGCAGCAGTGATGGAAACCCAGCAGTGAGCTACACCTGGTACAGAGAGAATGAACAGCAGACAGAGACCGGACCCTCTATCACCATCAGCAAGACTAATGATACACACAGTGGTTTATACTACTGTAAAGCTCAGAACCAACATGGAGCTCAAAACACATCTGTGCACCTGGACATTCAGTGTGAGTACAATGCTACATTGCTCAACATTCCTGCCATTCAGCAAGTATTATATAATATGTCACATTACTCCAGTAGAGTCCATGTGGTTTATAGCTCCTCCTTGTCACCGCCCTCATGTCACACCCCTCACCTGTTCCTAATTCCTCCTGTTCCTAGGTGTTCCTTGTCTGTCATTTTGTATATATACCCCTCTTTATACCCCTATGCCCCTCCTTGTCTGGCATTCTGAGTATTGTAACCGTCTCAGCCTGCACTCTTTCTTTTAGTAAAGTCAGTATGTATCTGTATCCACCTTCCCTGCCTGCTCATCACGGTCCATAATTACTGACTGACAGGTGGATGAACTCATTTCACTGTAGAGGTGGGCTATAAGACCCATATTACCATGTATCAAGATGTTTTTACAGTGCATTATTTTTTTTTTGACCCCTGATAAGTTGGAACAGACAGAGTAGTGACCCACTTAATGATTATAATATGATTATCAATATAAATAGTATGTTAAAAAAAACTATGACTCCAGTGTACTTAACATTTCACTTACTGTGCTTTACAAAATCCATTTAAACAGGACTAATTATGCTGTCTGTGTAATCAAACACGCAGGTGTTCAGTGTCTTAAGTACTGTAACATCTACAGTATGCTCAGAAAGCCTATTACTGTATGACCATTTATCACAATAATGGTAATTATTGTCATATTGCCCAGCACTATATATCTCATCATGTTTAATTTTAGATATTCACTCAGCTGCTTGTTTTGTAGCTTGTCTTGTAGTTTTTTGCATCAGTGTACTTCAGAAAGAAACGCAAATTACAAAAGCCTGTTTATAGTTATTGACTTGACAAATGACAGTGTTTGCAGTGCAGTACTAAGGGGAGTACAAGCTGCGGGAGACCAGGCGTCTAGTTTCTGCCATTGTTTATTTCGGTCTCACCATTTGATCAGATGAAGGGAAAGGAAGTTCAGACTTAGTCATCTTGAAAGAGTGATTAGCTCTTTGTGGCAGTGTTCAGAATACCATGTAGTCACAAGCATTGCTTTGCACAATAGACATGAGCAAGATAGAGAACCTCCTCCAGAGCCAATAATGCAGAAGCTGTTAGAGGAAATAAGAATGAGAGAGGAAACCTCATGCCCTTCTGGCTTACAGTGGGTATTTACTGAACAAGGTTTAGTAGCAAAGTAAAGAAAAATAATTTCTGAGAACTGATGAAAGGGAAAACACTAAGGGCTTGATGTCCTGAGATTCAAATAGCATAGATTATTATAATGATCATCTGTAGTGCATAAGGTAAGATCATATGTAGTGCATAAGGTAAGTGTGTTAAGTTGCTATTTGCACTGGCATAACAAATTAGGCTTCTTTGAGATGCCTCACAGCCATGTGGCACTGGCCATTCAACATGCCCAATCTGTCAAAACAGCACTGACATGAAACCAACTAGACATCGGGTCCTGAGAACTACGCTGACAAGAACCTGACAAGTTCTCAGGACCCGATGTCTGTATGTGAGAAGGCTGGTGCATCATACACTGTGCTGCATTCATTGCATTTATTGTTGAGGGAAATCCACAACCGGAGAACAAATCTTTGAAACCTTATCTCTTCCTTTTTCTCTCATTCTCTCATTCTGTCATTCTCTCAGATGCTCCTCAGATTTCTCTCTCCTCCCACTGTAACAGCAGCAGTGAAGGCGTGATCCTGTGTGTCTGTGAGGTTCGTGGACGTCCTGTTCCTAAACTGGAGTGGCGTCTGTCTGGACGACCTGTTCCACCCCCTGTTAACCAATCCATCAGAGAGGAGTCTGTGGGCAGCACGGGCCTGAGGAGTGTCCTCTCCATGAATCACTCACTGACAGAGATGCCCAGCCTGCAGTGCGTCAGCACCAATGAGCTGGGCAGCGCCTCGCAGCGGTTCTCTGTGGTTCCTGGTCACTGCTCATCGACAGGTTAGAAACACTGCTTTGTTTAAACATGATGCTAACTGGGGGGCTAAAGGCTTCCAATGCATGTTAGCACTGAGTTGGTGTTTGGTGTAGCTCAGTGGATAACACCACTACCCGCCAGCGAGCCACCTCCACATGTGGGAGACTGGGGTTCAAATCCTGGTCTGGGTGACTATGCTGTGCTACACCAATAAGAGTCCTTGGGCAAGACTCCTAACACTACATTGGCCTACCTGTAATATGATTAACCTTGTAAGTTGCTCTGGATAAGAGCGTCAGCTAAATGCTTTAAATGTAATGTAAATTAGTTAAAATATGACTGATGGACTACACTATCAGAAAGTGCAATATCAGTTACATTTCTGTTCATTAAGGTCCAAACGCACCCTCAAAGCTACAACAGTGGTTCAAGTGAGGTTTGCTAAATTTACTCTCCCAGGGGGATGTTTGTACTTTATATCTTAACAGCTAAAAAAATCAAATAAGAAATTCAAGATGAAGTCTATAAAGTCAATGAAACTTAAAATACACAGTATAACTACAGTGGAATATGGCGCCACCATGTTCTCTAAGATACTGATGAAATACCTTAGTGGTACGAGGGACACCCTCCTAGTGACAGTTCAGGAAGCTTTGTTCAGTGAGCGTGTATTTGGAGTAAGGGGTGAAAATACATTGCTGCTAACAAACTTAAGCCATGCTGGCAGTCAGTGTGAATAGCATCACTTCCTTAAATTGAAAAAAAATTATAAATGTAAGTTGATGGTGTGAAGAATCTGCTCTTGATGCACAGTTTATGTTCACCAGCTCATCTCGGCTGGATACTTTTGGACCTATAAGGTCAGGGCTTATTTAAAGTAGCCACCAAGCAGACACATGCAAAGACTTTTAATAAAGGGTGGAGAACGTTTATTAGGGATGTGGTATTTGCTAAAAAACTCTTCGGATCGTTTAGGTGAATGCTGGGAACGTTGTGTTGAAGATGAAAATTCATAATTGCTTTTTAGGTCTCCTCCTCTGAACATTTCATGTTTCTTTTTTTAATCTCTTTTTTGGCTGTTTTTCATGTAGTTTTTCTCCATTTCCAGATTTCAATTTTTTTAATTCAATTGTCCAACATTGGATATTAATCACACATACTAAACATAAACAAAACATAACAACATAAACAACAACAAAAACTCAGCATACATTCACAAATGTCCATACTGACTGAGGCTCCACCCACTTTTTAAAATGTATGCAACAAATTACACAACACAAATGCTCTTGTTAGAATACTTGAGAGATCTGCCCCAATCAATCAATGCCCTAAAAGGGTTGCCACATATCATCAAGACAGTCATTATAGAGCTTAATAGGAATGTCAATTAGTCTAGAGATGTGCTCAAAAACAACTTGCTATTGAGGGCATTTTGCCTGTTATCCACTTATCGGCAAAACAGTTATTTGGTAACCCAAGCAATAAACACAACAGGTCATGTCCTACATCAGTTCCAAAAATACTGTACAATTCCTGTAAGATCTCCCCCCAGACTTTTTGGATTCTATGACACGACCACAAGCAGTGAGTGAGGCCTCCTGTCTCTACTCTTCCTTTAGGGAACATGTGAGAAAAGTCCTCCACACATTTAGTTTGATGACTTGGAGATATGTGCACCGCATAGCCTTTCGGTTCAGTTCCCCACACCGCCCTCAAACAAGTGCCAGGATTAGAACATTCCTGTATTCTCATTTGCATATCTGTGTGAAGCGAAAAATGAAAAGGTCATATGAGTACCATATTTTTCAGATATCTGACTACATGACATTAGTGTGTGACCTTCAAATAGAAAAACCCCCTCGATATCCAATGAGGGAACTGAGAATCTGTAACACCTGGAAGGAAATCGGGGTTATCACATACTGGAACTAAGAACAATGCTAAGAACAATGGGATTATCACAAGAGCCTGTTAAGGCTAAAAGAGCTCCTTAAAAGGCTAAAGGAATAATATGAATGTTCAACATCAAGCCATAAAGAAGAATTGTTTTCCTGTATCCAGCCCCCGATAAGCATAAGTAAGCACATAACTGATATTTCTTAATATCTGGGAAGTCAAAACACCCTCTCAAATCCCATCCAATGAAACTACTGCTCAATAAAGATTTAAAGCCAAATCTAAAAAGAATAATGAGACCTTTTTAAAATAATAAACCTAATACAGTTTTGCTAATTAGCTAATTAGAAGGTAGACTTTGATTTTACCAAAAATGAAATCATATGTAATATCACTAACTTCAGTTACTTTTGGACAAAAAGCCAAGCTGATTGATCTACTCCTGTAAAAAGTGAGTCGGGAACTCACTCACTGCTTAAGAAGAAAGTAAGCTCCTTCGGGTTAATTTAAGAAGTGGATTTCGAGAGCTGTGCAGTACATGAGGCATATTGGCCAAAAGTCAAATAGAGAATAGAACTTTTGGGAGCAGAACTTCTATCTATAGACTTTTAGCAGAATGACACACAGTACATTTAGGCCTGTGCTTTGTAGCATGTGTCTTTTCGTTCCTCTGTTTCTGTGCTTGAAAAGTGCTGTGTGCTTTAAATCTGTCTGCTTGTAAACCACAAAAAAGGAACTGAAATTACTGTCAGCGTTTAGGCTTTGTTTTGTGGCCAAAGAGATGCTGTTCAAAGAATTCTTTTTATAATGCACACAGGAAATTCTATCTTTCAACGCTCATACACAAATTCCATTTCTCGTTCTATTTGTATGAAGCGATGCGTACCACATTTTAGGTCATATGCATTATTGCATGTTTGCTTTCCGCTAGTGTGCCCTTAGAAGCTCTCAGAAAGCAGGAATAGATTTATTTTCCTTTGAGTAACTGTTAACTAGCCTGTTGCACACAGTTATAAAATATGAGGCCCCAAAAAGACAGCATTTTCTGTTACTGCTTTTATCAAAATTCATCAGAAGGCACATACCCACCAGTGACTTAGAGGTTCAACTTTAAGGGCATATTAGTTCTTTTAATGTGCTCATGAGGTGTGAGAATGATTGCAGGTTCATCCGAAGCTGAAGGCTTTGTTTCATAGCAATGTTTGTTGCAGACCTACTGTACACGTTCTCCACCTTGTGTTTGTACAGTGAACCAGTTAATAGGATGGTGCTGCAAAGGGCTGATGAAAGTTAAATCAGGTGTTGTGATTGAAGTTCAGTAGATGTCTATTTGAAAGTCAGCTGTGTGGTACTGCAGAATGTAAGTGTTTGATTAGAGAAGATCCTTTAAGCCCAGTAACAAATGATGTGGCAACTAGATGAGAGACGATGAGAGGCTGGGCAATATGGCCAAAAATACTATCGCCATAAAAATGTTTGCATTAGTTGATACTGATGATGTCAAATGTCAAATCTTTATTTCTTTTATTTCTTTATTTTTTTTTTCTAAGTTTAACGGTAGATTTTTGCTCGTGAGTGAAAGTTGAAGAAAACAAATGGTTAATTTTTGTTGGAAACCATTTTTAATGGTCAAAACATGAGTAAAACCGGCAAACCAGTTACAAATCTGTAATGGGAGTGTCGGAGATAGCTAGTTTTCCAAGTTAGTTTTATTACCAGCTGGCAAAAATGAAGGACCACTTTTCCATGATATTTGTAATATTCATATTTATGAACTGTTTGGTATCACAGCCACTTCAGCTTCAGTATAAACAGGAAACAAGATCACATGCCATTACTCATATCACTCCTACCACATCCATGTCACAGCATATTGAAACACACCCTAGCAGACATTTGGATTCCTCTGTTCTGTGCTTGTAGTTTGAAGGTGGAAGAACTACAGCATATCTGACACTGGCTGTGTGAGTGTTAACAGACATACAGCGTCCTCCTTTTAGGCACGTTTAAACTGAAATCAGTGCATTTTGTCTAATTTGGTCGCTACAGTAACATCAGTTTGGTCGTACTCTGCGTGTTACAGTGCTGCTTCAGATTAGCCAGCTACTGAAAACAGCTAGCCTGGGAATCTAGTTGTCTGCATTTCTCCCAGAATCCGCAGTTTACTTTCGCTTAAATCAGTGAAGTAACTAATGAAACCACTTCTTAGTTTCAGTTTTGTTGCTTGGGAATATTAATATACGACCGAGTGCTGTAACACAGAGCACTTCGGCTGTAGCTGTGTGGAGCAGAAGTGATTTAATGCTACTAACGCTTGTAAAGAGTGAGTCGGCTATATCTTGTCACTCACATTCAGTCACAGGAGAACAAACTGATGATCGCTCCACTCAAACCCCCCAAAGTAAATTGAGATTTTAGTCTTCTCACTCTCTCTCGCTCCCTCATCAAATTATGTTGGTAAACCTGGAAGTGTGCCCTCTGGGGGCTACAGCAGAGTAGAGCTGCCAACCTTTCTTCCAGTGGTCAATGCCACCAGGGCTCTCTACAAAGCGGAAGTGTGAGAATAAACATTTACCAAGCATTTGTTAAATTGCGATCATTATTGCTATAATTTAACACTCAGCCCTCCTTCACCCTCAAGACGTGGGTGTTTTGCTTGGATTTCCCATCCAGACAGAAACACATGAGAAGGGTTCTACCAAGTCCTGGATGGGCTGACCTGCTAAATGGTCAAAGTTTATAATACCTGTCATGTCTGATTTAACTGTGCCATGGCTATGTAAATCAACCAATAATTCATACAAAATATTATCTTGTATTTTACAGCTCTGGAAAGAGCCCACTCCAGTGTCTTCTTAAATCAGTATCTCCACATGTACAGCAGGTTCTTAGTGAGGAACAGAAGGTTGGGTTCTAGCTTTACTGGCAGATACAGTGAGCGTCTGGTTCATAAGAACAAGGTCAAGCAGCAAACACACAGGACAACACAGCTACAGACTGGCAGAGGGCCAAAACCACTCTCTACTGACTGTGATGAGCGCCACCTCATTCCAGTGTCACTTAACCACCGTAAGATGACCTCAAATGACCTACAGAGAGACTGGCGAGCGGTGGCTGGGGTGAAATGCACAGCGAGCATGGTTCTAAAAACAGGCTTCTGGAGGGTCATTAGTGATTTTCTAAATAAACAGATCTAAATACAATATTTGATCTGGAATTTGGGAGACGTGTTTCCAGTAGGGTATAGAATCAAACAGAACTGCTCATTTTGGTCCAACACAAACCCAGAAACTGTACAACTAGAGGAACTGATCATTTTCAGGTGGTCTCTTACATTGTTCCAGAGCTGTAGATTTATTTATTCTTCATTGTACTAAAGTACATTGCACACATTTTGCACTAATCACTTTTATCCAAAGACGGAATGTAGAAGGCAGCCATCCAGCACGCACTGGATGTTGCCAGTCTCTGCGGCCGGGTAGCAGATAGTACAAAGGGCAGCTATATCACATAGGAAGCATGACAGGAAAGCATCAGTAAATGATAATCTCATTTTCAGAGAATCTCACTTCCAGTTTCATTTCAGTCTTGCATTGTTAAAACAGTTTTGCAGCTGATTTCGGGCTAAAAGGTATGAGGTGAGATACAATGTGGTTAGACTAGTAATGTTAGCTGAGGTCAAAACAAATGGTTTGCACTTGTCTGTTCATCTAGGTTAACACCTTGCTTTGTGTAAATCTCAAGCCGTATCTCAATGCTATGATTTTGTGGTTTGCATCTGGGTTTGATATAGTAAGATACTGAGTGCATCTGCTGTGCAGCAGCCTGTGGCCTTTAGAGACATGTCAAGTAAATTTAAGTCAAGTTTATTTATACAGCACCTTTCACAACAGATGTTGCCACAAAGTAGCTTTACAGAGAACCCAGGTCCAAGCCTCCAGTGAGCAAGCTAAGGGCAACAGTGGCAGGGAAAAAATCCTCCGAACAAGAGGAAGAAACCTTGAGCATTTCGTCGCTGTCCAACGAAAAACATGTATCTCCACTTTTGTCCATTTTTACTTTTATGCATCATTTGAACACATCAGCTGCCGTTTACACTGAGTGAGAATCTCATGATGAATGGACCAACAGAAATGGCCCAAAACTGTTTGGAAAGACGTCTGGTTCCATTGACTTACATTAAAGTTAAATGTTTTTGGCCTCTCCTGTAAAGTTACCATTTTGGAGATACTTGTTTTTCTTTGGACAGCGACGATTTGTTTGTTGTTTTTTGGGGGGGTTGGGGGATTTTTTGAATACTGCCTTGCAAACTGAAATATCATTATTGACTGTCCGCCTCTGCAAGACGGTCATCTGCTCAGAAATCCCGTACTGGTGCACCCCAATCTAATCAGTTACAAGTGTCACGGGTGGAAAACGACTGCAGTGCTTCAGTTCTCTGTTCAAGGTTCAAGTGCAGATTATGTGATGACTATTATCACTGTGTTTTGTAAAGCTCTTGTGCACTATATTAATGAAACTTACTATCAGTGTTATTATTTATTCTTCACCTGGATTGTGTGTTAAGCAAGTCATCCTCAGCTTACCTCTGCTTAAAACATCAACTCTTTGTTTATCATTGCTCTAGGTCATTTCCAGATTTTCCCAATGCTGGTTGGTGCTGTTGCTGGAGCTTCTGCAATGACGATCCTGTGTGCTATATATTTGTGTAGAAGGTGCGTCCACAGTGCACATACCACTAGACCTTAAGAGGAATAAAGTCTGTCCGAAAGAATTACTGACATTTACTAGCCTTAGTTTACATTTAATAACTTACCTGCACCTGAGTTTACTACACGTTACTATGACTGGTTTCCTGGGTAAAGATTAAGCCTAAGCCTAAGCTTAGACTAAAACACAGATTTGTAATAGTGAGTCACTATAAACACTGAATTGCATTACCAATAGCCTAAATACTAAAGCCCTAGTTTATTTTGCCTGGTAAACATAACAGCATGTTTCCTGTCCTCTTTGTCTGCTCTCCTTTCCCTGTATGCCTTTTTTTTTACCCAGTGAGACTGGATTATTTAAGTGACCTGCTTATGTTGCTCAACGTTTTTTTAAAGTACAGCCTTATAATATTCCATATAAATGCATTTTGACAATTCATGAATCTGGCTACTGATATTGTATTGAATTGTTGTATGAATTGTTTTTCAGGAGACCGCGTCACAAACCTTCACGAGAAGACACTTCAGGACTCATTTTAAATGATAGGGTAGGTAGGACATTTCCGTCCACTACACACACTCACGTTTGTATCTGTGAACTGTGGGGTTACATAGACTCCCTTTCCATTGCCTAAAGACTTTACCTGAACCTTAACCAGAACTACTACTAGCCTAACACTAACCCTAACAACCCTAACACAGACCTTAACCCGAACAGTTCCCTTACCCTAACTTTACCCTTACCCCTACCTGTAACCTGACCCTGACGTTATTGATTTATTGTTTTATTTTATTAATTCTTATTATTATTAATTATTGTGGATGAAAAGGTGAAAGGTCACCACAATTAAGTGTAAACCTGGTACACAGACACACACACAGTCAGGTTAGTGTCTGTAAGAGTGTCATATTTGTACACTAACATAGACATCCATACCTGAGTTCTACCACACTTATACACCAACATAGACNCTACCACACTTATACACTAACATAGACATCCATACCTGAGTTCTACCACACTTATACACTAACATAGACATCCATACCTGAGTTCTACCGCACTGATACACTAACATAGACATCCATACCTGAGTTCTACCGCACTGATACACTAACATAGACATCCATACCTGAGTTCTACCACATTTATATATAGTAGCGTATTCATACATACCTGAGTCCATACCAAACATATACATGGAGCCAAATTAAATCTTGTTTTAAATGAGACATACAATTGGTTAGTGTTTTGTGCCTATGATTAATGCAGCATTCTTGTAACAATTATGATGGGGTGGTGCTTCAAGCAGCCACAACATCACCATCACAACATTACCCTGCTTTATTTCTTAATTCTGCTTTATTCCTTTATCATATAAATTGATGTGTTTCAAGATAAAAAATGTTTTCAAGTACAAAAATGTCCTGAACGTTCTCTATTAGAAACACTGTTTAAAGGGTTAAGCCATTTTGTCATCATATTAAATATTTTTCTCTCAATCTCACAGGCTGTTTATCAGCAGCAGGAAGAGGAGGAGGAGTCCCTATATGCCAACAAAAGCCTGTTATCAACCAAACGACCCCTCAATGGGAATGACCCTGACATTCTGCACTACTCCATTATCTGTTTCCCAGATGGCAAAGAAGGGTCGGGTGAAATCAGAGGCCTGTCCTCACTTACAGCTGAATACGCCACTATCCTGCACAGCTCAAGAAAAGACCCTGAGAGAGAGACCACAAAAGAAGACAACTCTGGCACTGAGTTGTTCACGAAAGAGGAGGCAACATACGGGAATATCACCCACAAAAAGACCTTTCTGTCAGACTTGGATGCTGGTGTGGAAATGGAGCAGTCAGAGACAAAACCAGCAGATCAAGAGAAATTGGCACAAACTAAAGAAGTGGAATGCATTCATGTTAAACATCACCAACCAGATCACAGGGTATCATAGACATAAAGGCTTGAGGCTGCCTCACCTCACTTTGAGAGTGATGCTGCAAACCCAGCAAGGGAATGGTTAAAGCAAAAGCTTAACAATTACAGGGGTTGGACAATGAAACTGAAACACCTGTCATTTTAGTGTGGGAGGTTTCATGGCTAAATTGGACCAGCCTGGTGGCCAATCTTCATTAATTGCACATTGCACCAGTAAGAGCAGAGTGTGAAGGTTCAGTTAGCAGGTAAGAGCACAGTTTTACAGTTTTGCTCAAAATATTACAATACACACAACATTATGGGTGACATACCAGAGTTCAAAAGAGGACAAATTGTTGGTGCACGTCTTGCTGGCGCATCTGTGACCAAGACAGCAAGTCTTTGTGATGTATCAAGAGCCACGGTATCCAGGGTAATGTCAGCATACCGCCAAGAAGGACGTTTTCCTCCACCAGCATCACGTAGTGACCTGGCCACTATCCTGCAAGAAGAATGGCTTAAAATCCCTCTGACCACTGTGCAGGACTTGTATATGTCATTCCCAAGACGAACTGACGCTGTATTGGCCGCAAAAGGAGGAGGAGGCCCTACACCATACTAATAAATGATTGTGGTCTAAAACCAGGTGTTTCAGTTTCATTGTCCAACCCCTGTAGTTATGAAGGGCAGCAGCATAGGGGCCTCATAACACATGCAGAAACATTGAATAATATATTTATGAAGCAATACCTGAGTATTTATTAACAGCTTAAGCCAGTTTTTACAAGATCACTTTTGAGGAGATGTTCTTCCCTATAGTGTTTACTTCCATTGACTAAGCTGGGTGTTTCACCTTTTCAGGGAAGAGAACTAGTATAGAGTTCCTTATCAGTTCTGTATATTTTTAGATAAAGGATAATGTACAGTTTGTACAGTACAGTGAATGTAGGCATGGAAAGCTAAGGCTGTTGCCAACATAGGACCACCCACAGTTCTTAAGAAGAGTTTTTTTCTTAAACCCACCTATACAGCTGTGACTACGATTTTGACCTTCACCAATGCTTTATTATCGGGGATTTGTTAAGGTGTGAAGATATTGGTGAATGTGGTCTGGTGTTTTTATGTCTGCATAGACCTTTTTTTTTAATCAAAGTATTATAATGCATTATAAGTGCATTCATAAAGATCTATAAAGCATTCAGGTGTCGTATCGAATATCAGGGGAGTTTTTTGAACCATGATGTCATCACATCACCATTATACTGATGAGGATATGATGTCAAGAGTAGGTAACTCACTGACATGCTTGGAAAACACGTCCTTTACAAGGTTTACCAGGTTCTGAACCACAACCACAATGCAACTGCAGAAGAATGATTCCACGGTGCATGCAATTACACATTTCCACCAGAGGGGTCTCCAAATCCTGCAGCCTTACATAGTAAGAATAAAAGAATAGAAGCCTTTTTCAATATTTTTATTTAAATATAAAAGTAAAAAAAATAGGTTTTACAAATACAAATGTAATGAAATACATATGCTGTGAATCTTTACAGTTGTATTATTGATGAGCAGTTTTAAGGGGAGTCTGCAGAGATCTAAAACTAAAAGTTAATTGTGTATGTCTGTAACCACGCAGGTCTCCTTCGTAGAAATTGTACTTTTCTGTTTTCTGTTTATTTTTCTACATGTCTATTTTCACTCATCAGAAAAATATAAAGAACTGATAAAATATAGAGTCTCAGGTAAACTGTAAATACTTAATGTATGTGTTGATTTAATGTTTATGTAAGACGTTATGAATGTGTTATGTAGACTTCGTATAAAGACGGCCGGGAGATAAATACAGAACTTTTTTATTCTTTATATATTGAATATTAGCTAAATTGCTGTTGTATTGTTACATATTGTGTTTGTGATATGCCTTCTAAAATATTATAAAGACAGTGGTGGATCAATACTGCCTAGCTCAAAATAATTTGCTTTTGGTTAATTGCATAAATACCTTCCAATGTCAAATTGCAATTAGCCAATCTTGTGATAAAACAAACAATATATGCATGATATAAACAAACAAAATTTATCCTACCACATATCTGTGAGCTTATTTACACATTGATTTTCACAAGTGTTTGGCATGAGACCTGAAACTCAATGTAAATTTTAGTTAAAAACCAAAAAACTGTATATACTGTACATATATAAACTTATACTCAGCTATCAATACAAAGAAGGACCTACAACGTTCCTTGTATGGAACCCGCAGCTAACAAACTAAATTTGGTCACAAAACAACAAAATAGATTGTAATATTACAGATCATTGTCGTAGCTCAATTACCCTTTAATCCGAATAGATTTTCTTAATTCTGTAAATTCTTGTTTCTGCTTATATTATGTTTGATTGATTATATTGTATCATTTGAAAGTCTAAATTCTTGTTTTCCGATAGTCTTCCCACAAAAGCCCAGCCTCTAAAATGTCTTTTGGTTTTGATGACATCACTATGCACCATCAGAAACATAATATTAACTCATCATCATTATCACATATCACTCAACCGGTCATTGAGGGAAATGCTCAGCTAGCGTAGAGATGATTTCACAAATATGCCCAGCTGTGGAAAAACATGGGTCATGAGTGATTAGCCATCAGTTAGCGCTGCGTCAATAACAACATTAGAATGTTTTCTAGCTTTTATTTATTAATAGCAGCGCTGTGCCTGTTGAGGAGTTCCTACAAAAATGGAATCTTTGTGCTTATAGAAAACTTCTCTTACATTTTTACGATTGTGTGCATTTGTGGTGTGCGTTAATTACATGGATTTAATTAAGTTAATGAAATTAATAAATAAAACGCACAGCAAGCAGTGTGTAAATACTTGTTGTCATTATTCATCTATTTTTTTCTGATCAGATTTTTGGATCTATTTTTCGTTCGATTGCGAGATTCTGTTTTTAAAAAGACTTTGATCACTCAAAATATTATTGAGTTAAGTATATGTTCACATGCAGGTCATGTGAGCTACAAAACAAATAAATTACTTTCAATTTATATGTTTATTTCTCAGAGATGGTGATCTACAGTTGTACAGTAGTTCGGCACATCTGGTCAAATAACATGTTTTGTAGATTTTGAAAGTGAAATAAGTTCAAGTTCAAGAAGCTTTATTGATATTGACTACAGTATTCCACCAGCAGGTGTTGTTAAGGAAATGTGCAAAAATACACATAGTCAGACAAACAATATTTAAAAAAGGGTTCTAGAGGGTGTAACTTGTATGTGTGTATATGCGCGAGTAATATGTTTTCAGCTGTCCTCATTATTTGCTGAGTCTTGCAGTCAAATTCTCAATCTAGGCTGGTATTCAGAGTCCAGATGAGGTTCTCTGCTAGGCGAACACCACGCAGCTTAGACCATAGAAGTGGTTGATGATGAGCAGAGAGTCAACAACCACCTATTTTATCTTGTCCATGTTCAAAAACAGCACACATAGGTGTAATTTTTCTTAAGATGAGTAAGGGCCAGGTGAAGAGTGGTGGCTATGGCATCGTCTTTCGAGCAGTAGGGATGATAGGCGAACTGCAGAGGGCCCAGTGAAGGAGGCAGCTAGGTCTTAATGTGCCATATTACGAGCCTCTTGAAGCACTTTATGATGATGGGTGTGAGTGTGACGGGACAGTAGTCAATGAGGCAAGACACTAACGACTTCTTTGGTATGGTGATACTGGTGGTGGCCTTGAAGCACACTGGGATGACGGCGCTGCCCAGGGAGATGTTGAAGGTGACTTCAACAGTTACAAATCCTCTATAGACTTATTTGCTGAATTTGGGAAAAAAAAAGCAAAAACATGTGCTAAATTTATGCCACATTTTACAATTAATTTTGCATTTTTTCCAATATGTTAATTTTCCAATATGTTAAGCACATAAACAGAACTTGGCTGAAGCTAAAATCAGCAGAAATTCCATATTTAGGTTTGCTTTTTGTAGAGGATATGTTAACTTCTTTTCACATTATATTTAACCGAAGTGTTCAAACATTTGGATATTGTGTATATGTGTCTGTCTGTCTGTCTATTAATCAATCTGTCTATCTGTTATACTGAATACATGCCTTCTTATAGATATACTCATTTATTTCACTGTACAGTTATACATTATACCAATTCCATTAGCTGATGGCTTGTCTGTAGCTGTTATAGCTGAAGCCAGCAAACAGCATTGGCATTAAAGTAACAGTCTGTTCACACTTCTCAACTTCACTAGTTTCAGCATTGCTGTTTGCTGAGCTTGTCAAATGAAAGTCAAATGAAGAACAAACTGTTGTAAAGCAACAGCAAAGCAATCAGCTCTTTTTAGGTGCCTGGCATTATACAGTTTTATACCATAGCCAGTAAATCTTTAACTACGATCTTAGCTTCATTGTTGGTGTTTTTGTGATTGGCCTAATGTTATGTTTTAATATGTTTAATTGGGAAAACTTTTTTCTTTTTTTTACTTTTTGCCAACTTAAAAAACACAGCTTTATATTGTATAAACCATTTATGATAAATAGACGAATAGTCATGGTCCATTATCACTTTTATAACTATATTGTTGCATTATCATATATTATAAATTAAAGATGTATTTTTCTTCTACTGTAATGTTTCCATTCTGGAGATGTTTTATAGTGAGAGGTTTTGATCAGTGACAGTATGCTTCCTTCAAGCATCCACTAAGGGGCTGGAACTGTGCAGCGTTATAACGTTCCAGTTCAGCTTCATTTACTGTGATGACACAAAAAGGGAAACAACAGCAAACGACATGTAAATAATAGCATGGCCACACTTTCGAGGCAGGTGTTTTTGCACAGTTGGTTGATGTTTGGATTGTGCACTTGCGTGTGACCTCTAAATCTGATTATTAGAGAGCTAAAGTAGTTCACAGTTGCTGTTGAGAGCACTATATGATACGGTATACTACTAGAGGTGTATACTACAGCCCATATTTGTCAGGACTAGATTCTTTTCTTGACATTTAATCCCAAAATGTCCCCATTTCTTTTAAGGAAAAAAAGTAATTTGGGTGTGGACATATCCATAGCATGAGCCCCGCCCATATTATTACCCCAGGTGACTAGTTTTGCCAGCATAACATGAAAGGTAACTGGAAAGAGTTTTACAGGACTGGGAATAACCTAGACTAACATATAATGTAGTTGTAATGAGGGGAGGAATAGGATCCATTAGACCGGTTTTAATAGGGCAAAACAATACAAAAACACAGGAGAAAATGAAAAACACAAAACTGTCAAAAACACAAACACAAAAGTCCAAAAACCCACAAAACTCAGAAGATACACAAAAATAACCAAAACTCAAAAGCTCCAAGGAGATCGTCCATAAAAATACCCGAAACAAGGAACTCAGACCGATGTGAGCAGAGTTAAATGGCAAGTTGGTTTTATTAAACAATTAAATGAAAGGATCAGGCGATAAACAGAGTCAGGGGCAGGCAGAGGTCAGAAACCGGAAACACAGTCAGCGAAGCAGGCAAGTTTAGAAGGGCTAAGGAGGAAGGTCAGAGGAACGGAAAGGAAGAAAGGAAGCCAGAGACGGTATGATAAACAAAGCCAATAAGGGAGAAAGTGAAAGCGGTAGTCGAGGACGAAAATAGATCGGAACCAAAGAGTAGATAGATAGAAAGAACACTCGGAACTGCAAAACAGGGTTTTGGCAAA
>CM067474.1:9279636-9345257 GCA_034552555.1 Semaprochilodus insignis | reverse complement strand
GGTGTGATCCAGTGTGTCTGTGAGGTTCATGGACGTCCTGTTCCTAACCTGGAGTGGCGTCTGTCTGGACAACCTGTCCCACCCTCTTTAAACCCATCCATCAGAGAGGAGTCTGTGGGCAGCACGGGCCTGAGGAGTGTCCTCTCCATGCATCACTCACTAACAGACATGCCCAGCCTGCAGTGTCTGCTGATCCACTCTGTGGCTACTGGTCAGTACAGCAACTTCAGTTGTATGAAAGTTTGATTATGTAAATTTGGTCTTGCACTTAATTCATATTTAACTGTATTCAGTTAGTATTTCAAATCTGTTCCTGAGAATGATGATGCCTGTAATAATACTGTATTCACAGAATGCAAACCGACCACAGTGCCATATGTGATCCTCGCAGCACTTCTTCTGCTGTGTGTTATTATTATTGGAGGTCTTCTCTTCAGACTGAGACAGTAAGTCACCCGCTCAGTAATGACTACACTTAATGACAACAACACTGTTCTGTCTGGTATTGGTCAGCACCTTGTCAAAAATACTTGAAGGTGCCACAAAATGCATTTCTTCAGTATTTAAACTGTTCTCTGATGTTCTACATAGAAGTGTGACTTTTGTCGGGGGTGGGGTGCTCAGGTGAGATTTTATGTGCCCTATGATTTTACCCTAGAATAAAACCAGCTGTTTTTCATTATGGTAATGAATAACTTTATGAGCTCTGCTCTAATTTGCTGGTTAACAGTGAGACACCATGTTGATCACACAGAAACAACATGCCAAAACTAGCTGGAAGCTATCATTACCTGTACTAGATACTTGATTTAAATCTCGACAACAACACAAAAGTGAATTAAAGTTGTTACTCACTATGAAACTTGCAGTTTGGGATGATCTCCTTCAAACACTGATAAAATCACACAGCATGTCTGCTACTTACAGGCTGCTGTTGGGGTTGTGATGCTAATAAAGGTGGAGCTGCTTCAGTCTCTTCAGCTGCTTCAGCTGCTTAACTCTCTACAATGTCAAAAACTGAATGAAGCTGCTCAGTATTGTTTAAGAGTTGAGAAAATGTCCAGAGGAAAACATGTAGAGCAAAGTAACATCCTGAAATGGGATCTTGTTGGAGCGGCGTGGCTTTCTTTTCACCAGCCTGTTTTGTAAATTTCCTTTTCCTCATTAAATGGGGTTGCAGATACATTCTAACACCTATAAAAGCTGCAGCATTTAAGTTAGAATGGAACATCTGAAGAAAATAATGGTATAAAAAGTGGCAACATCTCCTTCATAGCCTGGAAAAGTAGATTTCTGCAAGTATAGTCAGCTATTGCTATTGCATGACGCAGGACTACATGCACGCAGACTGTTTGGACGACTGCTCTTAACACCACGTCACCCTCGCCAAAGACTACAACGGTGTTGTGCCAAACTCAGAGTGACTCAGAATGGCATCAGGTCATCTTCAGTGAAGAGTCCCGCTTTTATCTTGGTGGAGACGACCAATGAATCCATGTGTGGAGGCAGCGTTTGCCAGACCCATCCCTGATTGAAGTGTGGAATGCGTCAACGTGCTATCAACACTCCACCCCTACTGCAAAATCTGCAGGAACTGTGTGAGGATATTCAAGCTGCATGGGATGGATTATCACAGGACACCATTAGGTACCTCTACAGCTCCATGCCGAGACGTCTGGCATGTTGGGTTAGCAAACACGGTGGCCCGACGCCATACTGAGAGACAGACTTCTGTATGTGTAGCTCAATAAATATTGATCATATCAGTCTAAATTTATCATCAGTTATTATTCCTGGTAATCTTCAAATAGCTTTGCAAGCTGACATTTCCTTCTGGGTGCAACTATTCTTTTGACGATGTCTGTATGTTGAATGACTGTTCAGGCTTTCAGTTGCGAAAATATAATATTTTTCTTTTTTCAGACTGTCCATCAAAACAAAGGTGAGTCCTATTATACACAGTCACTACTATACACAGTATGTGGTCATTAACACAAGTTGAAAGATGATGATGATGGTGATGGTGATGGTGATGATGATGATGATGATGATGATGATGGTGATGATGAAGTGCTGTTTGTTATTTAAAGACTTCGAAGGTGGAGGGAGATACATACGCTTCTCTGCAGCTCTCTGCTCAAAGCTCTGACTATGAGACTCTGCAGCCCAACAGAGGTGACACACATCATTTACCATTTAATTATAATCATGTTTTGCTCATTTACACAACAGCAACTTTATACCCAGTCCTGTAGGGGTGATGTGGAAAGTTGTGAGTGGAATTTAATCCTGCTGGTTCTTGTGTCTGTTTCAGAGAGGAAGTTAAAAGAGAGCAAGTCCTGAGGAGCTGCACTCATTAGTCCAGTTCAGGATCAATTTATTCTTGGACTCAGCACGTTTAGGTGATGTGTAGGACTAATCTTTATCTGGGTTCTCTGAATGGAACTGCAGAGCGAGTATTAAAACAGTCTTAGTTTAATAACGTAGAGCTCAGTAAAAGAGTAGCAAGGTGTTAAAATGTGCTTTTCAGTTTTATTGCTTATGACTGTTGTTTGTTAGACTTATAGGGAACCTTCAACAACAACAACCACCAGTGTACAGTAACTATATAAACTGCATCGTGTCAAGTAGCTGACAGGATAGCAATCATCTTATATGAATCATTAGTTTTCATCAATGTCTTTCTGAAAATAGACTCATAGATGCTGCAGCTTTTTAAAATCAGCTCTGCTGTTAGAACTACAAACTGTTATAGATGTCGTGTATCAAGTGTTGTAATGTTAGACTTTTATTGAGAGTCCTTATACTCTTGTTCTTGTATTTATTGTAATCTATTTATCATTAAATGTTTATTTGTCTTGTGCATATTGAAGTATTGACAATAAAACTACTTGACTTGACTTTAGCACTAGCATTCTTCACTTCTGCTGATGATCTGTGTATCCTCACTCTGAGAAAACAGTTTGACGCTTCAGTGACATGTACTTTATTATAGTTAAGTGGTTTTTGTAGAGCTCATATCTGTTTAAAAACATCTTTTGCCTTTTATTATCTGATGAGTTAGACGGTCTGTGGTGTGCTGGCTCCTGTAAGTAGCAGAGATGAAGATTTCTTTGCTTTATCACTCAGCACCAACACGTTACAGTCATTAGCAGCAGTCCTCATTTTTGCTGCACTGAATCACAGATCACTCTGTCGTTATCGTTAGGTAGGAGTTAGCTAGCTGATTGTTTTATCTAGCAAGCTAATGTTACAGGTTGTCTATTAACCACTGTCTACTGTTTGAGTTGGAGTGAGAGAAGCTATCTGTTGTGCTGTTGGTAGGCCCATGTGTTGATATTAAAGCCAATGTGCTCAACTAGCTCCGTCTATACATGTGTCAGCTAATTACAAATCAGCTAAATCAGCTCTAATCCTAGAATCGCCCGAGTGTTGTAATGCCTCTAATAAAGCCTTACAGCTGTAAATGAAGGTTTTCTCACTAGCTGTATTTAGTATTACTTCTGAGAATTTGTAGATGTTTTATAAAGTGTACTATGTGTGCTATGTTTAATCTTTCTCTTGAGCGACAAAAAAGATGAAAAGCTACTGCTAGCATTAATATCAGCTCCCTAACTCAGCACAGTTATAGTTAATAGGACATTCTCTGTAGCTTTCCGGGTCCACATAGCAACATTACATGAAGTGTGAAAGACCAGACATGATCTTGGATGAGCACGGCTACACACTTAAAAAAGATTCTTCAAGGGTTCTTTAGTAAAGGAAATGGTTCATGAACCCGTTGCATCATGAAAGGGTTCTTCAGATGAGGGGATATGTGCTGTAGATGGGGCTATATCAAACCTTTAATAGGTGAATAAAATAAATCAGATTTCTAGAATGAATCATAGAATGAAAGCTATCAATGAAAACTATCAGTGACTGTCTCTTGAGCATAAAACTTGATTCTAATGTCTATGTAGAAGATGACTAACCGGTTGCCCCTTTGTTGCTGAATGCATTAGACCTTTAGTACAGACCACCTGCTAGAATTTGATTTGTGCTAACAGAATAAGAAGCAGAAAAGAACATTTAGAAGCACACAGAGCATTTAAAATCATTTATTTAAGAATAAACTGGCTTTAAAAGATGTCTTAGAAGCAACAAAATGTGTGTAAGCAACCTTAAATGCAACCAAAAGTCGGAAACCATGTTTACATTAATCAGGCAATTGTTTTCTCTTAATGTTTCGTGTATAAGAGGGAGGAGCTTTCAGTGACGGAAGCTGTACCTTCAGATGAGATAATGCTAAAGCTAACACAAGCTAGCAATGCTAGATACCCAGATGGACTCAACTGAATCAATTGAAACTTAGTAGGTCTAAGTTTCTAAGAGGTCTGTCTATCATAACTTTGCAAACGGTCATTCGGACAACATTAGTCAGCTAATCGCAGATCTTCTGTTATTCTGAGAGGTTTCATAAATTTGTGCTCATGACTGGAATTTAAGCCCCTCATTAAAAAATCAGCCTGTCATTACATTTAGGTACAATAGGGGGTGCTCTGGTTCATTTCTTAGGTATATTGGACGTGCTGATATATAAGTCCCACCCTTAGCTCAGTATTTGGACTATAGCTGTTGGGCTTTACACTGTAGTTACTGGATCAGAATGGCAGTGTATTCTCGCCCTGTCATTTTATTCTTGCCAATAGGACTGCGGTCCTCTCTGTCTGAATACTCTAAAGATAGGAGAAAGATAAATAAGTGGAGTTGATTCAAAGTGAAATTGATTCTAAAGGTTTTTTTTCCTTCAGTGGTCATGTGGTTTTATGAACCACAATAAATTAAAAAGTGGTATAATTAATTGTCCCATTTTTCCCTTCTTTATTCTGTTTGCCCGGTTTTTTTTTTTTTGCCTTCAAGGGCATAAGTGCAATATTTGTGGTGGGCCAACAGACAAAACCAATAAACTAATAAATAAGGTAGGAAGGTTTTAAAATGACTTGTTATTTTTTATAACATTATATTAACATTATATTTGTTACTTAAATACACATTAAATACTGAAATGAAAATAAGAACTGAGATTTTATATATATTTTTATTTTGTTATTGAGTTTTTTTTTTTTTTTAACTTTACTGCCATTAACACATATTAACAGGAAATTAACATAGTGTAACAAAAACACCTTGAGACTGGGCTTCACTTAACACACACACACACACACACGCACACACGATGTGTCGATAAGACACATACACACCTGTTCATGCTTTCCTTATGATCCTACATACATATATGCATACACGCACACACAACCATACATGTATACACACGTGCATACATCCATATACACAAGAGTACTTACAACCATACATACACAGGCAGAGGTAGGCAGTAACAGGTTTCCACCTTCTTATAAAAATAGTTATTGAGTTTTAAATACACAATGACATGTTAGTTCTGGTGGGCCAAAACGAAGACCACACTTTGGGCAGCCCTGACTTAGAACGTTTTATATACACAGACTGTTACATAAGTAAAGGAGCTCTGTTCTGATTGGCTGTGCTGAACTATGCCTGAAACACTCAGCAGTGGGCGGGGCATTCATTCAAAAGAAAAAGCAAAACAGCCTGTTTCATTCAAAGAGATAAAGAGAGGTTGGGAAATGGCCATGTGAAATGAGCTGTGGCCGTGTTGAGTGCCTAAAACCACACAAATCTAATAAGTGGAAATGAAGAAGAAAAATATAATATAACAAAATGAAGTAAATTATGGACCAGTCTTCTACAACTACATCAAAAAGCAAATGTGGGTTGATAGAAGTCTTTTAAGATGATAAAGAACATAAGATTATAAGTTACTGATAGTAACTTATTGATAGACAAGTTCAGACTTGAATGTGAGAGGAATTTGAAGTACGAAGGACCTGAAGTGTGTATGTATGTGTATGTGTGTGTGGTTGTGGGTAAATGATGTTTATCATACAGTGCAGTGAAGTATAAAAAGCAGTGTTACAGTAGGACACCTCACACAATCTGAGCTCAACAGCTACAGATTATAGAGCTCTCCGCACCAAAGAGCTGGTTTTCCACCAACTTCTCATCCACTCTGTGAGGTAAGGACCACTGCAGCTCTGCTTAACTATAGGACTGATGCTGTCTTACACTGTTAAAAAAACACACACACACAAGGGGGTTTTAACTTTAAAAATAGTTAGTGTCCGGGCTGCCTTAATATTTTGAGTTATTTGAACTTGAAATAATAAATGGTAAATAAAACACAGATTGTCGTTCTGTTAACTTACTCCATTAAATCAAAAACTCAGTTAAATTAAAAAAAAACTTATTATTTAAGATTCCATTAAATAAACATTTTAAGGTAGCCTGAATGCTAACTTATTTATTTTTATTATTTATTTATTTATTTTATATTTTTACAGTGTAGATTTTGTACAGATTTTGTACAGCTCCTCATTTACCATTGTATTGCACATTTTGTGTTCATCAGCTCATGAACACTGGATGAGGACTAATGAACACTGGATGAGGTTAAAATGGGAGAACTGGCCAGTTAACTGTCAGTTTTATTTCTGAGAGTCAAATGAAACAGTCTGTAGAAGGTATACGCTTGTATAGTCTGTCTATAATCAGCAATTAACTAGAGAAAGTGAAACTGGCCTTGTTCTGAAATGGCTCACACATTAAACTGTACTTAGAACGGGAGAGGGTTTGGCCTGATAGGTTGGGGGAGCACCCTGGTTAACCAGCTGTGTTTGGCTTTAATTTGAGTTTTATTGGGAATATTTTACTTTCACAATGTTGAAACGACATTTACAGTTCAGTATGCGAGTGGTGAAACATCACTGGTGTCATTCTTAAACACGTTATTGATAATATCGGCTCTGTACTGCTGGTGACCGTTTACCTCACGTAATTTCCTCACCCTTATTTGGCACAAGTACTAAGGAATAACAGCTCTGGTATGTCACCCACATTGTGTGTTTCTACAGAAGTCTTTCAATTGGTGAAACATTCTTTAGAACGTTTTCTCTTTACAAACAAAAACAAACATAATTTAGATAGAGATACGATATTTGTATCTACATACACAAAATTGGAGATGTCCAGTGATCTAGACATTTGAACACAGTGCAGTAAAAGATGCGTTGATCAGTTTTGCATTACAAAACATAATCATTGAAAAAGTTGTTTATTTAGTTAAAAGTAGAAATTAATATGAATTTAATAGTGATAGTTGATTTTTTTAATGTTGTTTACTATTATATAAACATATTATGAAAATCATGTACATATTTTAGAAGTCGATTGTGTCTTGTTATGCTGCTGAAAATAAATATGTTAATTTTTCTCATTAACTCCAGTCTAAGTGTCCAGCACAGAATTTTATTTTTCCCAGTTAAACAAAACAAAACAAAACAAAACAATATATATCTATAATATTATATTTTATAAAATATATAAGTTTAAAATATATGTCAATTGTTTGTTTTTAAAGTGTTCAGTCTTGGGACTACGGACATTAAAACAGGGTAAAATAAACAGTTCTTATTATTAGTATTATTAGTAGTAATAATTTTTTATGTGCTAAATAAATATTTTAGTAATATTTGTAGCACTGTGAGGTCTCTGACGTTGGTACAATTAGTGACACCTATGGGTAGGTAACCCAATGTCATCGCATTTCTCTTTTCTGAGTGTACGATGGGGATGGTCAGTACTTCTGTAATATTGTTATCAAAGTATCAAATGCACAGGGAGATATTAAAGAGGAATTTAATCTCATCGTTAACAAAGTCAATCTCGGAAAAAGATGGACCTTTCAACAAGATAACATCTCCAACATATAGACAAAATAACTCAAGACTGGTTTCCAAAACAGATGAATGTGCTTGCATGGCCTAGCCAATGTCCAGACTTCACACAGAAAACGTCTGGAGGATAGTGAAATTGTTAGGGCTCCGTATAACTTTTGGGAATTGAAGATGGTGTGGAAAGAGGAAATGGCCAAAGGTGAGCCACATTCCTGCAAAGGCTAATTATGTCCTACCATAGACATCTCAAAGCTGTAATTCCAAATACAAATGTTATTAAAAGCTCTCAATATTTTTTTTCCTCAGTTTAATTGTCTAAACCTGTTACTGTTTATGCTTATGAATATGTACTTTTCGTTTATACACTCATCATCAGTAGAATAGTTGCACCCAGAAGGAGGTGTGGGATTGCAGTGCTGTTGGGAAGGAAGATAAAGGTCACCAGGAACAATAAATGATGATCAATTTAGACTGATATGATCAATATTTATTGATCTACACATACAGAAGTCTGTCTCTCAGTATGGCGTCGGGCCGCTGTGTTTGCTAATGCAACATGCCAGACGTCTCAGTTCTAGACGTTCCTAATGGTGCCCTGTGATAATCCAACCCATGCAGCCTGAATATCCTCACACAGTTCCTGCAGATGGTGCGGTAGGAGTGGAGGTGGAGTGACACCAGGCCTTCTTGACGTGTGGCACAAGACAACAAATCGTTCATCTTGTCACTGACCACGGTGCCTCCACACACAGATTTGTTGGTCATCTCCACTCCTCACTGAAGATGACCCGCTGCCATTCTGAGTCACTCCATGACAGTCTGGCACGACACCATTGCAGTCTTTGGCAACGTTGATTAGGACAGTGTTAAGGACAGTCGTGGCATGTAGTCCTGCGTCGTGCAATTGTCTGTCTGGAAACAGGATGATTCATGGAGGACATCACTGCTCGCGAAATGTCCCCAAATGCACAACGTACGTCTATAAGACCATCCCGCTTCCCGGAGCCCTATGAGGTGACTCCTCTCCAACTCTTTCAACTGCTCAGATTGCTTTTCTGAGGCATACTTCGCTTGCAGATGATGCTACCAACACAGCAGCACAAGTCAGAATGAACAGCACACGCAACAGGACGACCTTATATAGAGCTTGAAACTTGAATCATTCACGTCTCAACCAAGTTTCATTCCTGTCAGGTGATTCCTTGTGGGTGCAGCTACTTTTTCGATGATGAGTGTATGTTAAAGAACAAAAATAAAAGTGTTACTGAAAATGACTGATGATGATGGAACTAATGAAATAGACTGGATACAATATATAGTCCAGACTTCAATAAAAGGCCTGCCGTGAATCACAAGGCTCAGTTTTGATATAATAAAGGTCTTCACGTGTAGTGTAATTTGTAGACGGGCCCTTAGCGTTCATGGCGGTCGTGGCAGCCCGTAGAAACCAACTTCTTTCATGCTTTTCCAAACATTTCTGACTTAAAAGAAGTTGTAGAAGCTGCTGGTCTTGGATGCCATCAATGGTAATTTGCCAGTATTAACCCTTCTGTATGAACAGATCGCGAAAGAAATACCAATAAGCAAATATGAAACCAGCTTCACTTCAGCAGTGCTGCACTCTTTTAATTTGGAATTTCTTTTCACCTTAAACAAAAAACTGTTTTCATTCCACACTTTCATTTTGAATAAATGCCAACGTCCTGAGTCATGCAGTATGTTTATTTTAAACAGTAAGAAACAGAAAATATGATCTGTGCTTCAGATAGAGCTGTTCTGACAGGCTGAACACACTCTGAGCTCTGTTCAGTATGTTAGCTGTTAGACAGTGCTGCTGCACAGGGCTTGTTTCGGACTATGTGCTACCTGTTTGAGAGGCCTATAAGAGTTTATGGAAAGTAAAGAAAATGTATGTACCATTTTTTGGAGAATGATCTAAACGGTAGAACTGCATGTTGCAAAAAGTGGATATTACCCACAACCCAGTTTACAGCTGCAGCATAAATAATGGCTTCAACTATCTTCTGGAAGACAGTAATGACAATGATGTTAAGGGACACCACCGCCATCCCCTACAAAATCTCCTTGGATCTAGACGATTCACTTAAATTCCCTATTTATTCTGTATAAAATAATATCTTGGCAGGTAAAATGATCTCACATTTAGTTGATATGTCTTAAAATGTAAGCTTATTTTAAGATTATTTACCTTATTTCCAGATATTCTTTACTTGTCTTAAGCCAAAATGTCTCTATATATAGATTAATTTGCTTGTTTTAAGAAACTTGCTTGCAAATTTCTGCCAGTATTGAGAGAAAAACTGGCTTATTAAAATCTCTTAAACAAGTAAGAGGCCCCTAATAACACAACCCCTGTCAGTTTGATGTCATTAAAAAAGTATATTAAAGCCTTTAGTGTACATTCTAAATTATATAGTGGTTGGTGTGGCTCACCGGTTAACACCACTCAGCGGTTAACACCACTACCCACCAGGGAGCTAGCACCCCATGTGGGAGACCGGGGTTCGAATCCCAGTCTAGGTAGCAAATGCTGAGCTACACCAATAAGAGTCCTTGGGCAAGACTCCTAACACTGCACTGGCCCACCTGTAATACGAATAACCTTGTAAGTCGCTCTGGATAAGAACATCAGCTAAATGCCTAAATGTAAATATAGTTATCTTACTATTTCATACCACTTTATACCACTATTGTCAGAAAGCCAGAGGAAGCGTTTATTGGTCAAATGTTGCTCTTCTGTAGCTCAGGAGACTCATTATAATGACTGTTTTAAAATTATTAAGAACAGATAGCAGTAGACATAAAGAATACCAAAGATGAAGGAGAGATGAGAGTTCAGTTGCAGATAAACAAGCCAAAGGCTCCTTTGTCTTTCCATCTGATCTCATTGTTCTCTAAGAGAAACTACAGAGATATTAAGGAGGTCTGTTTTTCTGTATTCGAAAGGCCACTGCACCCTGTGTGTAACGTGGTGTGGGAGTAATGAAACGCATATACTCAAGCTCATATACAGCTCTGGAGAAACTGAAGAGACCACCTGAAAACGATCAGTGTCTCTAGTTGTACAGTTTCTGGGTTTTTGTTCAACCAAAATGAGCAGTTCTGTTTGATTCTATACACTACTGGAAACACGTCTCCCAAATTCCAGATCAAATATTGTATTTAGATCTGTTTATTTAGAAAATCACTAATGACCCTCCAGAAGCCTGTTTTTAGAACCATGCTCGCTGTGCATTTCACCCCAGCCACCGCTCACCAGTCTTTCTGTAGGTCACTTGAGGTCATCTTACGGTGGTTAAGGGACATTGGAATGAGGTGGCGCTCATCACAGTCAGTAGAGAGTGGTTTTGGCCCTCTGCCAGTCTGTAGCTGTGTTGTCGTGTGTGTTTGCTGCTTGACCTTGTTCTTATGAACCAGACGCTCACTGTATCTGCCAGTAAAGCTAGAACCCAACCTTCTGTTCCTCACTAATACCCTGCTGTACATGTGGAGATGCTGATTTAAGAAGAAACTGGAGTGCTCTCATTTATTTCCAGAGCTGTATACTTAAGGAATTCATAACCCTTCTTCTAAGAATGTTGGGATTCTGGTCAATGAAAGCTTATATTTAATAGAAAATAATGCAAATGCAACATATCAACAAGACATTGTATCATATTTAAAAAAAATACTTGCCCATTTATACATGATACCAGCAACACACCATGTATAAAGGTTGGGACATGTTGGTGTTTACCACTGTGTTCGTCACCTTTTCTTATAACAGCACTTTTTAAGCATTTGGGAACTGGGGGGATGATTGCTGTGGCCACACAAGTCATTATTAACTGCTCTCTATTAACTCCTGATCATTCAGCTGCTCATGCGAGGACACAACAAACAAAAAACTCCTAACAATATTAAAAATGACAGTACATCTTACTTTTATGTTTTAAGATAAACAGGCTATATTGTATCTGTGTGACATTTTATGGGGGTTTATGGGGTTTGATTTGGTAAGATTTCTATTTTTGCAGTATTTTTCCCCCACATAATCAGCATAGTAGTTTTATGTAAAGTTTAAGAAAAAGTATATACCAAACTAATTTACATACTCAGTTGTTTCTCTCTTCAGCAGGCGATTCTTCTTCTTGAGAAAGATGGAGTTAGCTGAGAAGCTTGTGGTCCTTTATTCTGTGTTTGGAGGTTTGTGAGTTATATATGTTGAGCTTATATAATAATGTGTGTAACTGGTGATTTCTCTCCATGTGTAATAGTGTATATTCTGTAGTGTGTATTCAGGTGGAAGCTGATCTACTTACTTCATATAAATGATGTTCTGAGTATTCAGAGTCCAGTCTGAGTGTTGGTGTAGTAATGATCTTGTGTGATTCTGTCTGTGCTCCAGTTTCTTTGTGCAGCGATTCCTTCAGTATCACTCTGCCACAGAGTGTAGAAGCTGTGAATGGACTCTGTGTTCTCATAAACTGCAGTTTCACGATTGAGAATAGGTTCGATGAAGACCTCCAGGATACTCCCAAAGCAATATGGCGTAAAGATGGCACTGAGGAAGAAAAGACAGTCTTTGATTCCACAGCACCTCAAAGCAACAAGATTAAAGGGAGAATAACAGGAGATCTCCGTATGAAGGACTGCACCACCATCTTCAACAACGTCAATAAGGATGACAGTGGGACATATTACTTCAGAATAGAGGCAGGGCTATTTCAGGAACTCAAATACATATATAAAACTGCACCTGTTTCTATAAATGTCAGAGGTGAGTGATACAGTGAGGTGTGTACAGTGTGATTCTTCCTTTGATCTAATAATTATATATTTAAGATGATCCTGTAGTTCTTCTGTAACGAGACACTCTAACTCTCCTCATCTGTGTGTGTCTCAGACTCTCCCCCCAAACCCACCCTGAGTCTCAATAGAGATCAGACAGAGGTGGAGGACCGGAGGGTTTTAGAGGGCAGCTCTGTGAGTTTGCTCTGCTCTGCCCTTTCTCCGTGTCCCACTCAACCCCCAACATTAACATGGAGCCCCCTGCCCACCAACATCAACCAGCAGCAGATCCAAAGCACCAGCTTCATCTCCTCTCAGCTGAACTTCACCGCTACTCACCTTCATCATGGACTCAGATTCAACTGCACTGCAACCTACCAGCTGGAGGACAAAGACACTAAAACAGCCCAGCGCTCTCTCATTTTACGTGTTCTGTGTAAGGCTGGTTTATGAACTGAACATATTGCTCAAATCATTTGTGCATTGTGAAAAAGCCTTAAGTTCTAATAGCTTTTGTAATAGCTTTCCTGAATCCGATCAGGAGCTCAGTTGATGTCTTAATATCACATACAACAATTCTATTTCTCTCTCAGATCCTCCCAAGAACACATCTGTGTCAGTGTCTCCGTCTGGTCCAGTGATGTTGGGCAGTTCAGTGTCTCTGAGCTGCAGCAGTGAAGGAAACCCAGCAGTGAACTACACCTGGTTCAGACAGAATGGAGAACAGATAGGGACCGGACCCTCTCTCACCATCAAGGCTGATGATACATACAGTGGTTTATACTGTAGAGCTCAGAACCAACATGGAGCTCAAAACTCTGTACAACTCAACATTCAGTGTGAGTACAGTTCTGGAGGTCTATACCAAGTGTCTCTGGATCTAAAACAATCTTAATTAGTCTGAAATTAGATTTTACAAATGTCTTACTTTCTTAAAGTTGAATTTACATGCTTTTTAGGGTACAGATTTAATAGTTCTGTACTTTGAACTACACTGGCTTTGACTAAATTATTGCTTAGTTAGCAGGCCAAATGTACCGCACAGCACAGGCTTGGTTCCAGCTAACTGATGCTAAAATTGGATCCGTTTGAAGGATATCTGAGAGCACAAAGTGGCTGGTGTTAGTGAAAGCAACCCAAAATCAATCAAATTCTGTAATGTGTGTGGCTCCTGTTTAAAGGGCAGGGACAAAAAAATAAACAGGGCACGTACTGGACACCATGGGGCCTCACCAGCACAAAACCCTATGATGAAATAATCTTCATTAGGGGTTGCAAAACTGAAGTTGACACCCGAAGTTGAAACCTGAAGTCTTTATCCTTGATCAGGGTTGATTTTATGCTATTAGGCGATCCATGTTATAACTATACATCTATGATAAAACCGCACAAAGAAGATCAAACCTGTAAAATGCTTATTTCTCAACCACCTCAAAGTAAAACAAACACACACACAAAGACGTGATACTGTTCAAGAGTAAGCTATTATCTGTGAGCTTAGAAGATACCCACACTAGTGAACACACAGCAGGGGGCAGTAAGAACACTTGCCCAGAGCGGTGGGCAACCCTATCCACAGTACCCAGGGAGCAGGTGGTGTTCAGTTGTGTTGCTCAAGGACACTTCAGTCATGTCCTGTTGGTTCAGGGGATCGAACTGCCAACCTTCCCATCATAAAACGGGTTTCCTAACCTACAGCCCATGACTGCCCCAAAGTAGTGTGTCACTCCACAGCAAAGGTTGGATTAAGGTGCTTATCACAAGGTCTCCATACTGAAACCCGACCATCATCAGATCCCAAATAGAACCTGGATTCATTGCCAAAGACAATATAGTTCCAGTCTATAACGGTCCTTGTTTCTCATTCATGGCACCACTGCAAGTGAAGACAATGGTAGCTAGCTGTCAAAGGCAGGACACGTATTGAGCGCCGTGACACTGAGTTTATCTCTGTTAGGCGCCTGGAAATGGTCCGGGCAGAGACAGGGGTGTGTAATAAAAGTGCCACCTGTATCTGGATGGTGGATAAACAACCTGTGAGAGATGCTCGTGCTTGTCAGCAGATCAAATAATCATTTCTACTGGTGATCTGTCTGGGCCGTCTGGAGCCTGTTCGCCATGTGTGACCACACCTGTAATGATTTATATATCTGGCTGAGACATAACTGCAGTGTTTTGCAGCAATACCACATTTCTATCTGTGTGCGTTATTTATTTTGTCAGTGTGTGTACTACAAATTGTTATTCTGTTCATCTCTCAGATGCCCCAAAGAAAACATCTGTGTCAGTATCGCCGTCGGGTCCAGTGGTGTTAGGGAGTTCAGTGACTCTGAGGTGCAGCAGTGATGGAAACCCAGCAGTGAGCTACACCTGGTACAGACAGAATGGAGAGCAGATAGGGACTGGACCCTCTCTCACCATCAAGACTGATGATACACACAGGGGTTTATACTGCAGAGTTCAGAACCAACATGGAGCTCAAAACACACCTGTACAGCTGGACATTCAGTGTGAGTACAGTTCTGGAGGTCTATATCAGGTGTCTGTGGCTCCTAAAACAATCTAAATGAGTCTGAAATTGCATTTTACAAATTTCTAACTTCCTTAAAGTTTAATTGAAATGCTTTTTAGGGTGCAGATTTAATAGTTTTGGTTTGCCTTTTCAAATACACTCATAATCACTTCACACACACTGATGGTTGCTGGGACAGTGCAGGGGTTGAACTACACTGACTACTGAGTTAAACTAGCTACTAATGTTAAACTAACATTGACTACTGCTGAGTTAGCATGCACAGAGTACACAACAATGGGGGTGTGAGTTACACATCATCAAACCTCTGTGGTACCTGGGACTGAAACTTTTTGGCTAAATATCCTGTTGACTGAGGGGATCAATCTGCCCCTCCAGGATGGCACATCCATGTGTGCTGTGGCAAGAAGGTTTGCTGTGTCTCCCAGCACAATCTCAAGAGCATGGCAGAGATACCTGGACATTATCTGTTACATGAGGGGATCTGGACAGGGATGTAGAAGGGTATCAACCCAGCAGGACTGGTATCTCCTCCTTTGTGTGAGGAAGAACAGGAGGAGCACTGCCAGAGGCCTACAAAATGAATTCCAGCGGGCTCCTGGTGTTGATATTTCTGACCAAACTGTCAGAAACAGACTCCATGAAGGTGGAGCTTGTGCTTACTGCCCAGCCTTAACAGCACTGCATCACATTTTCAAGCTATCAGAGACACTCCTGGGAAACCCTTGTCGTGTGTGGACGAGCAGCATCCTGCTGAAAAATGCCATTTGGAAGCTTTGCCTTTAGAGGCAACACATGTGGCTGGTGGACGTATTGCACACATCGCTGAGCTGTTAGCGTCCCTCATATCACTACTAGGGGTGACCATCTGTCGTATGTGATGGCTCCCGAGATCATCATA
Source organism: Semaprochilodus insignis (assembly GCA_034552555.1). Taxonomy (NCBI): domain Eukaryota; kingdom Metazoa; phylum Chordata; class Actinopteri; order Characiformes; family Prochilodontidae; genus Semaprochilodus; species Semaprochilodus insignis. The sequence continues at coordinate 9,329,218 of CM067474.1, read as the reverse complement.
CCAGCAGTTGGGGCAGTGTGCTGTTGGATTAAGGTGCTCACCAAGATGCTCAGCAAAGGTTGGATTAAGGTGCTCACCACAAGTTCTCCATACTCAACCTGGACCATAATCAGATCCCAAACAGAACCTGGATTTGTCGCTAAAGATGATATCCAGTCATTCATGACACCACTGCAAGTGAAGACAATGGTGGCTAGCTTTCAGTGGCAGGACNTCATTCATGACACCACTGCAAGTGAAGACAATGGTGGCTAGCTTTCAGTGGCAGGACATGTGATGGGCATCATGACACCAAGTTTCTCTCTGCCTGGAAATGGTCCGGGTAGAGACAGGGGTTTGTAATTTAAGGTGTTGATCTCTCAGATGCCCCAAAGAAAACATCTGTGTCAGTATCTCCGTCTGGTCCAGTGGTGTTAGGGAGTTCAGTGACTCTGAGGTGCAGCAGTGATGGAAACCCAGCAGTGAGCTACACCTGGTACAGGCAGAATGGAGAGCAGATAGAGACCGGGCCCGGACCCGGGCAACATCATCCAGCATGACTGCTTTGGCAGTAGGTCAGTGATAGTCTCTGAATAGTCTAGTAATAGTCTAGTCTCAGAACCACTGTCAGACCTTACACTTTTGCAGTGGGACCTTGTTTCCTTCTGGTGCAAGCTTATTGTGGCCAAAGTGTCTAGGCAGTTCCCGGATGATGTAGGCTCTGACGCCTTTGACTGGGCGTCATGTTCCCCAGACCTAAATTCAACTGAGAATCATTATGTATCAGTGAATCAAACAGGGGTTTGTAATTTAAGGTGCCACCTGTGTCTGGATGGTGGACAAGCAAACTCTGAGAGCTGCTCATGATTGTTGACAGATCAAATGATCCTTTCTACTGGTGGTCTGTCTGGGCCGTCTGGAGCCTGTTCGCCATGTGCGCGTGCCATCACTTAACCGGACCACGCCTGTAATGATTTATATATCTGGCTGAGACATAACTGCATGCAGTGTTTTGCAGCAATACCACATTTCTATCTGTGTGCGTTATTTATTTTGTCAGTGTGTGTACTACAAATTGTTATTCTGTTCATCTCTCAGATGCCCCAAAGAAAACATCTGTGTCAGTATCTCCGTCTGGTCCAGTGGTGTTAGGGAGTTCAGTGACTCTGAGCTGCAGCTGTGATGGAAACCCTGCAGTGAACTACACCTGGTACAGACAGAATGGAGAGCAGATAAAGACCGGGCCCTCTCTCACCATCAAGACTGATGATACACACAGTGGTTTATACTGTAGAGCTCAGAACCAACATGGAGCTCAGAACTCCATTGTACAGCTGGAGATTCAGTGTGAGTAGAGTTCTGGAGATCTATATCAGGTGTCTGTGGATGTAAAACAATCTTAATTAGTTAGAAATTACAATTCACAAATTTCTATCTTCCTTAAAGTTGAATTTACAGGCTTTTCAGGGTACATAATTAAAAGTTGTGGTTTGTCTTTTTTAATAGAGCACTTACAGCCACTTTACACACACTGAGTAATACATGGTTTCTGTGACAGTGCAGGGGCTGAACTACACTGGCGTTAAGCTAACATTACCTGCAGAGACACAAAAATGGGGGTGTGAGTTACCTGTGTGAGCCTGCTCTTAAAGCTGCACTGTGTTCATTTGAATAGTAGTAGCATTACTGAGTCAGGAGGAATAAGTAGCCCTGTAAAGCCTGAAATCCTTTAAAAGTCAGAAGCATCAGGTGAGGGTTTTGAGAGGTTTCCCGGGAACACATCAAAAAAATTTTCTGTGGTGCCTGGGACGGTAACATTTGGCTAAATTCAAGAGCATGGAGGAGATGCCAGAACATTGGCTGTTCCATGGGGAGAGCTGGACAAAGATGCAGAAAGGCATCAACCCAACAGGACTGGTGAACGTTTTGCTGCCTGCAGCATCATCCAGTATGAGTGGTTGATTGGGCCTCATGTTCCCCAGACCTGAGAATCTCTGGGGTAGCACAACAGACTGTCCAGGAGCTCACTGATACCTTGACCCAGGCCTAAGAGGAGATCCTCCAGGACACCATCCACCGTCTCATCAGGAGCACACCGAGACGTTGTCAGAAGTCCACACAGGCACGTGGGGCCATACACATTACTGGAGTTGCCCATTGATGAAGTTCACACAAATCAGCTCTTGATGAGAACAAAATGACGTAACGACAGTCAATGGACAGTCTATGTGTGAATGTAATGATAATATATGTACGTGATTACAGTATTAGTTTATTGGGGAAAACTGTATAATTGAAAGAAGGCTCTAGTACTCTGTTCGGCCGTCTCTAGAATGGATACAAGATGAGATACGGTTCATACGGGCTCAGTATGGCATACTTCGGCACATTTGCCCCCAAGTTGCAGCTGGGCCTGTAGATCCTGCACACTTGTGGGTTGCTGAAGCTACCGTACCAGTTGGTCCCATAAACGCTCAATAGGCGATAAACCTGGCGACCAGGTAGGCTAAGGAAGTGTTGCAATTTGGCAGAGACATTCTTGGGATACCCTTGCTACTAGGGGTGATCAACTGTTGTATGTGATGGCTCCCCAGATCATCATACCAGAAGTTGGGGCACATCAAATTCGCTCCACAGCAAATGTGGGATTAAAGTGTTCACCACAAGGCCTCCATGCACAAGCCCAATGGCCATCAGATCCCAAACAGAACCTGGATTCATTGCTAAAGACGATACGGTTCCAGTCTGTAGCAGTCCAGGTCTCTCGTTCACGCCACTACTGCACATGAAGACAATGGTGGCTAACTGTCAATGGCAGGACACGTAATGGGCGGCGTGACACGGAGTTTCCGTCTGCTAAGCACCTGGAAAAGGTCCGGGCAGAGACAGGGGTGTGTAATAAAAGTCTGGATGGTGGACAAACAACCTGTGAGAGCTGCTCGTGCTTGTCAGCAGATCAAATGATCCCTTCTACTGGTGGTCTGTCTGGGCCGTCTGGAGTCTATTCGCCACTTAACCAGGCCACACCTGTAATGATTTATATATCTGGCTGAGACATAACTGCATGCAGTGTTTTGGAACAATCTGACATTTCTATCTGTGTGTGTTATTTAGTTTGTCAGTGTGTGTACTACAAACTGCTATTCTGTTCATCTCTCAGATGCCCCAAAGAAAACATCCGTGTCAGTATCTCCGTCTGGTCCAGTGATGTTAGGGAGTTCAGTGACTCTGAGCTGCAGCAGTGATGGAAACCCAGCAGTGAGTTACACCTGGTACAGACAGAATGGAGAGCAGATAGGGATTGGGCCCTCTCTCACCATCAAGACTGATGATACACACAAGGGTTTATACTGTAGAGCTCAGAACCAACATGGAGCTCAAAACACACCTGTACAGCTGGACATTCAGTGTGAGTACAATTCTGGAAGTCTATATCAGGTGCCAGTAAAGTTGAATTTTCATGTTTTTTAGGGTACAGATTTAAAAGTTGGGGTTACCCTGTTTTAATACAACACTTATAATCACTGAGTAATATGTGGTTGCTGTGGCAATGCAGGGGTGAACTACACTGGCGTTAACCTAACATTAACTACTGCTGAGTTAGCATACCAGAGACACACAACAATGGTGGTGTGAGTTACGTGTGTGAGTGTTTTTAAACCTTTCAGAACAAGGAGCCTCCTTTTAAAGCTGCACTGTGTTCAGTTTTGTTAAACTTAGTATGAGTAGCATTACTGAGTCAGTAAGCATTTTAAAGTATGGTGTCCATGTGCTGCTGCGATTCGCCCTGTAAAGCCTGAAATCCTTTAAAAGTCAGAAACATCAGGTCAGGGATTTTCAGGGAACACCTCATCAAACACATCATCAAACCTTTTCTGTGATGCCTGGGACTGTAACCCCATGACCACATTGATCCCATGTGACATACATGAAAGAGTTTGGAGATACCGTGGTGAACGTTTTGCTGTCTGCAATATCATCCAGCATGACTGGTTTAGCAGTGGGTCAGTGAATGAATTCCTCAGAGCAGCTATCAGACCTTGCGACAGTGCAGTGGGCACTGGATTCCCCCCAGTGTAGCCAGAATGTGTAGGTAGTTCCTGGATGACGAAGGCATGATACAACTGAGAATCTCTGGGGCAATATGAATTAGTGCACCCAGTGCTGCCAAGTAGCGCAATAGACTGTCCAGGAGCTCACAGATACACTGATCCAGGCCTGAGAGGAGATCCTCCAGGAAACCATCCACCGTCTCATCAGGAACACACCCAGACACTTTCAGACGTGCATACAGGCATGTGGGGCCATACACATTACTGGAGTTGCCAAATGAAGAAATTCACAAAAATCAGTCTATGATTTAATTTGATGAGAACAAAATAACGGCACTCACTTTGGGAAAGTCTGCCCAATAGGGTGTATTGTAAGGGAGACTGTTGGGCACTTTATGAGCTTGTTTGCCACAGACAGGAACCTGTAGGGATCATCAGGTTTTTTCCATTATGAGGTCACCTGTAAAATCCACTGGAATGGCCCCTCCCCAATCAGAGGTGCAGCTGATTTGACATTTCATCATGTTTTTTTCATATGTAGGTGTCCATATGTGTACACGCCTCCCGGTTTCCCTGACATCGCCAATCTTCCGAACTCCATTTCCCAGAGTGCACTACCTGATGACGTCACCCTCACATGTCCCCAGTCACCCAATCACACCTTATTCTCACGTTCCGCCTCACCAGAGTACTGATTGCACACACCTGCTGCTCATTCCCCAGGCTGCATTTAAACCCCACACTAACACGCTCACATTGCGAAGTTTTGTCAAACCCCTGTTTGCACCACTGAGTGGTTCTCTCTTGCCTTCTTGTTTGCTATCTCTGGTTTTTGACTCCCTTTGTCTTTGACTACCTCCTTTGATTCTCCGCTTGTTCATGTTGCCTGATTGTTTGCCTCTCTGGTTTTTGACTCTCCTTTTGGTTTATCTGTTTACTCTCTTGGGTTGCCCCTTTGGATATGTTCACTGGTTTATCTGAGTCCCTGGTTGCCTGTCTCCCTGTCTTTGACCCTGCTTTGCCCATTGGTTATGTTTGCCCAGATTTGCTGTTGTGCTTAACTGTCGATCTGTCATTAGACCTTTAGCTCTGCGCACGTCGAGCCGAGTTCTTTGTTTCTGACGTTGGGGCAGCATGGAGGGCACTTTTGAATTGGAAGAGTACACATTAGGAAGTCAAGTGTAGACCACTGTAGAGGCACTTGTAGGGTAGTGCATTATGCTCTCTCCACTACAAAGGGCATTCGTTAAGATATTAAATTTTCACATCATCATAATATATTGCATTAAAGACTACCCAGGAGGGCACCTGTCATTTTGGGCAGCCAAGTTTTACCCTAGTTATAGCCAGGGTGGGTGATCGCGATTAGTGTACATTTAAATGTGTGTTACGTACATTTTCTGTATGGGTTAATACTGTTCATTTTGATTCAATTATTATTCATTATTATTCAATTAAGTTTTCAATTATTTCGATTTTTTATGTTTGTTCATTGCTCAAACACAAGGTAATCAAAACTGCCCATCACTAGTGTTCATTTGATACCTTCCAAATACTACAAACTATTATTCTGTTCTTCTTTCAGATGCCCCAAAGAAAACAAATGTGTCAGTGTCTCCGTCTGGTCCAGTGATGTTGGGCAGTTCAGTGACTCTGAGGTGCAGCAGTGATGGAAACCCAGCAGTGGACTACACCTGGTACAGAAAGAATGGAGAGCAGATAGGGACTGGACCCTCTCTCACCATCAAGACTGATGATACACACAGGGGTTTATACTGTAGAGCTCAGAATAAACATGGAGCTCAGAAGTCTTTGGAACAGCTGGATATTCAGTGTGAGTAGAGTTCTGGATGTCCATATCAGGTGTATATGGATCTCAAACAATCTTAATTTCTCTGAAATTACATTTTACAAATTTCTAACTTTCTTAAAGTTGAATTTACCTGCTTGTATGGTGCAGAATTAAAGCCTGAAATCTTGGGCATAGGTTTGTATATGGATGGTAGGGACATGATCTGACCAGTATTTTCGGAGGACAGAATTGTCCCTACCAATATTTGAACATCATTCCATTGTACCTCCCAGAGGCTTTGTCTCCAATTAGGGGTGTAGGCATACTAGCGTTTGATTGGTGGAAGGGACCGGGTTATATGAAGGAGTTCACATTGCGTGGGAAACTCCATTGCTCCGGCAAAACAGTAGGCAATGGACGGTGGCTTGAAGCCGTGCAAACATTGCCATCACATCAGTACAAAATTGATGACTATCAGAGGAGAGTCGGAAGGAGCTCAGTACTCCATTATTGTTGTTATATAACACTGGGTTAGTTTGGAATTCAATGGGACGTTTAGCGCCCATGATTCCCAGAAAAAACAATATCCAGTTTATTCTGCTGCTGGATCATTGGGGAAAGCTTGGAAAACTGAACTGTTAATGAAGCGCTGCAAGTGGCCGCGGAAATTTCCATTTTCGGTCTTTTGGATTTACTCCTTTTCCTCTGTTTCCAGCATGATTTGTACTTTGTAAATATCATGGCATCAAAAGAGAAGTAAGATCAGGAGCTTTCTCATGAACTAGCCAGTAGTCACATTGTTTTAAATAGAAAACCTGCTACATAACATCACCAGCCTTTCCATGGTGAAAAATAATGTCAACTGGTGATAGCTAACCATGTTAGCTAGCGTTAACTAGCAAACTAACCATCTATAGGACTTCAATCCCCTGAAAATTTCACCATAAATGAATTAGTTTATATGCACTGCAGGAAACACAGCAGCATTCTAGAGAAGTAGAGCAGACTGATGAGGAATAAGCATCTTTGGCTTTCAGCTTTCAGGTTTCACATGAGGTCGTAATTATTAATTGTAGTTCATATGGAACTATAGAAAGGTATCAGCATTAAAGTTAGTCTTGGCATGTTCAGCAAATAGAACTTCTAATATATGATCATGAGTTGATTTCATAATAAAAACAAAACATCAGAAGATGATGGTTTCATAAGATCCTGTTCATGCAATATTTAAAATTGCTCCCTGAAAAAATGAGACCCTGAGTTTTCTGTGGTGTCTGGGACGTATAATTTTGAAATCATTTAGACAGTATTAACACACTGCCCAGCCCGAATCCATTACACACTCATCATCAAAACAATACTTGTACATGTAGTTGCACCCAGAAGGAAACATTACTTGATTGAGTCAATTACTTGAATGGGCTTTTTTAATGTTTGTTCAAAGCTCAACCACAGAATTGTTAAAATGCCCATCCCTAGTGTTCATTTGATGTCTTCCAAATTCTACAAATTGTTATTTTAATCTAATTTAAAATTTTTCAGATCCTCCCAAGAACACATCTGTGTCAGTGTCACCATCTGGTCCAGTGATGTTGGGCAGTTCAGTGTCTCTGAGGTGCAGCAGTGATGGAAACCCAGCAGTGAGTTACACCTGGTACAGACAGAATGGAGAGCAGATACAGACCGGACCCTCTATCACCATCAACGAGGCTGAAGATACACACAGTGGTTTATACTACTGTAGAGCTCAGAACAAACATGGAGCTCAAACCTCATCCGTACAGCTGGACATTCAGCGTGAGTTAATAAACTGATTTCCTGCAATTGCTCATTGGATTTTGTCCGGAAGCACATACATACGCACTTTACATACATTGGTCCTCAGGTAGAAATGTATTCATATATACCGTGTCTTGCTTCATGTACACTCCCTGTTTTTAGCCCCAAATTTAGTCTCAAACTGGTTAAAATCTACAATCAGTGCTGTTACTATGGCCATTACTGTCGCTACAGCCTCTAAGAAAGAAAGAAAAAAAATGAAAGTGATTCGACGTGTGAAAGAACAACTGTTCTTCCAGTTAAATCTGTGACTGGAATGAAACTTCTCTGTTCTTCTCTCTCTTGTTCTCTCAGATGCTCCAAACACCTCTCTCTCCTCCCACTGTAACACCAGCAGTGAAGGTGTGATCCTGTGCATCTGTGAGGTTCATGGAAGTCCTGTTCCTAAACTAGAGTGGCGTCTGTCTGGACAACCTGTCTCACCCTCTTTAAACCCGTCCATCAGAGAGGAGTCTGTGGGCAGCACGGGCCTGAGGAGTGTCCTCTCCATGCATTACTCACAGACAGACATGCCCAGCCTGCAGTGTGTCAGAGCCAAAAAGTCGGGCAGCTCCACACGGCGGCTTGACCCTGTGGAAACTGAAAGGTACTCAGGTAAGAGCAACTGCTCTGTCTGAATACAGAGCAACTCCAGTCGTATGAAGGTTTGACTACATAAATCTGGCCTTGCACTTAATTCATATTCAACTGTCGTTTTTAAATCTGTTCTTTTATTGGTTTTTCTAATGTTCCTTAGAATGATGATGCCTGTAATGATACTGTTTTCACAGAATGCAAACCAACCACAGTGCCATATGTGATCCTCACAGCCCTTCTTCTGCTGTGTGTTATTTTTATCGTATTTCTTCTCTACAAATTGAGACAGTAAGTCACACGTTCAGTAATGACTTTGCTTTCTACGGTACAACAGAATCCAACAGAGTTGGAGATGTGACACTTTTGTGACACAGGTGTGACACAGTTTTCCTTGACTGCTTGAACAGATGCCGAACCTCTAAACACACATTCATTTCTTCTCACCCGATTCGTTCTATTTTCAGGTCAAAATAAAGCTCTCCACTCAAAACCACTCAGTCTTAATGAAAAACCAAACTTTGTCTTCAGACATATCACACAATCCCTCAAAAATACAACATTCCAACACAGTCCTCCACACTGGTGAGATCAGTTCAAAACAATACTACAAAAACTTCAATGAGTAGTGTTGAATGTGGTTCTCCCCCTCAAAAACCTTTTTACTCGATGAACGCAAGCTGACATTATCCCAAATGACAATGTAGTGAGGCTGCTCTGGTTGTGCCGGGTCCCTCTGGTCAAGATGGAACACGGACTTTCTTAGACCATCAAGGAAACCTGACAGTTCCTTTACCCTCATGTTCAAAACACTACTGTAATTGACAACATTTTGGTGGTCTAATTGGGAGAATGAAAAAGAAATATCTTGAATAATCACTTTCTAAGCCACGTTTCCTTCTGGGGTGCTGAAACCCATCCCATCGCTGATTGGGCAGAAGGCAGGAAACACCCTGAACAGGCTGCCGGTCCATAACGGGATCTTAACATCAACAACAAGTAAATAAAGTTGTTACTCACCGTGGAACTCTTGATTAAGCATGATCTAATTCAATCGCCAAACAGTGGGTAAAATCACACAGCATGGCTTCTTACAGGCTGCTGTTGGGGGTTGTGATTCTAATAAAGGTGGAACTGCTCATGTCTTCAGTCCAGTGCTACATGAAGCTTTGATGTTGTCCAAAGTGAGAGGAACTGTTCGGAGTGAAATCTGAAGAGCATACTAGCATCCAGGACGTCCAGGATCTTGTTGAAGATGGTGGGAGCTGCACAGCTTCATGTTTACCAGCTTGGCTGGCAAATTGTTTGCTCCACCTTAAACGGTACTGCAGTTACATTCTGACTCCTGCATCAGCTGCAGCATTTAAGGTGGAATAGGACATTTGATGAAGCTGGTGAATAGGAAGTCAACTTCAGCCTCGTTTAAAGATGAACATCATCCTTGCGCACTGACAGTTCAGCTTCTCAGAAGTAGTATGAACAGTGCCGACATTCCCTTCAGAGCCTGGAACGATACATTTCTACACGTATAGTCCGCCATTGCTAACGCTCCGTAAATTTTGGAGGTGTGGCTTTGGGTGGAGTCAGGACGCTTATGTAATGTCTACGTATGTCTAGGATTTTGGAATCAGCTGAGCCCTTTTACAAATGCAGGATTTGTATTTAAAGGAGGAACGACAGTGTTTGAGGTTCACGGTATGCCAGTTCTAGGTACCATGTGACTCTGCTTATTCGACTATGCCAGTGTAAATGAGTGCCCTGTGTTGAACAGGTGTAAGTTCAGGTTTTCAGGTACTAAAATTCCTGTTTTCTTTTATTCCCTTTTCTAGACTGTCCGCCAAAGCAAAGGTGAGTCCTATGATTTCTGTTCTGGGAATATATCACTATTATACACAGTATGTGATTATTAACACACGTTCTGAATAAAAAGAAGAAACAGAAAGATGATGAGGGTGATGATGACGGTTATGGTGATGCAGTGCTGTTTGTTATTTAAAGGATTCGGAGATGGAGGGAGATACACACGCTCCTCTGCAGCTCTCTGATGAAAACTCTGCACCCCAACAGAGGTGACACACATGTGTTACCATTTAATTCTAATCATTTTCATTGCTCGTTTACACAATGTTATACCCTGTAGTCCTGTAGCAAGGACGTAAAGGATGCAAAAACTTGTGAGTGAAATTTAATCCTGCTGTTTGTGTCTTGTGTCTGTTTCAGAGAGGAGGATAAAGAAGAACAACACCTGAAAAGTTGAACTCGTTCGTCCAGTTGTACAGGTTCAGTGGACACATTGATGGAGTGATGATGTTTAGGACTAGTTTTTATCTGGGTCTGTTTCTCTGAATGAAACTGCAGAGCGAGTATAAAAACATTCTCAGCTTAATAACATGGAGCTCATTAAAAGTGTAGTGAGGTGTTCAGATGTGCTTTTCATTGTCTTGTTTAGTGTACAGTAACCAATACCATTCATCTCGTAATCATGTCAGCAGACTCATAGACGCTCTGCTGTTAGATCTACAAACTGTTATAGATGTCCTGTATCAAGTGTCGTGACATTATGCTTTCACTGAGTGGCCCTTAGCACTATACTGTTTTTATTTCTGCTCATGATCTGTGTGTCCTCACCCTGTCACCACAGTTTGACACTTCAGTGACGTTATATTTACTTTATTATACTTAAGTGTTTTTTTTTTTGTAAAGCTGATTTGTTTGTTTTGTATTATCTCTGCTACCACTTCAGCAGAGTAGCTGTTATCATGTGCCATACCCTCAACCAAACACCACATCTCTGTTTCAATTAATCTGCCCATTCTCCTCCTCTCTCACACACCTACAACTCATTTTCCTGGACAATAGGTTGTTTGCAGATGATGTCACGTCAGTGCGTTGCTATATTGCGAATTGTGGATGCAGGACAGGCAGTGAACTTTAAAGTAGGTGTCACGCCTCCGGGTTTCCGTGACACCCTCCATCTCCTGAACTCCATTTCCCAGAGTGCACTACCTGATGACGTCACCCTCACATGTCCCCAGTCACCCAATTCTCCTCATTCTCCCGTTCCTCCTCTCCTAAGTACCGATTGCACACACCTGCTGCTCATTCCCCAGGCTGCATTTAAACCCCACACAAGCACACTCACATTATGAAGTTTTGCCAAACCCCTGTTTGTGTCACTGAGCGGTTCACTCTTGCCTTCTTGTTTGCTATCTCTGGTTTTTGACTCCCTTTGCCTTTGACTCTCCCCTTGTTCTGGCTGCCTGACTGTTTGCCTCTCTGGTTTCTGACTCTCCTTTTGTTTATCTGATTACTCTCCTGGATTACCTCTTTTGGATTTGTTAGCTGGTCTATCTGATTTCCTGGTTTTCGACCCAAGCCTGTCTCTCAATCTGTGACCCTGCATTGCCCCTTTGTTATGTTTGCTTGGATTTTGCTGTTGTGCTCTACTGTTGATCTGTTTAATAAAACTCATCTGGCTTTTAGCTCTGCGTGCGTCAAGCCAAGTTCTTTGTTCCTGACAGCAGGCTGTTACAGACACTCAAAGAGCCTGTGGTTTGCATCATTTCAAGTTGCTCACAATCTGCTTAACCCAGAAACCACAAGGAGCTTTTATCAAGTACCAAAAGCTGCTGTTTGTGAGGGTTAAAAATGCAAGAAATTGCTTTTGGAACGAGGCTGATGTCCCAGCTTCCTATTCACACCTATTTGGTGGTGTTTCTTGTAGCAGTTGTTTTAAATCTACACCAGTTCTCCTTACAACCGCACAAGGCTCCCGCCCCACCTTAAATAGTGCAGCAGATCTCAGAATGTATCTGCCACACCATTTAAGGTGGAAAGGGAAAACTGGCAAATACAAAGCCGACCTCAGTTGTGAGGAGTGAGTGTTGTATTTTATAGAGTGGATCTGCAGGAGTTGACTGGTCATAGCTTTAAAATCTTTAACAGGAAACCACACAACGGTCATTGTGGAGCACCTTGGTACTGAGATAACCCAACCGCTAACAGATAGCTGTGTGTCTCAGTGCTTTTGTCTGCTTTTGTTTGTTCTGGAGGTGAAGGAAGTATATCTGCTGCCCAGCTAATACAGCTCTGGAAATCAATAAGAGCNAAGAACAAGGTCAAGCAGCAAACACACAGGACAACACAGCTACAGACCGGCAGAGGGCAGAAACCACTCTCTACTGTTTGTGATGAGCGCCACCTCATTCCAATGTCACTTAACCACCGTAAGATGACCTCAAGTGACCTACAGAAAGACTGGCGAGCGGTGGCTGGGGTGAAATGCACAGCGAGCATGGTTCTAAAAACAGGCTTCTGGAGGGTCATTAGTGATTTTCTAAATAAACAGATCTAAATACAATATTTGATCTAATATTTGAAAGCAATAATAGATTCTCTGATGGTTTGGATAGTAAATAAAATACCTACAATTGTATTAGACATCATGACCCCTGACCTCATCACCACTAAAGTTTCTCAACAGCAAAGCATTTCACATCAAACCACTCTGAATGACATCAAGCCACTCTGAAGGTTTATGTCCTATTATTAATTAAAGAAATTAAAAATGTGACTACACATCCCACATATATGATGATATAATTAATGAAACCAAGTAGAAAACCATTTTAATATTATTATTATTATTATTTAAGATTATTTCAGTTTAAATCTACTAGGTGGCCTCATCCGATATTTTGCTTTACTAATATTGATTTATTAGATTTTATCTGTAAAGATATTGAAAAATTGGAACAAACATGATAACACAAGAACTGTTTGCCGGAGGAGCCTGTAATGCAAACTAGAGCCTTACACTGAAAGAGAGTCAGAGAGGTACAGCGGGATTCAGGGATGGTACAATAACGAGAGGTATCATTGCTGATGTATGTCGGATTGCTGAAAAAGCCATGGACTTCATTAATGAAGTCAACATATGATTCACTACAGCAAAGCCTTCAGCTGTGTCTACCACAAAATTCTGGAATGTCCTCAGGGAAATCTAGATATTAATGTTCTAATGAGGACTGTTTACATCGGGGGTTCCTATCCTGGGCTCTGGGGTGGTGCTACAAGACTGTATGCATATGCATTCAAAGTCTGATGAATGGCTCCATCTACAGGCCATAGTAGACCGATTAAGGGTGATTATCAGTTTCTATTGGATGATCCTGTTACCAAGTGAAAAATACCCAGCACAAAATCTGGAAGGATCCAACAGTCTGGAATTACAACACAGATTAACAGAATAAGGATGAAAGAGATTGAAAAGCTCAGATTTGCTCAGGCTATGGTCTGCTCTGTGTTTCTTTATGAAAGATAGAATCATGAATAAAAGTCTAAAGACACAAAGAGAAGGCTGGATATTCTGAAGAAACACTATCAGTGTGGTTGCCAGGAGTCGGGATTGAAGGATAATAATTTTTATATTATAAAACTGTTATGTTCAAATGTACTCTCACTTTTTATTTATATAAACAGGTGTTTATTTGTATATGTTTTATGAATAACAAAATAATGTACTTCCACTGCGTCTTCTGAAAATGCCTTTATGCTGTGGGATGTTATATTTTTGCCAGACCTTCAATATGTCCCCCAACATTTGCACATGTAATGTTCATGTGTACACTAACACAGCATGCAAATAATGAAGCTGCTCCGTTTGATTTTGCCTGAGGTCTGGTTCAGGCTAACATCCTGTCTCCGAAGTAACCAGATAGCCAATCAATCCACAGCTCCACACAAATAAAATAAGGCGTCAGGACTTTGGAGGTGTGCACACGGCAGTCTCTGCAAGCTACACTTAAACAAAACTCCACACAGATACGTTTATGTACATCTTAAATATATCTTTATTAAATCATCAGCTGCCACTCCTGCACCTTTAGCTTTCTTACATACTGCGGATGAGCCCTAACACACGCCATATGTTCAAAAGTCTTGGTGTAGGATTATTTCTAGCTATTTCTATTTGGGCAAAAATATTTTTTTTGGTTTAATGATTTTTAAAGTTCACCTCGAGGACTTGAATGATTGTAGTTTTGTCACATCTACTGCAGCTTTTTCCCCTCCTTGCCCACAGAGGTCGCTCTCTCCTGAATTGTAGCCCTTGTTTTTCACACCTGATTGTAATCAGCAGCCATTTTGTATTTACATACTCCATGTAACTGTCAGAGTGACATGTTTTTTGAAATGTTTTGTTTTCTGTCTTGTTGTGAATTGTTTGTTATTGTAGTTCATACAGCTATTAAAGGGCACTAAAATCAAATGAGAACAGGTTTAAAAAGAGAGTAAAACGTGTTTAAAATATGCATTTTTGAAATAACATTTGCTTAAAAATGTGTACTTGGTGTTACGTTATACTTTTACTGTTATGCGTAATGGGTCATGTGACATTAGGTAATTGAGCGCGAACGGTGGAATTGTGGGTTAGAGCCAGCTTGGCAGCAGAGGAGAAACATGCTACCCCAAAACCAACCATAGCTTACACATGGTCTAAGAGGTGCACACGGTAAATGGTCATAATTGTTTATAGTTGTGTATTAATGGACCTTTTATGTGTCTTTTTGTGGATGCAGAGTTTAATCTTGTGTATTTTGAGTTTTACATGAAACTGTTGTGCTAGCTAGTGTGTTTAAGCCTAACTAGCAACGAACACCAGTTCTAGAAACATGGAAAGTACTGAGAAATGCATGTCCTGAACAAAGGTTTTGTTTATTTGTAGTTTTCACGGTGTCGAATGAAGAAAGAGGGAGAGAAATAAATTTCAGAAGACATCAGTATGACTCGTGGCCATTATTCCGTTGGACCAGTGTAGCTACACTCCATGTTATTCATTGTCTCTTGTGAAGTCTTGTATTGGCGTGCCTCACAATTCTGAACGGTTCTTTGTATGGATTTCTTCTCTGGTTTTGATTCTTTGCTTTAGTTTACGGTTTTTGAGTTCTGGATTGTGTCTTGGCAACATTCTTGTTTGTTTTGTTTTTTTGGAAAGATTTTCTGGTTTTGACTTCAAGTTTTGGCCTAATAAATCTGCACTTGACTCCTCACTCCTGTTGTGGATCCTTGGGTGACAAGCTTGTATGATTTAACATTTGGTTTGGCTCGGCTCACTCACTGGTTCATTCAATTAAATCAGGTGTGCTCCTGATGAAAATAAACAAATCTACGTGATGAATAGGATCATAATCATCATCATCATCATCTGTGTCTTGTTCTCTCCGATGCTCCTCAGATCTCTCTCTTCTCCCACCATAACAGCAGTGAAGGTGGGATCATGAGTGTCTCTGAGGCTCATAGACATCCTCTTCCTGAACTGAAGTGGCATCAGTCTGGCTGACCTGTCTCACCCTCCAAGGACTGATCCAACAGATAGGAGTCTGTGGGTAGTACAGGCCTAAGAAGCTTCATCTTAATTGATTGTGCAAACTAATAAATAAACATCTTTCAATTCACTTCCTCTTTTGTTAATGTTCATTGGAATGATGATTAATATCATAATAATAGGGAGAAATGCTATTTCAGGGAAAGGTAAATGTTTAAACTTCTGTCTTTGGTTTTCTTGACTAACTAGAGATGAGACTGTAGCTCAGGGTGGCGTTGTAGCACGCTGGTTCTCCCAGGTCTTTACTTGTAAATCTGAAAAGCTGCCCAATTCAGAGATCATGGAAAGAGTGAATTGTTAGTCATTTCTCAAACTGGAGACAGAAGAGATGAGTACGATCTCAATTCATGTGTGAAAGACCATATTACCAAATTAGAAAAATGCATTTCCAGAAGAAGAACTGTTAAACCAAACATTTTGTTGCAAGTGAAGCTAGTGTCAGCAATCACCCGTCCGATTACAAGATGGTGTTTTGCTCACTGCTTAATGTCCACTTACGCCAGTTTTTATGAAGACCAATGTTTTCACCAATTCTCCAGTGTTTTCTGTTCACTCTCAAGACCACAATGGTGTGAACAATTTAAGAGTCTGAACAAAGAAAAAGCTTTATGAAAAAACCTAAGGCGATATTGGTGAATGAGACCCAATGTTATCTTTAACGCAAAAGCCCTTATCAACCAAAGGCATTCTGTTTACTTTGTGTTTCATTGTCTTCATTTGTTGTATAGTGTAGTGGGTAACAACCCTTCCCTCCATGGGGTGGCACTGGATACCACTAAAAACTATGTCACATGTTTGAAAACAAGAGTTTGGTGGATAGAGATAATTTTACCCATTTCTGAATTGAATCTCAGTTAAAATGTTAAAAACCACATTACAGAACTAGAAAATTTCTAAATGTTCAGAAGAAGAATTGTTAAACAAAACACTTTGCTAAAACTGAAGTTAACATCAGTAGAGCTATGGAAAGTGGTTAACAGCCCTCTAACTCTAGAGTAGCTAACCAACATGGGACCCCGAAATACCAGGAAGTATTTCGCACACTGTTTAACACTATAAAGTTGGTCAGTAGGGGGAGCAGTGTCCTGATTGCTTGACCCTAAACCACAACAAGCACAGCCATTGGTTCATGAGCCACAGAATGCTGTCTTTTCATTGGTTGTGCTGGTAAGCTGGTACTTGATTTCATCCACTGAAGCTGATTTGGGATTTAGATTGACATCTCTGATTGTTTCCACGTTGTACCAAAATTGAATGAATCAGGCCCAGGTTATTTTGTACACTAGTAATAACAGTAAGAACTTTGATGAATAAAGGCCAGTGATTAATACAGCTGCATGGATTAAACGGTCTACCATACAAAATAATGAAGTAGTGAACATAAATTTATGTTTAATCTACAATACAACCTTTATATGTTGATTTTTGTTTGGCTCCTGTCTCTTCTTAAATAGTTTCTGGTTGTAAATGCTGAATAGAATAAAACCTATTCTGTTAGAACTGCAGATTACCAGATGGTTAATATAGAATTAAGGTGTTAGGAGGTTCCTTTCACAGTTTCACAGCTTTATTTTTTAGTACCATTAGTGTCATTAACTCGACCTCTGTTCATTTCTGCTAAAGACTCATTGGCCTCAGTTTCATGCTTCAGTGAAGTTATATTGTTTGCTAGTTTGCATTATCTGCTCTAATTTACTCTCGTCTGTTTCTTTGTTTTATCTCTGCTACTATGTCCGTAAGTTCAATAAATGTAAATGAAGACGAGGGTATATGGTCAGCTGTGTTTAGTGTTTCTGTTCTAGAGAATTTGAAAGAGACTCTCTGCGTATTTTCTCTGATTTAATATGTGATGTATTGTCAGTCTCACTAACTAATTTGAATGTTTATTTGCAGCTTCTTCTGAGCTACATGCTAGTGTGGTTCCATAAAACACAGGCTGCTTAGATGATGAATATATATATATATATATATATATATATATATATATATATATTAGAGTTTTATTCCATTGCTGGTTAAACTAAGTTAGGCTTTTGTCTTAATACTAAGGATACTTTAAATAAGACTAAAGAAATCTAACATGGCCAAATCAAAGCGTGAGGCCAATCATTCTCTGAGTAGAGAGTTTTTGAGCCATTTTGTGCCATTTGTGATTTTCACACAGAGGAATTTGTGTTCCACATTTAACCCATCCATGAAGTGAAACACCCACATACTAGTGAATACACACACACTAGGGGTCAGTGAGCACACTTACCCGGAGCGGTGGGCAGCCCTATCCACAGCACCCGCGGAGCAGTTGGGGGTTAGGAGCCTTGCTCAAGGGCACCTCAGTCGTTGCTGTCAGTTCAGGGAATCGAACCGGTGACCCTCCGGTCACAAGGCTGGTTCCCTAACCTCCAGCCCACATGTATCCTGAGCTAAATAACTCTGAGCACTGAAATGTTTACTTGGAGAAGGCACACACCAAACCTGAGACAAAATTACTACAATATATACTACAAAATATTAAGCATCACAGTATTTTTGCAGAGCCATTTTATTATTATTATTATTATTATTATTAGTTTCATAAATGTTTCTGTTAAATGAAATACTGTGATCAATTTCTAGGTCAAAGAAAATCAACTTTTTACTTTTGTTTTTAAGGTACTAATACCTCAGTATATAACCCACAGAGTTTTTAACTACTGTTAGGTTTTTGGCTGCTCTTTCTTCTTAAATATTTTTTTTTTCTTTTTTTTCTTTGCAAATGCTGATTAAAAAAATGTATACTCAGTTTGAACTGCAAAAAATGTTCTCATTACTTCACGCAGAAATGGAGCTGATTGATATAGAACTCAGACATTAGGAAGCGGCTTTCACAGTTTCATAGCTTTATTGTTTTAGTATCATTAGTATCATTTTTTTCTGAGCTACATGCTAATGAGGTTCAATAAACAGAAGCTGGTTGGATGATGGCCTCAAACATGAGCGACCACTGCTAGTGTTAATAATGCTGTTACTTTGTTACTTTATTTTTTAGCACTATTTCTATTATATTTTTATGTTAATGTGATTTTAAATTAGTTAACATAGAGTTTAACTCTATTGGTGGTAAAGTTTATTTAATAAAACTATAAAATTTAATTGAGTTCTATCTTTTTACTTTGCAATCTATTGTCTCAACAAAATCAGGCTAAAGAGTCACTAATCTGAATTCCTACAATTTGTAAAGATTATAATTGTAATAATTGAAAATTATATTTCATTGAAATCCTGTTTCATCTTCTTATCCACAAAAACTACCTTGTGCAGGTCTCATTATTATTAATAGGTCATATTATCTGTAAGCCCTATTTTGGCTCCTGTTTCAGCTTATTTCAAAGTTTCAGCATATTTCAAAAGATTACACCCCTTATTTCAAACCCCTCACAGTGGTTTGGTCCCCAGCCTATCATATCTGAACCATAGATACACAGTTGGGCACATCAGTAACACCGCCATTTTGAGGCAGCCAATATTGCTGCCGGACTGCAAAGGCAAAACTTGGAACCAGCAGTTCAGTGTGGGCATTGCGGTTCAGATTTACCGCCACCTCAACCCATTTACATATAACCAGAACACCCCCAGAACAGAGGTGACTATTTTTTTTGTCTGGGGAGTTTATTTTTATGGCAGCTCATGAATGTTCCTGTTATTAAAATCTAGATCCTGAACACTGAACATTGACTGTTATGTCTTTGATCTGCTGTCTCTCGCTGCCTGTAAAGATCAGATAAATGTAAATCTACATATGAATTCACTCCGAGACACTGGTGGGCTTTTCTGTATTTTGTTGGAAACAGGTGCATTACAAGTTTAGCAAAAACGTAAGTCACATGATTTAAATAATCAGCAACATGCCCAAATGTCTGCAGACTATAACAAACTGGATTGAGTAGTAAAAGTTATGGCCAGTTTAATAACAAAAACTCAAAATATCTCAGTACATATGTATCTCTTTACAAGCAGGCTTTGACCACTCGTACAGGACGAATGCACAGATGCATTGCCACAGATAGAGAACAGCTGACAATCCAGCATCTATGTACAGGGGTTGGACAATGAAACTGAAACACCTGGTTTTAGACCACAATCATTTATTAGTATGGTGTAGGGCCTCTTCCTCCTTTTGCGGCCAATACAGCGTCAGTTCGTCTTGGGAATGACATATACAAGTCCTGCACAGTGGTCAGAGGGATTTTAAGCCATTCTTCTTGCAGGATAGTGGCCAGGTCACTACGTGATGCTGGTGGAGGAAAACGTCCTTCTTGGTGGTATGCTGACATTACCCTGGATACCGTGGCTCTTGATACATCACAAAGACTTGCTGTCTTGGTCACAGATGCGCCAGCAAGACGTGCACCAACAATTTGTCCTCTTTTGAACTCTGGTATGTCACCCATAATGTTGTGTGCATTGCAATATTTTGAGCAAAACTGTAAAACTGTGCTCTTACCTGCTAATTGAACCTTCACACTCTGCTCTTACTGGTGCAATGTGCAATTAATGAAGATTGGCCACCAGGCTGGTCCAATTTAGCCATGAAACCTCCCACACTAAAATGACAGGTGTTTC
Organism: Semaprochilodus insignis; assembly: GCA_034552555.1. Lineage (NCBI taxonomy): Eukaryota > Metazoa > Chordata > Actinopteri > Characiformes > Prochilodontidae > Semaprochilodus > Semaprochilodus insignis. The sequence goes on along the minus strand of CM067474.1, from coordinate 9,309,000 downwards.
AGTTTCATTGTCCAACCCCTGTATATCTAAGCCCCCATCCACTTTGGTGCCCCCTTCAGAAATTGCTCTTGAGAGTTTTGACAGGTAATTCCAAAGGGTTCACTTATTTTTTTCTTCAAACTGTGTATTTTAACAAGAAGCTGCATAGGAAGGAGGAGCAGGAACTAGTAACTCAGACACTCTGATGTGTGCAAATTCACAGAGAACCACTTTGCATCATTAAGCTGTCTTAAACCGATATTTGTGTAAAGAAGTTATTCAAGGCTATATTACGGCTTCACGTTTGACATGTGTTTGACCCCTTTTTCCCAGCAAACAGTCACAAAACACTTCTTCTGCCAGAGCATATACAAAACACAGATAGTAGACTGTAGTGGCACCTGCCAAAGCAAAAAGGCTGTTACAGTACTAACAAAGACGCCAGGTTAAAACTGAGGCAAACGGACTGTTGGTGTGGCTTATTTTTATTGCTCTTGAGAATTTTGTTCTGTTTATTGTTTCCCCCAATAGCGGAAATAAGGCATCTGTCCATGCTTTCTATGAATCGGTTCCACTCAAAGCAGTGCTGATTGGTGAAACTGGGTATTTTAGAGGATTGCAGCTGCTAAGCTCTATATTACCGGTACTGTATAAGAACGGCAGTCTATCATTGCTCTGGTAGGACGGACACCTATAAAACACATAGCCAGGGGGGACTATGGTCCTTTCAGTCTGAACACTCTAATGACGAGGACATTTATTTTAAAAAAGATAGAAAGAAAGAGATAAAGGGGGTAACGTCAATCTATTAGTCCTTCTTCTACACTTTAAAGGGCCCATATTTTTCATTGTCCTTGCATTTGATATTTTTCCCTGAGGTTTAGGCTTGTGTTGGCTTTATGAAACAGAAACAGCCATCATTTATTCTGGATGATCATTTTCCAGCCTTTTTTCCTGGACTGTAGTTCATCTGTTTCTCTGGATACCTTGTTATCCCCCTTTCGCTCTGTTCTTCAGTGGTCAGGACCACCATAGAGCAGGGTCATTCTCAGCACCGCAGTGACACTGACGTGGTGGTGGTGTGTTAGTGTGTGTTGCTTGGTACATGTGGATAGCAGTTCTCCTGGAGTTTATGCACACTGTGTCCACTCACTGTCCACTGTATTAGACACTCCTACCTTGTTGGTCCACCTTGTAGAGGTAAGGTCAGAGACGATAGCTCATCTGCTGCTGCACAGACTGTTTTAGTCACACTCTAGTTCTTCATCAGAAGTCACAGGAAGCTGGCCACAGGAAGCTGTTAGCTGGATAGTTTTGGTCGGTGGACTATTCTCGGTCCAGCAGTGACACTGAGGTGTTTAAACGCTCCAGCAGCACTGCTGTGTCTGATCCAGTCTCTACTACACTGACACTACATCAGTGTCACTGTATTGCTGAGAATGATCCACCACCCACATAATACCTGCATTGTGATGGTCCTCTGGGGATCCTGACCACTAAGGAACAGAGTGAAAGGGGACTAACAGAGTATGCAGTGAGACAGATGTAGAACTACAAAGTGCAGCTATGTGGTAATTGGAGCTGATGCAATGGAGAATGAGTGTAGAAACAAGGAGGTGGTTTTAATGTTATGGCTGAATGGTGTATGTCCAGTTTTCCCCTCACATAGGTTATACTTTAGCAGTGTGCCATGGTGTATGAACACCCAAAAGTATATCTTGACAATTTAAAAAATGTTAAGCATTTAAACAACTTGTTTTAATCAACAAAGATGCTTTGGATTTGACCGTCACTCGAGTGCTTCTAGAAATGATTGAAGGGTGTGCTTCAGCACTACTGGTGATGATGAAAGTGTGAGTGGTTGGCAGAGTGTTGCGAGAGATGTGTGGTGGTATGTTGTTCTGCTGACAGCATACCAACTCTACTCTTACAGCCCCAGTGAACACAGAGTATTACATTCAAGACGCTAAACATGAGTATCAGTTTAAACATGCAACTGAGCTTGTATGAAAAATGTAAGATACAAATCTGATACAATACGGCTTAAAATCTGCTTATTGTATCTATCTGAGAACTGTGTGGGCGTGGCTAATGAGCAGCTTGTTTGACACCTCCCTGTCCAATGCTCCTAGCCTGCTCTGCCACACATACAGAACTAAAATCATTATACAGCTTTTGTGATGATAACCAGACCAAAAACTCATGGACGAACAGACAAGCAGCAAAGGAATGGATGAACAGATGTGACAAAGCAATGTATGAATGAATGATTGTTGAATGAATAAAGGAATGAAAGGGCAACAGGCAGCTGCAGACGGGTGGTCTAGCTTGATAGCTTTTAGGTATGCTGTGTTAGCTTTTGCTCGCAAAGTTCCTGTAAGTGTTTCGTGTGGGCGGGGCAAGAGACGCAGCATTAAACCTAAGATGAGGACCATACAGTAGACAGTTATTAGACTTTGGGAGGATATTCACAAGACATACTTTGTACATGTATATTGTGGATCCAGAGAAAGAAGATTAATATAATCAGAAAGAAAACACAGATGTAGGTTCCCTGGGGCTTTCAAGGCACAAACACCCACCCCACCGTGAGCTGGAAGCCAGTGTCATGGCAGAAGTTTTGAGGTATCATCAGGGGTGGTCAATCAAATCATGGGGGGATTCCACCCCAGCCATTCCTTTAGAACCTTGCATAAGAGAAGGAGATGGCACGAGGCAGAGCAGCAACACATAAAGTTATTTAGCTATTACATGTGACTAGTAAAGCTGCGCTTGCTTAATTTGCTGTCTCTTAGTTCAGAAAAACATCTAGTTGCAACTACACTATACAGTTGCAAGAAAAATGAGGTGAACCCTTTGGAATCATCTGGATTTCTGCCTCGATTACTAGTAAAATGTGTTTATCTAAGTCAGTGTTTCTCAACCCTGGCCCTGGAGGCACCCTGCACTGCACGTTTTAGTGAGCTGCCTGCTTTAACACACACCCTGCAACTCTGAAAGGGCTTGTTAATGAGCTGGTAAGTTGAATCCGGTGTGTTGGGAGCAGGGAAAGCATTCAAATGTGCATGACAGGGTGTCTCCAGGACCAGGGATGAGAAACATTGATTTAATTCACAGTTATAGATAAGAAAGACAGGCAAAGGTTTCACTTATTTTTTCTTCAAACTGTGTATTTTAACAAGAAGCTGCATGAGAAGGAGCAGCAGGAACTAGTAACTCAGACACTCCGATGTGTGCAAATTCACAGAGAACCACTTTGCATCATTAAGCTGGCTTAAACCCCCTGAAATACTGTAGGTCATTTCAGTGGTCGATATTTGTGTAAAGAAGTTATTCAAGGATATGTTACGACATCATGTTTGACATGTGTTTGACCCCTTTTTTCCAGCAAACAGTAACAAAACACTTCTGCTGCCAGAGCATATACAAAACACAGATAGTAGACTGTAGTGGCACCTGCCAAAGCAAAAAGCCTTTTACAGTACTAACAAAGATGCCAGGTTAAAACTGAGGCATGCAGACTGTTGGTGTGGCTTATTTTCTATATATGGACTGTATGGACAGAACAGTGAACAACTTTATACATATTTATATACAATATTGAATTCCTTTATTTTAAAAGCAAGGAAATATCAGTTTTCCATGATACTGGCCCTTTAAGAAGTTAAAGAACAGAAGAACTAGAATATTATTCTTCTGTTGCAGGTTCATGCTCGCTGAGAGGAAGTTGCTGTGTGTGTGTGTGTGTGTGTGTGTGTGTGTGTGTTGATAGCCTGCCTGTTGTGGGTAACTGATGTTTGTCACAGTACAGTAGAATCCAGCCACAGACAGCAGAGTTACAGCAGGGCACTTCATATGATCTGAAATCAAGTGCAGATTATACGGCTGTCTGCACCGTAGAGAGGTCTTTCACCAACTTCTCATCCGCTCTGTGAGGTAAGAACCACTGGAGCTCCTCTTAATGTTACAGTGGTACTGTATTAGCTCTGTACATTACACTGATAACAATTAATTTGTGAAGCTGTACGCTGGATGTGATAATGCAGACTAGATGCTAAGCAGTAAAGCGGAAGTCTGGAAACACTTTTTAATTTCTATTGTGAAACTTGACACTGTAATGTGTATTTAAGATACTGTGTTAAAATGCATACATCTATAAAGTGGCCGGTTTTACGTGGATTGATGTAGCTTCAACACTTTAATGGGAATTCCACTAATGTTTCAGCCATCTCTCTGTATTTAACCCTTTAAACATCTAGAAGCAGCAGATCAAATGTTCTTTTAGTCACTCCTATAACTTAAGAATAAGTTTCCACTGCTTTCCATATCATGTCTGAGTAAATCCGTGAGACCTAATGAGTTAAATTGTCAATTGAAAATTCATTCTTTTCTAAACAGACTTGCTTAAATTGAACAGCCTACTTTACTTACCACTATTTAGCATTTATCAACATATAATACATATAAAACATGTAGGTTTTCTGTTGGTTTTGAATAGTAAATAAAATGGCTGTATTCATGTAAGACATCATGAGCTCTGGATCCTATCATCACCACAAATCAAGTTTCTCTACAGAGAAGCATTTGACATCAAATCATCTTATCATGGATTAATTATGCAGAAGTCCGTAGATAATCTGACTGGCTCCATATATCGTCGCAAGTATCTCAAAATGTTTACAGGAGAGGACATAAACCTAACTTCAAGTCAAAGTCAATGGAACCAGACTTTTTTTCAAGCTGTTTGGGCCATTTCTGTTGGTCCATTCATAAATAAATTTCCACATAGTGTAAGCGGCAGCTGCTGTGTTCAAATGATGTGTAAATGATGCAGACTCTGTCCTGAGTGTCTCAGACTGGTGCTTCTTCTTGTACTCCTCGTTTATAAGCCTTAATCTGCCTCTACATCCGGACTGCTGCACTCAGCACTTCAATATACACATACCATTCCTCGCAATGTAAGGTTACAAGTGTGTAAGGTATTGTGTGTGTGTGTGTGTGTGTGTGTGTTAGGAATGTGTGTTTTGTACTATGTGTAATGGTGTTACTCTCTGTGCACTGTGAGCTAATGTAACTGAAGACAAATTCCTTGTGTGTGAACACACTTGGCCAATAAAGCTTGATGCTGATTCTGATTTTGATTCTAAAAGATCTACAAAAAATGGGATATATGTTTTCTTTTGGACAGTCTTGATATGTTGGTATAATTAATGAAATCAGGTGAATAATCTTTCTAATTTTAGTTTTATCTCAGCATAAATCTAGGCACCCACATCAGATATACTGATTAAATGATATTGATTTACTACAACAACATCTGTACAGATACTGAAAATGGAAGCAAACATGGAAAGAAACAAGGACTGTTTTTCAGAGTATACAGCAGTTCAAATGTTAATTTCAGAAATGAGTGAGTGTGCTCAGAGACATTGGAGAACACCTTGGTCGTTCCATCTGAAGATGCAAGAAGACTTAGTGTGTTTCTGGATGACCACTTATTGGTCTCAGCTCATATTACAAACCTGACTCAGTCATGCAAGTTTCTCTTCTACAACATCAGGCTGATCCAATCTGTTCTGTCTCAGGAGGCCACCCAGGAGCTAGTCCAGTCATCTTAAGGCTTTACTACTGCAACTAATTTCTTGCTGGTCTTCCTCTGTGGGCCATCGGGCCCTTGCAACTGATCCAGAATTCAGCTACACAGCTTCCTACGTTCATTGGTGTACTCCCCTCCCTGATTTTCTGTAGCTGCTCACATTAGATTTAAAACCCTGCTGCCTACAAAGCCAAAAATGGACCAGCCCTCCCTACCTCATGGGAATGGTCAAAAGTCAATTTGCATCTCAAGGCCATTGATGTTCAAGTGCAGCTCGTTTTGACCAGCCATCCTTCAAGATGCGTGACAAGCATGAAAACTCTTCTCTATCCTGGTATCTCTATCACTTCTGTTTCTGGCACAGTCTGAGCTGAAGGGTATCTTGGACTCTATTTGTACTAGCTACGATCCTGGAGTGAACAGCTAATTACTGTGGTATACAAATCAAAAATAGATAGAGACTTTACAGAGAGACTCTGCAACAGACAGATAAAACAAAGGGGTAAATATGAGGCAGTTAATGAGTTCAGGATCACCCCTAGATGCGCAAGTGGGAGGAGCCAGGATCTGTCCAAGTGGAGTTTTTCCATAGGGGAAGATATCATGACATAAGGATTGTGATTTGTGGTGAAGTGCTCTCTAGAATAACAGTTTGATAACTCTTCTGTAATGTCTTTTATTTGTATGCTGACTTGTGTGCCGAAGGGGCTTATAAAGTCAGTACCTTCCAGGCTGTGGTCTTCTCTGTGGCTCCTTATGGATGTAAAAACTGGACAAAAAATTTAGAATTTTGGTTTTGGTCATTATGCATAGAAAAGTTGAGGATAAAAGTGAAAGAGGACGATCAGATAAAACATGACTGGAAGAATCATGAAGCAGCCATTCAGAAGCCTAAAAACCGAAGGCAGGACATTCTGGAGAATATCCACTCTATAGCAGCTGAATTAAATTAATGGCACCTAATAACAACAACAACAACAATACTAATAATAATACTACTACTAATAATAATAATAATAATTATTATTATTATTATTATTATTATTATTTTTACATCCAGTCTCATTGTTTTTCAGGTAGAAACTACTAAAATATTAGGAACATCTTTTTTTATTTTTCTTCTTATGGGAAAGGACACAGAGTGTGTAGTGTAGTGTGGCAGAGTGTAAAGTGACAGTGCTGAAAAACATCAAATACTACCAAATATTAATAAACATTTCCTAATATTTCAGTTTATAAACTAATGAAAACGAAATATTCTTATTATAAGTTTACAACAATGACAACTTATTACTAATAATTATAATAATATAGGCTATGAATACTGACTGAGGTAACGATTTTAGACTGTCTCGATGTAAACTTTAGGCCGCATGTCACCTACTATCAGTTTCTGAGTTCTGGTTCTGGGCTTATTTTAATCCAGTAATAGTGAAATACTGAGTGACGCTCTGTGGAGCTCGGTAAGTTTGAGCAGTGCTAGGAGCTGAATGTTGGTTGCAGTGCTTGCATCTTCATTAAAGACAACAGTTCAGAGTTTTTGTATGCTGTGTGATATGGTGCATCTGGTGTGCTGTGACCTTTAGAGTTGATATGTGTCCTTTTATAGGAACACCTGCAGTAAAAGTCAGGTATATGACATAAAATGTAAAGATAAGATTCTACCACTGAAAACTGTTCACTGTTAATGACTGACTCATTTATATTTACTAAACTAATTTACATACTGACGTGTTTCTCTCTCAGCAGGTGATTCTTCCTCTTGTGAAAGATGGAGTTAGCTGAGAAGCTTGTGGTCCTTTATTCTCTGTTTGGAGGTTTGTGTGTTATATATGTTGAGCTTATATAATAATGTGTGTAACTGGTGATTTCTCTCCATGTGTAATAGTGTATATTCTGTAGTGTGTATTCAGGTGGAAGCTGATCTACTTACTTCATATAAATGATGTTCTGAGTATTCAGAGTCCAGCCTGAGTGTTGGTGTAGTAATGATCTTGTGTGATTCTGTCTGTGCTCCAGTTTCTTTGTGCAGCGATTCCTTCAGTATCACTCTGCCACAGACTGTAGAAGCTGTGAATGGACTCTGTGTTCTCATAAACTGCAGTTTCACGATTGATAATCAGTATGATAAAGACCTCCAGAATAAACATAAAGGAATATGGTATAAAGATAGCACTGGGGTCTTTGACTCCACAACACCTAAAAACAACAAGATTAAAGGGAGAATAACAGGAGATCTCCGTATGAAGGACTGCACCACCATCTTCAGCAGCATCAAAAAGGATGACAGTGGGACATATTACTTCAGAATAGAGTCAGGAGGACTGAAATACACATATAATACTCCTGTTTCTATAAATGTCAGAGGTGAGTGATACAGTGAGGTGTGTACAGTGTGATTCTTCCTTTGATCTAATAATAATATATTTAAGATAATCCTGTAGTTCTTCTGTAACAAGACACTCTAACTCTCCTCATCTGTGTGTCTCAGACTCTCCCCCCAAACCCACCCTGAGCCTGTATAGAGATCAGACAGAGGTGGAGGACCGGAGGGTTTTAGAGGGCAGCTCTGTGAGTTTGCTCTGCTCTGCCCTTTCTCCGTGTCCCACTCAACCCCCAACATTAACATGGAGCCCCCTGCCCACCAACATCAACCAGCAGCAGATCCAAAACACCAGCTTCATCTCCTCTCAGCTGAACTTCATCACTACTCACCTTCATCATGGACTCAGATTCAACTGTACTGCAACCTACCAGCTGGAGGACAAAGGCACCAAAACAGCCCAGCGCTCTCTTGATTTACATGTTCTGTGTAAGGCTGGTTTACTCCAATCATTACTGCATTGTGAAAAAGCCTTAAGTTCTAATAGCTTTGTGGTGTTAATTTAATTTAATGTTACATGCTATTATTATTTTCTTCTCTCAGATGCCCTAAGAACAAGTCCATGCCAATGCCTCTATTTGGTCTGGTGATGTTGGACAGTCCAGGCTAGAAAAAATGCTGATAAAACGTAGATAAGTGCTGATAAAAAAACATCCTGAATCGATTATTCAGTAATGCTTAGATATTATAGAGGCATCCAGGAAAGTCTAGGCCTTTTTGAGTATATATGGGTTGAGGCTCGCCCCAAAAAGTCTGTCAACAAATAATCCAGTTTAAAAAACAGTTTAAGAACAGCGTTCCTCAACAAGGGATTGCAAAGGTTTTATGTTTTCCTCTCCCTACATTGCGTAATATCACTGAAAGATTTAAGATTTTGGATTTCCAAAAAACACAAATGAACACCTGTGACGTTCAGTCCCTCAGATAGCTCTGTATTAGACACTCGCATGCTTCTATGATGAACTGCTGTCAGTAAACATCATTTGTTGTTGCACCCACAAATTCACGTTAAGACTATACAATGCACAATGGAAGCCATAAGTCAACAACATCCAGAAGCAACTTGTCTGGACCTTGTTTTGGCTTATCTGAAACAAAAGGATTACAAGTCAACCTTTCATATTTATGCCATGTTTATATAAATCATTGCTATCGTGTTCTCTGGGTCAAGGAATAAATGGGGAATTCAGATTACAATTCAATTCAAAAGTCATGGTCTGTCATGATATGGGGGTGCATTAGCCCCCATGGCATGGATAACTTGGTAATTTGCAGCACTAATGCTGTAAGATATATACATATTGTGAAGCAATATATGTTGCTTTCTAGACCGTGTCTTTTTTAGGGGCATCCATGCTTCTTTCAACATGACAGCACCAAGCTACATCCTATAGATGTTACAACAACATGGCTGTATAATAAGAGAATGTAGGTGTGTGTCTAGAATGACCTGCTGGAAGTCCAGATCTGTCTTCCTCTAAAAAACAAACGGAGCAGCAAACGGGTTTGGGGTTAGGAGTAGGAGCAGGCTAGAGATAGGAGGTGAAGACAGGGGAGAATTAGGATGCAAATATAGGACAGAATTAGGAGGTAAAAAAGCAAAGTTTGAGTTTGAATAAGACACATATCTCCTTATATTGGTGGTCTGGCAGTGAAACAGATGCTGCAGCATCTCCAGCAGACTTGGGACCCAAGGAGGCCCTGCTAATCCCTGAAGAGGAAGTGGCAAGAGAGGCAGCATTTTCTTCTAATCTGTTCTGTCCTCTCTTCTCTTTAGATTCTCCTAGGAATACGTCAATTTCAATGTCTCCGTCTGGTCCAGTGATGTTGGGCAGTTCAGTGTCTCTGAGCTGCAGCAGTGATGGAAACCCAGCAGTGAACTACACCTGGTACAGACAGAATGGAGAACAGATAGAGACCGGAGCCTCTCTCAGCATCACCCAGACCAATAATACACACAGTGGTTTATACTACTGTAGAGCTCAGAACCAACATGGAGCTCAGAACTCATCTGTACAGCTGGACATTCAGTGTGAGTACAATGCTACATTGCTTTGGGTGCTGTAAACATGTGTAGTAGGAATGCACGCAAACTTTGGCCAATCAGCTTCACATGCTTGAGGAAACCACAATGTATATATTTTCATAATTTTGCAGCTCATCTGAACCATCAGGACATTTAAGGCATACAGCAAATGCTGACACTTTTGTTCAGATACTTTGTTCAGATACACTATCCTTCAGCATAGACGGTAGGAAAGAATGCAATGTTTTAAAAGTAAAACCCAATAAATTACATAATACATTATATTTACGTATTATGTAATATTATTTAGCAAGTTGTATTAAAATGTATTAGGCCTTAGTCAAATCAAGTCAAATTTATATTATTATTTATATAGTGCTTTTTACAACAGATGTCACAAAGCAACTTTACAGAAAATCCAGGTCCAAGCCCCCTATGAGCAAGCCAGAGGCGGCAGTGGCAAGGAAACACTCCCTTAGCGCAAGAGGAAGAATCTTGAGAGGAATCAAGACTCAAAGGGGGAACCCATCCTCTTCCGGTTGACCCTGGATAATAACAAACACAAAAAGGATCAGAGTTTACCATTATAGGAAATATTAAATAAGAACTGTTAGTAACTGTTAGATGGAAGACTATGATGATAGTCTGTTAGAAATAATAAGAGAGGTGTTTGTGATGTGTGTGAGGAAGAGGAAGAAATGTCTGATTAGTCTGAGATTAACTAGCAGGATCATCAGATGGGTGTGCGAGATGCAGGTGAGGCCTCCTCATAGCACAAGACAAGAAGAAGCTTTATGGTAGGCAAACTGGTCTTCAATGCAGACAGGGAGTGGCACCTAGCCAAGGCAGATGAAGCAGCAGTATCAGAGCACACAGGATGGGCAGTAGCTCCACATTAGACCACAGAGATTCGGGCAGTAGCTCTGCATTAGACCACAGAGATTTGGGCAGTAGCTCCGCATTAGACCACAGAGACTTGGGCAGTAGCTCCGCATTAGACCACAGAGATTTGGGCAATAGCTCTGCATTAGACCACAGAGATTTGGGCAGTAGCTCCACATTAGACCACAGAGACTTGGGCAGTAGCTCCGCTCAGACAAGGTAAATAAACAGACAATATGCTCTGACAGAAGGACTGAGAGCACTATATGGTTTTAGCAGTTAGCAGTGAAACTAATTACCAAAGGGTAGGTTTTAAGCCTAGAATTGAAGACTGGGGCTGTGTCTGAGCCCCAAACCCTGACCGGAATGTCGGGGGCTTTGTATGAAAAGGCTCTGCCCCCTGCTGTAACTTTATTAATTCTAGATACTAATAGTGAGCCTGCACCTTGTAATCTGAGTGTCAGTTCATATTAGTTTGCTGTCCATCTTCTTTCCTAACATGGTTTGATTGTGATTGTCACCTCTGAAGCAATATCAGCAATATTATATTTATTATAACACATAAATAAAAAAAGAAAAAGCAACACTGACCAGTCGCCTCAGTGTCACCACTGGACTGAGAATAGTCCACCAAAAAATGTGGGCAGCAGCCTGTGACTAACACAAACTGTGGAGTACAGCTACAAGGTTGCAACAAAGTAACACACGTGCATGAATGTTGCTCAGTTATATTATTAGTGCTATTTATATTATTGGTTATATTATTAGTATAAGTGCATACTTGATGATTGACAGGTGGATGAATTCTCAACATTGTCAAGATATACATTATCTTGACAACTGATAATAATGTGATGTGATGTGTTTAAAACATCAAAAATTGGCAAAAATTACATACTGTGCTGCACACCTCCCAGTAAAACAGGATTAGTCATGGCGTCTTTGTAATGAAGTTGTTTGTAATTACTGATTATGATAATAGTTGTCATATTGCCCAAAACTATAGATAGATAGATAGATAGATAAATAGATAGATAGATAGATAGATTTCTCAGTATTAGTACCACTGAACAGAACTGCACTTTTGTGCATCAGTAAACTTTAGCGATGTCACTACAAAGGTTTAATTAACATTATCAAAGATGAAGGGAAGGCAAGCTAGGGTGAAGTCATCTGGCTTCTAGTTTCCGACTGTTGTCACTGTGTATTTCTGTCTCAACCGTCGATCAGATAAGTCACAGGAAGTTCAGAACTAGTCATCATGAAAGGGCGATTATCACTTTGTGGCAGTGTTTAGAATACTTCTTTGCTAAATTGAAATTAGCATGTTGTTTCCAATCTTGAGAAAGATAGGGAAACTCCTCAGGAGACAGTAATGCAGAAGTCATAAGAGGAACTAAGACTCAAGTAGGAAACCTCATGTTCCTCTGGTCTCCACTGGGCATTTACAGAACAAGGTTTAGGTTGACAAAGCCATGATAGAATTACTCAGAGCTGAAGAGAGAGTCAAATAATAATTTTATACAAAAATCAGACACATTCTGCCCGTGTGTTCTGGGATGCAAAATGTGCTTTACTGCCTTTGTTCATGTTCGTTTGAGGGAGGATGGCACACAAAGTGGTCAGAACTGTTGAAAGTGCTGCTGCATTTTACAAGTTGGTTTTCCAGTGCTACGGTCTCAGAAAACATATTTAAAGACTTAATAATGAGAGCAGACGAAGAGGTTAGACATACCCTGAAAACTTATTTACCCTCAAAGGAACACTGCTTAAACTACCAGGACCAAGTGTTCACACATGAGAAAATCAGGTGCAAATTACGCCATGCTGCAACCACAATATGTGTACATAATCTGCAATGTTGTTTCTCAAACTTGGTGTGAAATTACACCCCTGTAGAATGATGTGAAAAAACTTCTTCTTCAACACTAGCTCTCTCCATCCACTGAACACTGAAGTTCTTTTTTGTCTCGAGTTTGTTGAACTAAATCGAGAGTACGCACCCAGATACACCAACCCAACGAGGCACCGCTAGCCCCAGCTAAAGCTGACTGATGATCCGTAATCTGTAAAATGGTCAACTGCAACACACAAAACAACGAATATGGTGTTTAAATGTCTTGCAGGCTTCAAATATCTGTGTTTCAACTAAACCTAGCACGACAAAGTAGAAATAAAGCACCGTTAGTGGCAGGCTAGTAAAAAAGGCTAGGTCAAAGTGAGCATTTTGCATTTGACCATTAATTAAAATACACGGTTCATGCATGTTCATAATTACAGCTGGATGCCATTCCCATTCAACATGCTCAATTAGTATATTTTGTTGAGGGAAATATGACTACCATATTTTTTGGATATTTTGATTGAACGGTCTATAGCTAGGCTTCATAATGTTACATCAAATATTCTTAATAACTGGTCAAATGCTATTTGGTTTAAGAAAGAGTGTATTGGAAAGAGGGGTGTGTCCAATATTTGTTCCCAGAGGTTGTATGTATGTATGTGGACATATCTATGCATATGTGCATACCTGTGTGTGCATGTCTGGATCTGTAACTACTGTGAATTCACTTAAAATACAGACAGACAGCTGCTGACAATCAGTCTTCAGTGATGACCATTGTTGTTAGAACAAGAGAAGTGCAAGGTGAAGAGTATTCAGGATCTCTTTCTCTTGTTTTCTTTTTTCTCAGATGCTCCTCAGATCTCTTTCTCCTCCCACTGTAACAGTACCTGTGAAGGTGTGATCCAGTGTGTCTGTGAGGTTCATGGACGTCCTGTTCCTAACCTGGAGTGGCGTCTGTCTGGACAACCTGTCCCACCCTCTTTAAACCCATCCATCAGAGAGGAGTCTGTGGGGAAAACAGGTCTGAGGAGTGTACTGTCCATGCATCGGTCACTGACAGACATGCGCTACCTCCTGTGCGTCAGCACCAATAAGCTGGGTAGAACCTCACAGCTGTTCTCTATGGTTACTGGTCACTGCTCGTCTACAGGTTAGAAACACCTCCACATTCTGCTAATCAGTGGGCTGTAAGCTTCCGTTGCTTGTTTGTTCCAGTGTTAAACATGAAAAAGCAAATTTCAGACAAATAAAACGTGTCTTGGCTGATTGGCAACACTGTCAGAAAAAAAGTACAGCTCTGGAAAAATTGAAGAGACCACCTCAATGATCAGTTTCTCTAGTTGTATTATCGGTTCAAATCTGTGTCAGACTAACATCACCTGACCCAGTTTAACCATTTACCATGTTTATTGTCCCGGCAGTACCCAGAGCACGAGGACTTGACTTACTGGCACAATATACAGCCCTGGAAAAACATAAGAGACCACCTGAAAATGATCAGTTCCTCTAGTTGTACAGTTTCTGGGTTTGTGTTGGACCAAAATGAGCAGTTCTGTTTGATTCTATACACTACTGGAAACACGTCTCCCAAATTCCAGATCAAATATTGTATTTACATCTGTTTATTTAGAAAATCACTAATGACCCTCCAGAAGCCTGTTTTTAGAACCATGCTCACCCCAGCCACCGCTTGCCAGTCTCTCTGTAGGTCACTTGAGGTCATCTTACGGTGGTTAAGTGACATTGGAATGAGGTGGCGCTCATCACGGTCAGTAGAGAGGGGTTTTGGCCCTCTGCCAGTCTGTAGCTGTGTTGTCCTGTGTGTTTGCTGCTTGACCTTGTTCTTATGAACCAGACGCTCACTGTATCTGCCAGTAAAGCTAGAACCCAACCTTCTGTTCCTCACTAAGAACCTGCTGTACATGTGGAGATGCTGATTTAAGAAGAAACTGGAGTGGGCTCTTATTTATTTCCAGAGCTGTACTGTGCATGTACATGTATGTTCATTGAAGGACAAACAATGAGCAAGGAACCATCAAATGTATAACACATAACGCTGTGAGGTCACTCTGTACCAACCTACTAGTACCTTTTCCCACTGTAAAGCTTCTGAACACACTCTTCTGATGTCTGGTTCCTACCGCCACCACTGTAAACAAGTTACTCTAGAATGGAGCATTTCACATCAACCCACTCTGAATTACTTTGATACTTTGATTAAAACAGAAATGAAAAGAATAGAATAGATATGATCTAGTTTATAATAGATCAGCTTCCACTGTGGAAGCTTGGCCTGCATCCTGCTGACCCATCCGATGACCCAGCTACTGAATTACAGACTATTCAGACTTTTATTCCTCTACCTTACAAACACTGAACGCTCCTTTCCTTTCCTTGTCTTGTTATCTGGTGTTGACCCGAGGAGGATGGGTTCCCCTTTTGAGTCTTGGTTCCTCTCGAGGTTTCTTCCTTTTGAACTGAGGGAGTTTTTCCTTGCCTCTGTCGCCCTTGGCTTGCTCACTGGGAGCTCGGACACCAGATTCCTTGTAAAGCTGCTTTGCGACAACATCTGTTGTAAAAAGCGCTATATGAATAAATGTTGACTTGACTTAGAGAATATAACTGCAGTGGACTATGATATGATCACGTTCTCTTAATAAAGACACTGATAACGTACTCTTGAGGGTCTACCATCCCAGTGACTGCTCAGTACCCTTTTTCTCTGAGAGTGTACATTTGAAGTAAGTGGGGAATTGAATTTGCTTATGAGCCTAAGCCATGCTGTTGGTCAGTGTGAATGAGGACGACTTCCTCGGACGGATAAAAAAGCCTCACTTGTAATTTGTGATGTTAAAGACTTCAGCTCATGTGTCAATGCAGTTTGCATTAGTCACTTCCTTCACCACTGGTCAGTTTCCAACCACAGAGCTCATCTTGGCTGAATATTTTGGTACCTATACGGTCAGGGTTTATTATAAAGTACGCAACTGAGCGGAAGCACAAAGTAGAGGCGTGTAATAAAGCAGATGGAGGAAGTTTATTAGCATTATCTTACAAACGAGTTAGCTCTTTGAGTCAGCTCTGTTATGTATGTCGAGAGGCTCGCGTGAAAGTCTTAATTGTAAATGAAGACAAAACAAGCAGTCAGGCCTTTTGACACTGTCATTATTTTGCCAGTCATGGGTTCCTCCTCTTGGGTCTTCCCCTTGTTAACAATGAATCTGTTGCTTGATGTATTTATCTGTGGCTTGCTTTGGCCGTTTATCGTGTAATTCTTATTTGTTTCCAAATGTGCCTTAATCCTTCAGATGTTTGACTTCATTCTGCATTCTGCTCAATACACTGCCAATGACATGCAGCACAACTCTGATTGAAATGCATCCGGTAAAACTACTAATCAATATCTGACATTTTTGTTATAGTGAAATGATTTAGAGTTGAACCTGGAAAGATGATTTTGTAACACAGCTAATACAAGCTTCGCTAGATGATCAGGAAGTAGACCATTTATTCTTTTTTTTATGATAGATAATACCGTTGTAATGCAGCATGTGGTGATTGCCCATATGCAAATATGTTGGTGAATATGGCCCTCGGTTGCCCTTTCTCTCTCTATGCTTTTAGCGGAACACCCGAACAGTGGTATTTCGTTTTCCAGCACATGCCTTCTTGTTCTGCTCTTTTCGCACTTGAAAATTGCTGTGTGCTTTAAACCGCTGCTCAGCTCGTAAACCACTAAAAGGAAGTGAAATTACTGTAAGTGTTCAGGCTTTGTTTTGTGGCTTATAGCCTTTGTCTAGCATGGTTTACAGAGATGATGTTCAAAGACGTGTACTCACAGGAGATGTTCTGTCTTTTAACACTCATTTACACAAATTCCACTTCTAATTCCATTTGTGTTAAGCGGTGCATACCATATTTTAGGTCATATACGTTACTGCACATGTTTGCTTTCCACTAGTGTGGCCTAAGAAGCTCTAGGAAAGCAGGGATAGATCAGTTGTTCTTTGGATAACTGTTAACTAGCTTGTTAGGTTTTGATACATGAGTTTCAAAATATGATGCCCAAAAAAAGCCAGTATTTTCCTTCCTGCTGTTAACTTAAAATGTATTTATTAGCTATTAGAGATACTCAGATATCAAAATAAGTATACCAGTGACCTGAAATTTCATCTTTATGGGCGTATTCTTTTTCCTAATGTGCTGGAAAGGACCAAAGAGGATTGCAGGTTCATCCAAAGCTGAAGGCCTTGTTTTAATTGTAGTGCATGATGCAAACCTACAGTACAGTTTCTCCACCTCCGCCCTGTGTCTTTTTTTTGTTTGTTTGTTTGGTTTTTTTGATGGGTACAATTAATGGGTTGGTACTGCTGGGACTGATGACAGTTAATTCATCTATTGATGTGGTTGAAGTTCAACGGATGTCTATTTGAAAGTCACTTGCTAACAGAATATAAATCTATAACATCAACAGATCGTTTAAGCCCAATAACAGGTAATGAAATTGCTAACTAGATGAGGAACATCTCTTTGACAAATGCACTCATCTTATCTTTGCACTGCTTCTCCAGATCCTCAGGGTGAGATGCAAGAAAAGGAAATGAGGATGTAAAAATGAAAGACGTGATTTGCTTGTACATCCTATTAAGACAAAAAAGAGTGAAAATTTCACCAACAGAAATGATGCAAAACATGGCGTTTGGACAAAAGTCTGGTTCCATTGACTTACATTAAAATTAAAATAGTTTTTTGCTGTCTCCTGTAAAGTTGGCATTTTGAAGATAGTGGTGATATTTTTTTATTTATTTAACCAGGGTAGATAAAAAATTGCAGAGCAGAGCAAGAAGGCATTCCACAACAACCAATGGAACAATCAACAAAGGAACTACACCATCACCAATAATAAAATCAGATCAGAATCTAAATCTAAAATCCAGGTTTAGATACTCAGACAGTGATTAATCCAGGTTTAGATACTCACTGTGACTAATCCTAGTTTAGATACTCAGACTGTGATTAATCCAGGTTTAGATACTCAGACTGTGATTAATCCAGGTTTAGATTCTCAAACTGTCATTAATCCAGGTTTAGATACTCAGACTGTGATTAATCCAGGTTTAGATACTCAGACTATGATTAATCTGGGTTTAGATTTTCAGACAGTGATTAATCCAGGTTTAGACACTCAGACTGTGATTAATCCAGGTTTAGATACTCAGACTGTGATTAATCCAGATTTAGATACTCAGACTGTAATTAATCCAGGTTTAGATACTCACTGAGACTAATCCAGGGTTTGATACTCAGATTTGAAAAAATAGGTTTAAATACTCTGACTGTAATTAATCCAGGTTTAGATACTCAGACAGTGATTAATCCAGGTTTAGATTCTCAGACTGTAATTAATCCAGGTTTAGATACTCAGACTGTAATTAATCCAGGTTTAGATTCTCAGACTGTAATTAATCCAGGTTTGGATTCTCAGACTGTAATTAATCCAGGTTTAGATACTCAGACAGTGATTAATCCAGGTATAGATTCTCAGACTGTGATTGATCCAGGTTCAGATTCTCAGACTGTAATTAATCCAGGTTTAGATACTCAGACTGTAATTAATCCAGGTTTAGATACTCAGACAGTGATTAATCCAGGTTTAGATTCTCAGACAATGATTAATCCAGGTTGTTATGTGTTTACAAAGTACCTAAATGTGTAGAAATTAAAGCATGTATACTGATTTAAAAGCAACATGGGTGTCATAGTCCGAAACTAAAGTTGAAGTTAGCTGGGTAAGCAAGAAGTACAGAAAGACAGAATGCTGAATCAAGAATGCTGAGGAGGATCCTTAATTTACATTAAAACTAATTTTAGAACAAGAAACGAACATCCAGTCATCAGCAATGATTAACGACAAGACACAGTCAGCCAGTTTTAAATGTAAATGATTTAGACAGTTTGTAGTGTTGGTAGTTAGACTCAGTTTTAGACTCAAGTAACATTTAGCAAGATGGGGAGACTGGCAAAAACGTTCCTGCTTATGGCTATCAAAAGGCTAAAGCCAAACCTGTTTAGCATTCTGCTGAACTCTGCATTATCCAAGTCATCCTCAGCTTACCTCTGCTCATATAACCAGTACCCTTTGTTTATCATCACTGTAGGTCATTTCCATATTTTCTCCATGATGGTTGGTGCCATAGCTGGAGCTTCTGCAGTCATGGTCCTGTGTGCCATACATTTGTGCAGAAGGTGCGTCCACAGTGTACACACAGCTAGACCACAAGAGCGATAAAGTCTGTCCATTAGAATAACTTAGTTAGAATTCATTTACATTTATTAACTTACTTGTAAATAAGCAGGGATGGAGAATAATGAAGTTATTGTACTTTGGCATGTGTATTATTTAGAAGCATTTGTACTTTAAATTGTAATGAAGTATTATTACCATTTTTATTATTTATGCTTTTTTTAATCTCAGTATTTTTACCTTCATTAAACTAAATCACATTAAACACAATCACATGAAGTTTATTTAAACTTTTTTCGCCCCTGCAAATGATCATATCTTGCATCTGAGTTTACTACTCATTACTTTGACAGGTTTACTGGGTAAAGATTAAGTCTAAGCTTAGATTTAAACAGAGTTCTAGTAATGAATCACTGTTGTCATTAAATCATATTGTTATTTGCCTGAAGACTATAACTGACCTTTATACTCTGTTTTCCTTGTAAATGAGATATCATGTTCCCCAGTAACTTTGGCCAGTGCCCTTTCCTGTTTATACCTTCACTGCAGAAAGTACAAATGAACATACTGCAGATTAGAATGTCTGCAACTGTAGTTACCTAAAACCAAAACGAGACTTGATTATTTAAGATAATTGTAGATTATGTAGATTATAGTTTCATCCTTACTTTATTCTGTTTAAATTGAATTTAATTTAATTTAAACAGTAATTGAATTTCTTTACAACCTTATTTAATTGAACTGTTTTTCTTTTTTTTTTGTAATAACTAATTTTGCTCATGTTGTGAAAACATATGATGTAAAAATTTAAGAGAAATTTAATTCTTTTTTTCAGGAGAGCACATCACAAATCAAGTCAAGAAGACACTACAGGACTTGTTTTAAATGATAGGGTTGGTTGCATCTTGCATCTACCACACACACACACCCACACACACACAGACCACAATATCCTTAATCAGAATCAGAATATAGTTCTATTGGCCAAGTTCATTGGTACATGCAAGCACTTTGTCTTCAGGAACACAATATATATCTGGGGGGCTGGCACAATTAAACTGTATATAGAACTCAGGTATAGATGTGTACGTTACTGTATGTTTCGGGTGGGGGGGCAGCCCTACATATTTACCTATTAAATACTAGTTACTTACTGTAACAATACATCAACATGTTACTCACCCCAGCTGGTAGACTAGGCGAAACATCTGCTTTAACAAATACAGTCACCTAGCTAAACAACTACCAGGATATCATTTTTTGTAGTGTACCACACACAGTCAGTGCCAAAGGTTAAGTCACTCTTGTTCTCATATTAACTGTTACTTGGTGTCTATTCCACAGACTGTTTGTGAGAAGCAGGAGGAGGAAGACGGAGAGTCTCTATATGCCAACAAAAACATGATATCCTCCAAACTCGGAAATAACCCAGACAATCTGCACTACACCACCATCCACTTCCCAAATGACGAAAAAGGGTCGAGTGGAATCAGGGGCCTTTCTTCGCTTACGTCTAACTACGCCGTTGTCCAGCACAGCTCAAAACGAAACCCTGAGAGAGAGACCACAGAAACACACAACTCAACTTCCACAGAGAAACCAGCCAAACTGGATATGGCAAGTGCAGAAGAGATTGTACAGCCCACGATAGAGGAGGCAACATACGGGAACATCATCCACAAAAAGACCTCTCAGTCAGATTTGGATGCTGGTGTGGAAATGGAGCAATCAGAGACAAACCTAACAGATCAAGGGGAATTGGCAGAATCAAAAGAAGCTGAAGGCATTTACGCACAAGTTAACTGAAAGTCAACTTACGCACAACACCCAGCTGAAGTGATCTTCAGTAGCAGGGTTCTTTCCAGAATAGAAAAATTTATTATGAAAGGTAGCAGCATAGGGGCTTCATAACACATGCATAAACATTAAAGCAATATTCAAGTATTTATTAACAGCTCATGCCAGTTTTTTGCAAGATGACTGAATACATACGTGACCCTAAAATAAAATAAATATTTGTTTCATTTACAGTCATATGCAAAAGTTAGGATGCCCCTGATCAAATGCAATGCTTGGTTGACTTTTGTAAGTGAAAATAAGAACACACTTTTGCACATTTTAATACACGATTACCTATTATTTAATTATTTATTTATTTTTGCTGAACTGGGTATTTTTTTGTTGCTTGTATAAACATTATGCAATGTCCATTTCAAATAAATAGAACCTGTGCATTAAATGTTTGCTCCCTGTAGAGGATGTTAACTTATTTTGACTTATCAATAATGCATGTAATTTGGGTGTCCAGAATTTTGCATATCGCTGCATAACGCTGTTATGAAGCAACATTCCCATGTACTTATCATGACCTTTTCATTGTCAAATAAATAGCTGCACCCAGAAGGAGGTGTGGGATTGCAATGCTGTTGGGAAGGAAGATAAAGGTGACCAGGATCAATAACTGATGATAAATTTAGACTGATATGATCAATATTTATTGAACTACACATACAGAAGTAGTGTCTCTCAGTATGGCGTCAGGCCGCCATGTTTCCTAATGCAACATACTTACTTCTCGGAATGGAGATGTAGAGGTTCCTAATGTTCTTCCAAATCATTTGCATGTCTCACAATGTGAAATCTATCCACCAACTTTCATTCCTGTTGGTTGATTCCTTCTGGGTGCAACTAGGTGAAAGATGAAAGTGTGGCATAACAGGGTAAGAATTATTAGAGCAGAAATGTTGTCAGGTTCTTAGCTTACTTAGCTAGCATTAGTTTGTAGTATATTGACTGTCATGATTGTGTCACATTTAAG
This sequence comes from Semaprochilodus insignis, assembly GCA_034552555.1. NCBI lineage: Eukaryota > Metazoa > Chordata > Actinopteri > Characiformes > Prochilodontidae > Semaprochilodus > Semaprochilodus insignis. Next base: position 9,287,226 of record CM067474.1, on the reverse strand, counting down.
ATATGATTAAGCCACCTTGGTTATCTTAGTATATTATGTAAAATACATGAAAGATGAAAATATGAAAATCTTAGAATTATTATTATTTATTTATTTATTTTTGCATGAAGACCATGTGTGAGTTTGGGGTGGGCTGGTCTGTATTATGTAATTCCTGGTCTGAAAATAAGTCCCACTGTAGTGCTGTCAGAAACTCAATATGAATGTCAATTAAATCCAACATATTGTATATACTGTATATAAACTGTAAGCCTGCAATTAGGCACAAAACCTGCAGCTAATTAGTGGTAAAAAATTACAAACTTAAACCAAACAGCTTGTGAACTGATGGATTACACGCTACGTTTTGAAATCAGAATTATGTCTTTAATTTTATTAGCTCTTGTTCCTGTTCATATCAAGCACGATTCATCATACCATAATTCTTGAATTACCTCAAATTGTAATGAGTTTAACTTTTTGTGAAAACTTTATCCGTATTTGTGTTGAACTATAATAAAATTATCTGTCTGTCTGTCTGTCTATCTATCTATCTATGCATCCATCCATCCATCCAGTTAGCTATCCTATAGATCAACTCATTGACTCAGCTATACACTACAGTTATACATTATACAGATTCTATAGGTTGATGGCTTGTTTATAGTTATAGCTGAATACAAATTTCCCTTAAACAGTATTTTCACACTTCATTAGTTCCTGCATTGCTGTTTGCTGAGGCTGTCAGATGAAGAACATATTGACATGAGCAACAGCAAAACAAGCAGCTATTTTTTTAGACGTCTCGGCATGGAGCTGTAGAGGTTCCTAATGGTGTCCTGTGATAATCCATCCCATGCAGCTTGAATATCCTCACACAGTTCCTGCAGATGGTGCGGTAGGGGTGGAGGTGGAGTGACACCAGGCCTTCTGGACGTGTGATGTGTGACAACAAACTGTTCATCTTGGCGCTGACCACGGTGCCTCCACACACAGATTCGTTGGTCATCTCCAAAGACAAAAGCGGGACTCGTCACTGAAGATGACCCGCTGTCATTCTCCATGACAGTCTGGCATGACACCATTGCAGTCTTTGGGCTATGTTGATGTGATGTTAGGAGCAGTCGTTGTAAGAGTCTGTGTGCATGTAGAGCTGCGTCATGCAGCCGTCTGCTAATGGTGCTGGCACTAAGAGAATGACTCATGGAGGGCATCACTGCTTGCCGTTACATTGTCCGCTACATTGGGCTATATGTAATACAAGTAACCTCATAAGTGGCTCTGGATAAGAGCATCAGCTAAATGCCATAAATGGAATGTAAATGTAAATTCCTTATGGGGAAAACAAACTGGATAGTTTTACTTTCATTTCCTTAAAAACTTAACAAAAAACACCACATGTATTCCAGATTTGTTAAGATTACCTGATGAATCGACTAACTGAAATGATCATGGAATACAATCTTGAGAAAGTAACATACAGTACATTCAAACTTATGAATGAGTTTCCCTTCTCCTGTAAAGTGAACCATTTTGGAGATGGTAGGTTTTGGTCAATGACCGTAGAGGCTTCTCTTGCCCTACAGGACTGTGACAGGACTGAGCTGTGTAGTATTGGAAGGAAAGACATTATTACATTTTCAGCAACAGCTTCAGTATCCCTTACTGTGATGACACATCTGAGGGCAAATAAAGGCCTATTGACTTGCTAATGAACAGCCAAAAAAAAAAAAAAAATAGCATCACCACACTTTTGAGGCAGATGGTTTTGCACACTTGGTTGGTTCTCACACACATGCGTGCACATGCCTCTTCTGAACTGTAAATGTGATTTATAAAGTTCTAAAGTAGTTAGCCATTACTCTTGCATGGTACATGATACTGTATACAACTAGGGGTGTAACACCTTATATTTTCAGGCACTCTTTTTCAGGTTAGATTTTCAGGTTAGATTCTTTTCTTGATATTTTCTGTTGAAATGGTTCACACTAACCAAAATAAATTAATAACCCCAAAAATCAACATTTGCCCCCCAAATGTTCCCCCTTCTCTTCAGAAAAAAGCAGCCATTTGAATGTGGACATGACCATAGCATAAGCCCAGCTGCGCCCAGGTGCCTCGTCTTGCCAGCATAAAATGAAAAGGAACTGGAAAGGACTGTCATGTATGTTTTGGTAATTTAAGAGAAGGGAAAATAATTTAGACTAACAAATAATGGGGTAACTCATATAATAATGATTTATTATGTAAGCCAAGCGCAAGCACTACAGAAATACACATGAGATAAATGGTCTCCAAGTGGCATGAGAGAACATTCAGACAGGAAATGCTGGTAAAATAGAGAAGCAGTTCAGACCAGCTTGCGTCAACAGTGTTACACTACCAGCAAACACTGTTTTAATCAGCTGTTTCACTCTGAGATCCGGTTGTTAATGTGGATTTTTATTTATTTATTATATATGTAAATATGTTTTTTCACTATTGCTATATAATATAACAGCAAATGAACATGATATTTAGAATGGTTAAATAATGTATAAACATTATTACTAATAAACTTGTATAAAGGATACATATTGGGACATAATGGGGTTGGGTATCCAAACATTGATTCCCAGTTCATCTTTAAGGAATTTCATGATGGCAAGTTACCCAGTTTGGATCAACGAAAAGTGCACCCACCAAACAAAAATGTAATTTTGAGCTGTGATGTTGGCTCCTCACCACTAGAGGGCAGTATTGCCATACCTGTGAACCATGCCAAAACAGTGACCCATGGAATACTGATTATAATGTATCTAAACTCTCTTTTGAAAGATTAGATCTATCACTGATGTGTGTTCTTTATGTAAGCAGCCTCAAAATAAGAATATCTCCACATTTGGCATTAAAGTCCTGGATTTTTTCAGATTTTGAAAGATTTTCACATCCACGTCACACATTGCTCTGATTTAATTGTGAGCACAAAAAAACATATACAGAGCAGGAAGTGAGAAAAGTGTCCCGATTGTGGACTGTAATGTGCATTGTAATGTCCAGCTGTTCCTGAGCGTGATGGCATGTGGGAAGAAGCTTCTCTGTAGCCTGGTTGTTTTGATCCTCATTTGGCTAAAGTGCCGGACTGAATGAAGACACTGGAACAGGTGACGACCAGGGTGTGATGGATCAGTGATGATCTTCCTGGTTCTGGAAGTGTGCAGATCCAGCAGAGTGGGTAGTTTGACTCCAGTGATCTTCTCTGCAGACCTGATGATGTGCTGCAGTCTGTGGGTGTCCTGTTTGGTGGCGGAGCTGCCCCACACTGTGATGGACGTGGTGATAACAGATTCTATGGTGGCAGTGTAGAACTGTACCATCAGCTCCTGGGACAGGTTGAACTTCCTCAGCTGACGCAGGAAGTACATCCTCTGTTGGGCTTTCTTGATGATGGAGCTGATGTTGCTGTCCCACTTCAGGTCCTTGGTGATTGTCATACCCAGGAACTTATGAGACTCCACAGCCATCACAGTTCTGTCCAGGATGGTGAGTGCTGGAAGGGCCGGAGGGCTTCTCCTGAAGTCCACTGTCATCTCCACTGTTTTTGCTGTGTTCAGCTCCAGGTTGTTCTGGTTGCTCCAGAGGACTACCTAACCAACCGTCCGTATGTAGGCAGATTCGTCATCGTCCTGGATGAGACCAATGACTGTCGTATCATCTGCAAACTTCAGGATATTGACGGAGGGGTCCACAGAGGTACAGTCGTTTGTATACAGTGAAAAGATTACAGTTACATTTAGTACACTCATCATCAAAAGAACAGTTGCACAAATAGTTGAACCCAGAGGAAATCGACCAACAGGAATGAAACTCGGTGGGTAGGTTTGACAGCATGAGACATGTTCAAGTTTCACGCTCAGCTGTGCATGTGGCAAAAAGCAAGGATGGGCCTTTGCAGACGTTGAGTGATCAGTGATGCTCTCCATGTGTCATCCTGTTAGTGTCACCACCATAGGCAGACGGCTGCATGATGCAGGACTACACGCACGCAGGCCGTTATGATGACTGCCTCTAACACCATGTCTATGTTGCCAAAGACTGGAATGGTGTCGTGTCAGACTGTCATGGAGTGACTCAGAAAGAGCTGTGCTTTTGTCTCGGTGGAGACGACCAATGAATCCATGTGTGGAGGCACCGTGGTTAGTACAAAGATGAACAGTTTGTTGTCACGCATCACACGTCCAGAAGGCCTGGTGTCCCTCCACCTCCATCCCTACCACAAAACCTGCAGGAACTGTGTGAGGATATTCAAGCTGCATGGGATGGATTATCACAGGACACCATTAGGAACCTCTACAACTCCATGCCGAGACATGTTGGGTTAGAAAACATCTGGTGGTCTGACACCATACTTAGGGGCACTACTTTTGTACGTGTAGCTCAATAAATATTGATCAGTCTAAATTTATCATAATTTATTGTTCCTGATCAACTAATGTTTTTACTTTATATGGGTGCTAACAAACATATAATCTATATGGAGCATATTATATCATATATGTCATATACTTGCATATATTTAATGCAAGAAAAACAACAAGGGAAAACTGAATTAGCTTACATTCATACTTTCAGCTTTTGTTGTCATGGCTGCTGGTTCTCCTCTCACCTCCGATCTCCCGGACTCCATTTCCCATAACCCACCACCCGATGACATCACTGTCACATGTCTGCCATTTCCCAGTCCCGTTCTGTTTTCTAGATCTAAATCACCCGAATATTGATCACACCTGTTGTTAAATCGGTCTGTTTGTACAAATACTCCTCTCTCACGCTGACCCATTGTGAAGTATTGTGCGTACTGAGCGTTTCTCCCTGTTGTTGTTCTTGTTAGCGTCTCTGGTTTGACTCTATTTTGACTTTCTGGTTTACTCTTTTGTCTTTCCCATTTTGGTTCTGTTGCTGGTCTGGTTGTTTGCCTGGTTTTGACTTCTGCCTGTTTTCTTACCCTGACTCTGTCCTTGCCCCTTGGTTATGTCTGCTTTGATCTGGTTGCTGCTGTGTTGTACTACCAGTCAGTTTAATAAACATCGCTTTGCTTTTAGCTCAGCGCGCGTCACTATCTGCCTGTCCATCAACACATTCATGTAATGCATGTCATTCATTAAGACATTATTACTGTCAGCAATATCAAAATCATGTTGTACTTTTGGTGATTTAAAAGTTTAGCATTAAGTTGCTAATAAATTACTAATGCTAATAATTATTAACATGTCAATTTTTAAAAATAATATTTTCCTATTTGACTCTTCTGTATTCACCCATCAACAAATTAGAGCAAATAAGTCAGTCATTTGTCAGCCCTAGTAATTCTCGAACTCATGTTTCACTGAAAGAAGTGGTGAATTTGTGTGGAAAAGTGCAAATACTAAACTTTCCTTACATTATCATGGTTTGTAAGTAGCCTGTGAAAAAGTATTTGCACTGTTATGAGTGGATCAGACACAGCAGTGCTGCTGGAGTGTTTAAACACTGTGTCCACTCACTGTCCACTCTATTAGACACTCCTACCCTGCTGGTCCACCTTGTAGATGTAAAGTCAGAAACGTTAGCTCATCTGTTGTTGCACCGTTTGAGTCAGTCACCCTCTATCATCCCCCACAGGACGCTGGTGGCTGGAATCCAGCAGCACTGCTGTGAGTTTTTAAACACCTCAATGTTACTGATGGACTGAGAATGTAGAGAAACAGAATTTCATTAGAAGTGGAAAATATATTGCATTTTGCATTTCTACATCAAATATTCATAAGGATACTTGAATCTATGTTTGGCTGCTATTGCACAGTTCTGTCATTTGCACTAATACTGAATACCATACACATGTTCTGCTCCTATATTTTTCAAAGTGTTATATAGCATATATTGTAAACGTTCTTAATTTATATACATACAAATCGTCGCTGTCCAATGAAAAACATGTATCTCCATTTTTGTCCATTTTGACTTTTATGCATCATTTGAAAATAGCAGCTGCCGTTTACACTGTGTGAGAAATGCATGATGAATGGAGCAACAGAAATGGCCCAAAAGTGCTTGGAAAGATGTCTGGTTCCATTGACTTACATTAAAATTGAATGAGGTTTTTGGCCTCTCCTGTAAAGTTGCCATTTTGGAGATACTTGTTTTTCTTTGGACAGCGACGACATATTTTTCTTCTCTCTAGTCTTTTCTTTCTTATTTAGTACTTAGTATTCATACTGTAATTGTGTAGTACTTGCAGTCCGGGAGCGAGTGCAGAGTAAGAATTTCATTGTACAGTGCACCTGCTTGTTTCTCTGTGCATATGACAATTGAATCTTGAATCTTCATCAAATGGGTGTTACTGAAAACACAGTAAATTACTGACTGCTACATTACAATATATATTATATACATATTATGTACCTTAACTCTGTATACAGCACCATTCTCCAATTGCACATTCTGAACCAGCAGGGATCTGTTCCTTCGTCACATTTCCACATTCAAACTTTTCTTCTTAAACAGAAGCGTAGAGTCTTTAAATCATGAGTCTTGTCATATAATTTGAGCTGGAACGGTGAGAGAATCACTGTTTTCAATGCTGTAGTCACACACACTGCGGTCTGTAAGGGTAACAATAATGACACCATTAGTTCAATGTACTTCTGAGGATTTTCACACTGAGGACAAATGAACACTTTCACTTTCAGCTTTGTTTCTTGATTTCCAGTGGCCTTCTGAAAACAGTACAGCATTGCATTTCCTCCCGAACTCACAGTAAGAACAGACATGTTTCCATAGAAACTTTTGTGGTTGAATAGGCTGGTTAAGTTCTGAAAGAGTGCCATGGAAACTGGTTTTGTGTTTAAATGATTGTGTCCAACCTAATATTTCACTCTAGAGATGAACAGTTAGGAACATCACTTGTGGTACACACAGTGGCGTGGGTTGGATCTTCCTGGCCTTAGTTCAGAAACCGTTAGGGCCACACTATGGCTGGATATTTGCTTTTGCTGTGCTGTTGCACTGATGTTTCTTTCTTTCCCACAAACTGTGTCCAGCGTAGTTTGTTGGACTACTGATATTGACTGGACTTGTGAATTATACTTGAGGCTCCATGTACTTCAGTGCTGAACAAACTCACAGTAGTTGGACATATACTATATGGGCAAAAGAATGTGGACACCAGACGAACACATCAACACTCCTGGGCAATAACAAAGGGCCAAAACAAAAATGACAAAGCTTTGAGCTTTTAATGGTCTTACCATAAAATCATTAAACCAACAGATAAAGTGACTTAGTATAGGAAGTTTTGCGGGTTAAACTTCCAGACATTCAAGTACAGAAAGAAGAGTGCGTATTGTGCCATTCTTACACTGTTGGCTTCAAAGAGCTGAAAAACATTGGTAAGTTAGTTTTGTAACACAAACTATTCTGCCAGGGAGATTATATGAGATGGTTGGCCATTGTATTCCAACACCATGGCAATGAATTGAGAGTTGGCCTTCCCTTTGTGGCCATGACTGCTTCCACTCTTCTGAGCAGGCTTTCCACAAGGTTTTGTAGTGTTCGTCCGGTTTTTGCATTTCTTTTCTCTAAAAATAAACAACT
>CM067474.1:9232433-9279136 GCA_034552555.1 Semaprochilodus insignis | reverse complement strand
CCCTCTGCCAGTCTGTAGCTGTGTTGTCCTGTGTGTTTGCTGCTTGACCTTGTTCTTATGAACCAGACGCTCACTGTATCTGCCAGTAAAGCTAGAACCCAACCTTCTGTTCCTCACTAAGAACCTGCTGTACATGTGGAGATGCTGATTTAAGAAGAAACTGGAGTGGGCTCTTATTTATTTCCAGAGATGTATATATGATTCACCTACACAAGCACAACTCACTACACACCACCATCACAGTGTCACTGCATATATATATTGTTGTCACGGCGTGCATATTTCTGTTTAGTTTTTGAAGGTTTCTGCTTCTGATGACTGTGATGCTGGTTTGATGAATGTGGTAGTGGTGCATTAAGGCAATGTGTAAGGAAATACAAATCCGAGCAACCTTTCCCAAGGGCAAAGCACCAGTTTCCCCTTAACAAGAAATTAAAGAAATAGTAAAAATATGCTCATCATCAAACGAATAGTTGCACAAATAGTTGCACCAGAAGGAATCAACAGACTGGAATGAAACTGAAACTTGATGGGTAGGATTGACATTGTGAGCCAGACCAACAATTAAAGTTTCATGCTCGGGTACGCACGTTATGTAAGCAAGGATGGGCCTATCGATGTACCTGACTGACCAAACAGCCACGACTGCTGACATTCAGCGAGCAGTGATGCCTCCATGAGTCATCCTGTAGGTCGACAGCTTCACGATGCCTGACTACATGCACGCAGGTAGTTAAGGTGACTGCCCCTAACACCACGTCAACATCGCCAAAGACTGCAATGGTGTCGTGCCAGAGTGTCATGGAGTGACTTGGAATGGCAGCAGGCCATCTTCAGTGACGAGTCCCGCTTTTGTTTTGGTGGAAACGAGATCGCTCCGCCTCCACCCCTACCGCACCATCTGCAGGAACTGTGTGAGAACATTCAAGCTGCACGGGATGGATCTTCACAGGACACCATTAGGAACCTCAACAGCTCCATGCTGAGACGTTTGCATGTTGCGTTAGCAAAGATGGCGGCCTGACGCCATACTGAGAGACACTACTTTTGTAGGTGTAGCTCAATAAATATTGATCATATCATTCAAAATCTATCAGCATTTATTGATCCTGGTAACCTTTATCTTCCTTCCCAACAGACCTGTAATCCAACACTTCCTTACAAACTATTCTTTTGATGATGAGTGTATATAAATAGATACGTTTGTATATGTTTTTTGATTCTTTTCCCCTATAAATGTTGACATGGTATATTATTACAGAAGAAGATGTTTTGCACCCTCCTGGTTGAAGTTGCTCAGCATGTTGCAGGCACAAAATGATATTCATTTTGGCTATGTCCCAAACGTTCGCTTTAAGCCCTCCAGTGAATGTGATTTTGTTGCCGTATTGATCTGTCCTGGTTTGATTTCATTCCTCCATGCTGTCTAAATGCTTATGTACACATGCTGTGTGGCAAAATGTCAAAATCTGTCGTTCTGTGTGACAGCTGCATGTATGATTTTGAGCGGTGAAGTCGTAATTATCCAGCTGCAGGGTTTAAAGCAATCTCAAAGGACATCCTCCCCCACCAGTCTCTTAAATCAACCCCCTGCATATGAGCACCGCATGGATGGAGGTTTGGCAATTGATTTGTGAGAAATCTGTCATTAATGACGGTCCTCTAGAGGAACTCATTCATAAAGCATGGTAACAGCTAATGTTAATGTAGCTCGACTGATAGAGTACAACATTAGCATTGCTATGGTCATGGGTTTGATGTCTAAGGAGCAGATAGAAGCTAAATAATTTGCTCTAAGCAAGAAGCCATATTTCAGTGTTTCTGTTTTTGTGTTCCAGCACCAACATAAAGTTTGTAAATGATGAGAACTAAGTGAGAATCTGCTTCTAGTTCTTTTCCACAGGGTGTGTCAGCCTATTATAATGAAGCCAGTCATGGTCCTGGAGGTCACCATGCAGTGTTTAGCTCCAACTGGGCATGTGCCAGTATTTAAATAACAATAGAAATAAAAAAATCTGAATTGTTGCATAGCCTTTTATCACTAGGTAATATAGAATTTCTGATTGTTTCCTATATAGACAGATAGATAGATAGATAGATAGATAGATAGATAGATAGATAGATAGATATTAGATGCTTAGGTAAAGCTATTTAGTATGTAAACAGTGGCTTATTATTCTGAATTATCTCCTAATGCAGTAATAAACATCTTAAGTAATAAACATTTTTTACATCCAAAGTAAATCGGAAATGTAAAACAACAACAATATGTAGAAAGACCAATGTTAATATTGTTTTCTGTGCATTACTGTGATGCATTACCACAAGAAAAGGTGAAAACAAAATATGTTTAATTATCATCTTATGTTTATCAAAAAATTATGCTACTTAATTAATGCTAATTTCTGCCATCAGGAATGTGAGATAAGAGTGGTAGACCTAATAGTGACTTTGCTCAATGAGAGAATCAGATACCCATATTAATATCTGTGCTAACTCATTTGTGAAGACGTCACCCAAATGTGTCATCAGAGTGAGGAAAAAATCTAAAGCTGATGCTGGCTTCGTTTTTCATAACTGTCACAGTCCGTTTAAGGTGGAACAGAAAGTTTTAATGAGAAACGGCTGAATATGAAACTAATTTCAACCTCATGGGGCCAACACGGGTTGCATCAGCTACTTCTCCTTACAGGATTCAAGCAGCTGCTTAGCAAAGATATCTCAAAATATCATTTACCAATGAAGTTTATAGCTTCCAATTTGCATATATATATCGTCGCTGTCCAAAGAAAACCAAGTATCTCCAAAATGGCAACTTTTCAGGAGAGGGCAAAAACTTCATTTAACCAGACTTTTTTCCAAGCAGTTTTGGGTCATTTCTGTTGGTCCATTCACCATGAAATTTTGACACAACATAAACAGCAGCTTCTGTGTTCAAATGATACATAAAAGTGAAAATCAACAAAAATGGAGATACGTGTTTTTCTTTGGACAGCGACGATATATATATAATATTATTGTAAGTTTTAAATTTACATGCAATTGTCTCTATTTGGGATAACAGTGAAGCCTAAATAAGTAAATACATGTGAAAGTTGTTAGTATTTCTTTTCTAATTCTGTATGTGGAAAATCATAACACCCACTTATATAGAAGGATAAACATCATATTCCAAAGAGAATCATATTCCAGATGTAAGGAGTTTCTCTGAAACAGAACAAACTTGGAAGTCTTTGTTTAACTTTGGAAATGGAAGCTTTGGTAAGTGATGCTCCTCAGTGTTTGATGATAATTGGAATTAGTGTCTGATGCCAAAGGTCTAATGTTTTTGTTAGTTGTTCAGATGAGAAAAGTAGCGGGGTGAGGAAAATGCTTGTCTTCCGGAAGGTACTTTAACAGCGTTTTAAATTATTCATAAGAGTACGTTCTTTTGATGTAACATTAATCTGCTCATTATTCCAACAGCAGTGTTTAGTGCATTTGGAGATTTCAGTTCTTCTTTTATCGCCCTTTATTTAGAATATTAATGCATCAGGTGTTACTGTGTCAGTTCCCAGAGAAGCTTCCAGGCAATAAGCACAAAGTGCAGAGGGTCTGTCCTGAAGTATCAGTTTTTCCATTAACTTCTCCAGGAGACTCCAGTGTCTGATGTACCTAGTCTTCCCCCCTTACCTCCTCCTTCTATTCCTTGAAGCTTTAATATTTTCAAGATTTTCGAGATTTTTTTTAATTTTCAAGACAGTAAATGATATACATGCATGCATCTCCTTTATCCTTTCTTGAGTAATGTAATAAATGTAATAATGTGTAAAATATTGGGTGTAAACAAACTGTTGCCAAGGAGATTCACTCTGACACTTTACACCTTTTCACCTTTAGAGGGCGGTGGTGAGTGACGTTTGTTTATTTGATGTTTGTTAATAACGCCTTTAGAGGGCGGCGGTGAGTAATGTTTATTTATTTGATGGTTGTTAATAACGCCTTTAGAGGGCGGCGTGAGTGACGTTTGTTTATTTGATGTTTGTTAATAACGCCTTTAGAGGGCGGCTGTGAGTGACGTTTGTGTATTTGATGGTCGTTAATAACGCCTTTAGAGGGCGGCGGTGAGTAACGTTTGTTTATTTGATGGTTGTTAATAACGCCTTTAGAGGGCGGCGGTGAGTGACGTTTGTTTATTTGATGGTTGTTAATAACACCTTTAGAGGGCGGCGGTGAGTGACGTTTGTTTATGTGATGTTTGTTAATAACGCCTTTAGAGGGCGGCGGTGAGTGACGTTTGTTTATTTGACGGTTGTTAATAACACCTTTAGAGGGCGGCGGTGAGTGACGTTTGTTTATTTGATGGTTGTTAATAACACCTTTAGAGGGCGGCAGTGAGTAACGTTTCCCTACTGTGTTTCTTGACCGTTTTATCTAAGAACCACTGTTGAAGCTAATGTAACTGAGAAACAGTCAGACTGACAGAAACACAATTTGTTTAATTCTTTACTCATTCTGATGAGGACAAAATAAAAATAAATGATTATTGATGTTCTTAGGACAATCACAATGCTTGCTATGAGTGCTATCCAGGTGGCTTATGCTAACAGTATAAGCCCATATGCAATTAGCTACCAAATTGTTTGTCTTGTCCAAAATATTCACTGAGCTGAGACAGGAATCGTCTAACGAATCGTGAGGCTCAGACCGAGAGTAATTGGATCACAGAGATCTTTCATGATGCCGTCACTATAAAACAGCACCTCCCTCATGCTAAAGAGCTTGAATTCATGTCTCATATACGGAAGCTTTTATGGCTTTTACCGCATTGAAGTCACGTACCAGGAGGGACCATAATGATGCAAAGCCACGTCCTTGTAGCCTTGCAGTGGTTTACATTACAATTACCATCTCATAGATTTACAGGACTTTACAGCAGTGATACCAGCATGCAATCTCTTTCTCTCTGTGTTTGTGATCATGAAGCACCACATTCATTTTTTATTTATTCATTCTATCAGTGTCAAAACAGGACACAGCATGGTGTTGTAATGATGCTCAGCCTTAATTTATTCCAGTGCAGCCTGAATTGGTACTGACCTGTTAGCTGACAGAGCTACTTAATGCTTTAAAAATCTAATTAGAGTCAAAATAGAGAATTATACCAAACATAGCCTACCAAAAAAGCTCAAATCACTGTTAAACCTCTGAAATCAATCCCTCTGCTTCAACAAGATTATCTCTAATGGAGATTAGAGTTGAATATTTTGACATAATCTGCGGCTGTGTGTTTCTTTTCTGGAATTATGATGCCCCAGGGATGCTTGGAGATATTCTGGACTTTGACCTGGTCCTCTGTGTAAAACGTGTTTTACATTTGTTATCTACAAGGGCGTACCTGTTCATTTATAATGTGAGGGAAAGAACTGGGACAGTGCTTGCATACATGCTAAAAATGTTAGCGTTAGCGACCTAGCTACACCTTGGAGGCATTTTGTGCTCTCACAGGGCATGAAGGAGTACTGCATTAGCTTTTGCAAGTCTGTAAATGTAAATTTGTGTCTAGGGGAGTGGGAATGAGACATTGCTAACACATTCTGGTAACATTAGCGATAGCATCCTAGCTATCTAGTGTCACCCTAATAAACCCTTTATAAAGTGTTGATTTGAAAAAAAAAATCAATGCCATTTTCATTTTCTTCATTTCTGTTCATCAAGCAATTGTGCTTGATGTGTCTGACCTTTTCCCAGCAATGTCAGCTTTCTTAGCAATGACCAATCAGTGGACTTCTAGCTAAAGCCTGCTTGAAACAGTGTGTCTAGATATATTAGTAGTATAATACTAGAAGCATTAATAGTATAAATACTAGATATATTAATGTATAATACTAGATGATGTCATGTGCTATTAGATACTTAATAGTTTAATACTGAATACATCAAGAGTATAATACTAGATGATGTCATGTGCTATTAGATACTTAATAGTTTAATACTGAATATAACAATAGTATAATACTAGATGATGTCATGTGCTATTAGATATATTAATAGTGTATTACTGAATACATCAATAGTATAATACTAGATACATTATGTATAATACTAGATGATGTCATGTGCTATTAGATACTTAATAGTTTAATACTGAATATAACAATAGTATAATACTAGATGATGTCATGTGCTATTAGACATATTAATAGTATAATACTGAATACATCAATAGTATAATAGTAGATGATGTCATGTGCTACTAGATATATTAATAGTTTAATACCAGATACATTAATACTATAATAATAGATGATGTCTTGTGCTAATTAGCATATCTGTGATGCCACCATGTCATATTTGCATTATGTCTGCCCTTTGCATGTGGTTGATTATCTTCCACTCTGGGCTGTCATATACAGTAATTTAATACAGCTGAATTCCCAACAAAACTGTTGTTATTGACATCATGATCGAGCCACACAAACCTCTGAGGCTGTCTGAGGCCACGTCTGCTTTGTCTGATACCTTATTGTCTGAAATGGCCTGTTTTTTCTGATGAATGAAAGAAACCTGATGCAGTTGTGTGAGGCTATATCTAGCCATGCGACCTCCACACGCGCCTTTGGCAGAAAAATCATAGCCATACCGAAGAGCTCAGTGACTTTGAACTCAGCACTGTCATAGGATCCAACCTTTGCCACAAGTCAGTTTGTGAAATTTCTGCCCTGCTACATCTGCCTTGATCAACTGCAAATGCTGTAATGGACCATATGCACACACTCGTCCACGTTCTGAGTCCGCCAGCTTTTTCACTTCCGTTGCTTGTATCCAACACAAGCAATAGCATTTTTCATTCCGTCGTTTAAGACTTATTTAAACTTGCCAGGCATTTCTCAAAACCAAGAATGCAAAGAACATACTTGTGATCTTGGGAAGAATGTTCTTGACAAGTTACCTTGTCATGAGGATGGAAAACAGATGTACAGGAGTTTGAAATATGCTGTGTACCTCCTACTGCACAAAAGCCAATCTGAGTCCAGCTGATTTTACCATCATTAAATTCAGAATACTGTACACGTAATACAAAAATACTAAATAAAGATAAATAATAATAATAATAAAGATAAAACAGTTCATGTGTTTCTTTTTTCTTTAAAGCCAAAGTTTGTCAGCTACAACCATGACAGCACAGTAATGTTAAATGTGTAAAAGCCTGGATTTTGGATAAATTAATATAAATGCAGCATATGGGACAATCAGGAGAAATAGCAGGCGAAACGGTGCTGCAGCAGTTGTCAAGCTGCGGAGACAGGGACAAGCTATAGCTAATCTTCGACTGTGGTTCTCTGCTGTGATACCCACTAATGCATAAACGCAGCCATTTAGTTCAATCATATTAAGCTGTTAAAATTAGAATAATATCAGGCGGCTAAAATTACAGAGTGAACAACAGAGGAACAACCCAAATCAACACAATATTAATTAAATACATTGTGGTGTAAAACATTTTTATATGTTTTATAACAATATATAACAATATAATAACATATAACATGTATTAACATTTTATAATTATATATAATCAACTTAATCAATCAGTCTCAGAGTGTCCATCCTCAGTATCAAACACCAAAGCTGGCAAAATACAGTTCAGATGTGACCATTTTCCACTTTTAATTGAGACATGTGAACGTGTCTGCTAGCTTAAAGCTTTTCAGTGCATGTGTCTCTAATCTGAGCCTGCTGGACATTTTAACTGTGTCTGAGCCAGCAAAACGGTGAACACCTCACAGCTGGAGGATCTCCTCGCTGAGAGAGGTATGTTTTCATCCAAAGCTCAGTCAACAATCGCCGAAGTGCGGTTCCAGTTCTCATGTTTGTGCCTGGTGTGTCATCCTCCGCTGGCCGTGTTCTTCATCCCAAAAGCCCCGGTCTTGAAAATGGAATGGAGAAATTGTTCCACTCAAGGAACGCTGGAACAACTCCCTTCTTTCACAGTTACTGCCGTGTCTCGACTCAGGAACATTCTCCTTCTAAATATGCCGGCTATGAACACAGGTGTATAAAGTTCTCCCTCCAGATGTGGTCAATCCATTTCTGCCTGCTTACTACTTTATTCTACTTGCTGGAGGCTTGACATAAAGGCACACAACAATTTTCAGCTGTAGTGCTAACGGATTATAGCCATTTGCCAAAAAACACAGCTAAATAAAGGATATTGGATTTTGGAAAGTGGATATTGGAAGTGATTTAGCTGGCTGAGATCCATGCAGGTGCACAAGTGTCCCTTAGTTGCATTACTCACTACAGAATTCCAAGCTACTGTTGGAGGCAACATCAGGACAAGAATTGTGCTTCAGGAGCTTCATGAAATGGGTGGCTGAGCTGCTGCACACAAGCCTAAGATGACTACGCACTATGCAAAGCATCAGGTAGAGTGCTGTAAAGCATGCCACCACTGGAGCCGTAGAAACATGTTCTCTCAAGTGATGAATCACACTTCGCTATCTGTCAGTCTGATGGATGAATTTGGGTTTGGAGAACAGGATAATGGTTTGGGGCTGTTTTTCAGGGTTTGAGTCCCTTAGATCCAGTGAAGGGGGATGTTAATGCTACAGCACATGAAAGATCCTTTCCTGTTCCAGCATGACTGTGCCTCTGTGCACAAAGTGAGCTTGATAGAGACATGGGTTGATTAGTTTGGTGTGGAGGAACTCAAGTGGTCTGCACAGAGCCCCGGACCCCAACCCCACTGAACACTTTTAGGATGAATTGTAATGTCTTTTGCAAGACAGGCCTTCTTGTCCAATATCGGGGTCTGACCTCACGGGCTCGTTTGACAAGCTTCCTACAGATAAATGCCAACATCTTGTGGAAAACCTTCACAGAAGAGTGGAGGCTGTTGTAGATTATGAATATATGGTTATATTAATGCCCATGGATTTGAAATGGGATATCCAACAAGCTCACACAGTGTGATGGTCAGGTGTCCACATACTTTTGGCCATATAGTGTAATCCGTTACACGTTACAGGCTTTTAAAAACATATCAGCATTTCAGTGACACGTTGGCCTGTGTATTTTTACCACAACAAGTACCCAGATAATGATTTCTGGATTCCAATACCGGCACCTGGAACAGTCAACCCGTGCACACCTTTAGTTCCAATAGCAGCTGGCTTTAGTAGCAAGCTAGCAAAAATACATCAGCAAAATAAAAATACCAGACTGTTTCCTGATTTATACAGCTGCTAGATAAGCAGTAAGGTTTTCTGTCACTGCAGTTTGAGGCACTTTTAAATTCAGCATATTAAATTCAGGGCTCATATAACACACGACAAATCCCAACCGAAAGTTTCTCCAACCGTGTTCAGTCTCCCCTAAAGCAGAGTGACAGCTTCTGCCCCAAAATCACCTGAGCTTCTCCACCACACTCTCCACTCTCCAAACCAACATCTAAATACAAATCTCTGAGCTTAAGGTAAGCACTTCCTCGCTCGCTCCCACTCTCTCTCCTTTCCAACAGGTCTGTCTCGGCTGAGTGACTCTCAGAGGACACACAAACACACATGCTCTCAATTCTGAGTTTTTCCCTCCGGCTCTGGAAGTCAGCAGCAGCAGCAGTGAGGAGACGAGTTGTAAGCAGCAGTCAATTTTTTTAAAGCAAGAGTTCAGAGAAAATCGAATCTACAAAGAGACCACCACACTTATCCTAAAAGTGGACCATCAGCCAAGACATGTCTGCTGTCTGAAGTTTGCTTCTTTGGTTTTACACGGTAATGGAAGCTTATATACCAAAATGGACAAACATGATATCAAACTTCAGGCTTTAACTACTGCTGTTACTGCTGTTTAAATGTGCTATGTACTTTTGATATTTAATATTTTTTAAATCAATTTTCTCCCCAATTTTAGTTGTGGACAATTTCACAACTGAGCATGGTCGTCTTTAAACAGAATTACACCGTTAGGTGCGCACCCAAAGGATTGGCTGATGTGGCACTGCTGAAATCTGATCAAACCCTGGCTACCCCTGACATCTAACTGGCCAACTTGGCAACTCCTGACATCTGATTGGCCACCCTGATTACTTCTAAAATTTGTTTGGCCACCCTGGGTAATCCTCAGATCTGATTATCCACCTTGGCTACCACTGATATCTGATTGGCCATCCTGTCTACCCCTGAAATCCGATTTTCTCCCCAATTGTATTTGTAGCCAGTTCCACCAATTACCCATTGGCCAATTTCAGTTTTTCGGAAATCAGATTTTCTCTTCTTATTTGTAGGCAGTTCCACCATTTAGGTCACCCACAAACATAGTTAAGTGCAAACCCTGACTTGAGGTGAACCTCTGAAATCCGATTACCACCCCAGCTCCTCCTAATATTTGACTGCCCACTCTGCCTACCCCTAAAATCTGACTGGCAACACTGTGTGCCCTCCAAAATCTGATCGGGCGGCCTGGGTGGGACCCCTTAAGTTTCGTTCATGTAACTGACTGATTAGAATAGTTCACCCTGCTCGTCTGGGAATAAGTAGTAAAGCAGATCAGATCAGGCTGGGGAGGCCGTTAGATGCAGTTTGACTAAAGTACTGCACAACTGCAAGTGGGCTGTAATGTTTTCTCCATGCCATATTGACCTTGTAGCTTGGATGGTCTCCTTCATGTGCATTCCTGTCCAGGAATTCCGATATAGAGGGTATTTTGTAATCTTATTTTTCTTTTGCTTTTATCAGCTGGCCTATTAAAACATAGTATTTGCCAGTTACATCACACTATATTTTGTTTTTATAAATATACATTTTAGTTAACTAAGCTTTGTGAGCAAACTGAATTTAATAGTGCACCAAACTGTAATGTCAGAAAGCTTTACTGCTTGTACAAGCAGAACAGAGGTCATTTACATACACAGACTGACCCCTTCATTAACTACACCTCCTTGTATCTTCACTCTTTGTCCATTTTACCAGCTCTACCTACTATATAGGAGGGCTTTGTAGTTCTACAGTTCCAGACTGTAGTCCATCTGTTTCTCTGCATACTTTATTACCCTGTTCTTCAATGGTCAGGACCCCCACAGGACCACCACAGAGCAGGTATTATGTGGGTGGTGGATCATTCTCAGCACTGCCGTGACACTGGCGTGCTGGTGGTGTGCTAGTGTGTGTTGTGCTGGTGTGAGTGGATCAGACACAGCAGTGCTGCTGGAGTGTTTAAACACCTCAGTGTCGCTGCTGGACTGAGAATAGTCTACCAACCAAAGCATCCTGTGGGCAGCGTCCTGTGACCACTGACGAAGGACTAGAGGATGACCAACACAAACTCTGCAGCAGCAGATGAGCTATCGTCTCTGACTGTACATCTACAAGGTGGACCAGCAAGGTAGGAGTGTCCAATAGAGTGGACAGTGAGTGGACACAGTGCTTTTACCTATATGGAAAGTGGAGCTAAGGAAATGGACAAAGCGTGTAGATACAAGGAGGTGTTCCCAATAAGGTCAATGGTCCATATACATCAGTCATTAATACACAGTAACTAAAGAGGCCTGTTTATTTCTATGGGGTTTTTGGTTCATGAAAACACAAATGATTGAAGTGAAATAAAATGTTGCAAATGGGCCCTTTAATGGGTTAACCAGCCTTAAAGATATCTTGATAGTGATTTTTGTCCTGACACAAGCGGAAGCGATTTTCACCCTAATGTATGTACATAGTAAATACAGAGCTGTGATTTATTTCGATTCATGAACCAATCAATGGCGCTGCAAGTGTGTGTGTGTGTGCGTGCAGATGGCTGATGGGGTTTCATACTGTCTCCTGCTGTTACACAGTTATTTATTTATTTAAACAGGGAAATGAGAGGGGTAGGGAGGTGGGTGAGAGAGACAGAAGGAGAGAGATGAAAAAGAGAGAACGGTGAGAGATGAAAAAGAGAATGGAGGGAGAGAAAGGGACAGAGAGTGAGAAAGGGGAAAGGGAACGCAGGCACCAGCAGAGTGTGCACTCATTTCCAGGATTACTGATATGAATGGGGTGTGTTCTGTATTCCTCTCAGTAATGTTAGTCTGATTTTGCCTGCTATTATTGAAGACCTACATCACAGTATGGAAAGAGAAAGAAAGTTTGTACATAGGTGTATGTAAAACATTGTTGATACAGCAAAAATGAGGAGTGTCTAAAATGTGCCATATGTTAAAATATAAATGCTTCCGTTTACAGTTTATTCTGATTTTTTAAATGTATATTTATTTTATTATTGTTTTGCTTTCCCCCCAATATCGTCTCTAATTTAGTCCAGGTCTACCCACTATCTAGATTAAAGACTTAGCACTCAGTAATGTCTTTCGGGTTGGTTAGACGCTGGGCGGCACTCCAGAGCGAGTACCCAATAGGATGTGCATCTCTAAAGATATATATGAAGCAGCTACTGATGTGATACGATTCACCCCTACTGTGATGCAGTCTGATTCAAAACGGTTCGATACAACGTGATGGCAGTTAACACCTCTTATTAACACTGTTTCATTTTGACTTCTATTTCTTTTATTGACTGTGCACAATTTCTTAGTGTGTGAAGTCTTTTAGTCCTGTGCATCATACCGTCCCTAGTCCTTATGGTGCTTCATTACAAATCCGTAGTTTGTAAATGCTTAATCATTTTAATACAGAATATGTACTGTAATATTCTTATATTTGTGTCACGCCTGCTGGCCCTCTTCTCACCCCTGATCTCCCAGACTCCATTTCCCATAACCCACGACCTGATGACATCACTGTCACATGTCTGCCATCTCCCAATCCCGTTCCGTTTCCTAGATCCAAACCACCTGAATATTGATCACACCTGTTGTTAATCTAGTCTGTTTGCACAAATACTCCTCTCTCCCACTGCTCATTGTGAAGTATTGGTACTCTGTGCGTACCGAGCGGAGATCTCTGTGATTACTCTTTTTTGCTACTCTGGTTTTGACTTTATTCTGATTCTCTGATTTACTCTTTTGTCTTTGCCCTTTTGGTACCTTTGCTGTTCCAATTGTTTGCCTGGTTTTGACGTCCGCTTATTTCTTGTCTTGCCCTTCTGTTATGTTCACCTTGCTCTTGTTGCTACTGTGGTTGATTACAAACCTGTTAAATAAACCTCGCCTTGATTTTAGCTTAGCACTCGTCACAATCTGTTTGTCCATCAACACAATTTGGGATTTTCTTCCAAACAAACACACAGGGCCGCTAGATGACAACAATGTTACACATCATTTGTGAAGAATATATTCATCACAGTAAATTATTAAGTGATATTAGATGCTAGTCTGGATAGGTATTATAAGGTTATGATATCATCATCAGAGAAAATGTGATCATGTGTAATTTCATAATGTTTAATATTACAGATTTGAATCATGATGTTGTTCATTATGATAGTTCTGCAGATCATAATCCTTTGTCCAAATTAACGTTGTCGTCCAAGCTTGTGTGCATGGTCATGCTTCTGGGTGTGCTCTAATGTGTTGTAGTATGTTCTGCTATATTTGCAATTTTGTGTGTGTGTGTGTGCGCGTGTTTGTATGTGTGGGTGTGTGTGCATGACTGTGTGCGCATGCGTGCGTGTGTTCAGTTGTAGGTGTGTGTATTGCAGTTATTCTGACTGAAGATTAGGCAGTTATGCTGAAGCTGCCTGTTCATTATACAGGATCCATTAAAATTTAATCAGTGCTATGCAACCTCAGCCCAGAGAGAGAGAGAGAGAGAGAGGTGGGGGGGTAATTGAGATTGAAGAAAAAAGTAAGGTAAGAGAGAAAATAAGAGGAGTGAGAAGGGGGAGAGAGAGGACAAGAGGATATATAAAGGGAAAAGAGGATGGAGAGTGAAAAAGCGAGGGAGGGCGAGAGAGAGAGGAAAGGACAGATATATAGAAAGACAGAGGAAGAGATAAAAGGAGATTGGAAAGCAAAAACAGAGAAAGAGACAGAAAAAAGAAAGGACAGAAATGGGAGAGAGGAATTGTAGTAAGAGGGAGAGTAAGACTGAGATGAGAGATGTGAGAGAGGAGAGAGAGGGAAAGGGTAGTGAGAGAATCAGAGAGAGAGAGAGAATAAGGGAAAGGGTAGTGAGAGAGAGAGAGGGAGCGGGAGACAGAGGGAAAGGGTGTGGGTCTGGGGGTTGGGCTGAGCATCACTGTCTCCTGGATTGGCTGGTGTTGTAGAGGGATGCACACACCCTTGCTTCAGCTCTGGTGATGGGAGTCGCTCCCTTTTTCTTTTTCTTTTCCTTCTGCTCTCACGCAGACCGCTCTGTCTATCTTACGTCTGGAGGTTAATGAGGAGTAATCGGATTATCCTGCCTGCACACCTGCAGCCATGAGACCACCTGCTGTTGCTCTGGTCGGCTGTGTGTGTCGGAATGGAGAGCTTTAACAGTCCAGGTAAGAGCGGCTTTGTGGAGGAGATGCTTGAAACTGGACCTGCCGGCATTTATGCACGTGGGCTTATAAACATCTGAGCTCTGATTTCATCACTTCAACAGTTAGCATGTGGCTTGACCTAATCCGAATTTTCAGCTTTGCTTTTAATATGTTGGTGTTTGGTGTATATGAAGTATATATATTGCAAATTGGAAAAAAACTAATATATATATATAACAGGGAGTTTGTAGCAGCGTTTGCTGCAGTAATAGCCTCTGGTCTAGGATCTGAGAAGGCTTTGATGTTGGTCAATGTTGGATAATTGGTTCTGAATCGCCACTCCAGCTCATCGTAAAGGCATTGAATGGAACTCAGCTTAAGCTCTTGAGTGGCTGCTCTAGAGTGTCTCCTTCAATTGGTCAGTCCTGTTCTGTGGAGTTTGTACAAGCTCGGTGGTTGCAGTTGAACCTGTGTCAGCAATGGGTGACTTTAGAGTAGTTAAATGTGTTTAGCAGAAGGGCTGTGTCGACATGCAGAAGTAGTGCTGACATGTACTTTATTGATACCTGAGGGGAAATTTGCTACAGTATAGCACAAAGTACCTTTATATACTGTATTTACGGCTCTTTAACATGGTCAAAGATCTTAGGAGTAAAGTCACTAGTAGCAAAAAGGGTTTTATACCTTACTGGAAAAGGGTTCTTTGACTCATAACAATGCTGCAACCTGTTTTTGGTGCTCTATAGAACAGTTTTTAAAAAGGTTCTTTTGAGAATCATTCATAACTAGGTTTTTCTTATTATTGAGAAGAACAATTTGACCATGAAAATGACAATTTATACTGTGTGGGAGCTACATAGAAGCACTGCCTATACTAAAGAACCCTTGATGAAATGGTTTAAAAGAGTGTTTTAGTATTAAAAGTTTATTTGGCTGCTATTAGCAGAAAACGCTGTTGAAGATATTGGGAAAACACAATGATTCCATTCTTATTCTGTAACGTATGTAGCTTGAAATACTACTGTTGTTGCAGTGTAATGCAAACAGCAGCGTAAAGCAAAGTACAGTAGGATACACAGATAACAGTCGTCACTAGCGGTTTTAAAGTCAGTGTGCACAGTATTTTGTGTGTCACAGCACAGAGTGTGTTATTAACCACCCAGCCAAATTTGGATGACTAAAAAAAACTGTCAAGTATGTAAAATTAGGTTTCAAAATGGTGAAAAAATGAGCAGTATCTGCTGAAGTACTGAAACCACCACGCCCAGTCCTGGGAAAGATGCAGTTTCTCACAAGTTTCAAAGACCACTACATCCTGAAAAATGGATGCTCTGTCTAACAGACATAGCTGGACTTGTACAGACACACATGTGTGAGCCAGCACAGTCAGAATTCAGTTGAGAGCCAGAGAGAAGAATCAACCACGTTCCTCTCAGTCTGCAACAGAATCAGTATTTTTTGCTCCTGCTTTTGCAAAGCATAACTAACGGACAAGTAGTAACCTGTAGCCTGTTAGTCTTGTTCCATAAGCGACTGATCTGGCTAACGTATGCATAACATGGCATAACAGAGACAAAGTGCCCAACTCGTGGTCATTGAGCTGGGTCAAATTTCCTTTACACAGACTTTAAACGAATACGTAATACAGTATATAAAGCAATGCAAATGCATTTACACTGCGTCATGAGAACAGGATTCCTAGGAAGTGTTACTGTGATTTCCATTACCAGTTGTCAGCTTATGTACAAAGGTGACGTCTGGTTTAATTAAGAAGTAACAGGTTGTGAAATATTTTGAAATTTGTGAGTTGAGATGTTTCATGCCCATATCTAGAAGGCCCCTATGTCTGTGCATGCAAACCACTTAGCTCTTTTTTACCTCTCAGATCTTGTGTTCCTCTCAGATTTCTCTCTCTCTCTCTCTCTCTCTCTATCCCCCTCACACACACGCTCTCTCTTTCTGTCCCCCCCTGACATCGGTATTCTGTGCCTTTGGCTGATGAATAAGTGTCAGGTCAGTAATGGTTTCCGCAGTGTTGGAGCAGGACTCTGATGGCTGGGTAATTCAGTGGCCTGGGACAACGGATCAGCAGAGGGGGGGAGTGATGGATCACATCTGAGGAAAGGAGGTTGGGGGAGTGGAGGAGTGAGAGCGAGAAAGAGGAAGAGAGGATGGGGGAGGAAAGGTCTTATGTGGAGTGCGTTTATCACAGGCAGGTTAATGGAACTCCACTGAATAGATGATTCTACCCACCCTTCAGCCCTCCCACAGCCTCAGACCAAAACTAACGAGCACAGATCACTAATCCTCTTGTCAGTACTATACATTCATGATAATGCTTTATAGTCATGAGAGAAAAAAATAATAATTAAAAATAATTATAATAAACATCAGGTATCTTAAAAACAGCTATGTATTTCTTAAATGCCAGAACATGTTATGAGCTACAAAATTGATCATCCATAGACCTCTTCATAGATCACTCATAAATCTCCTATAGATTACTAATAAATCTCCCATAGATCACTCATAGACCCTACATAAATCACTCATAGGAAATCCATAGATCCTCCATAGATTCCCATAGATCATCTATACATTACCTATTTGTTCCCCAAATAGATAGCCATAGGTAATACCTAGATCATTCATATATCCATACTGCTAATAGGTTTCCTATAGAGTGGCCATATATCCCATACACTTGCTCTAAAGATACCCATAGATTTCCCAAAAGTCATCCATAGATCCCACAGATCCTCTGTAGATCACCTCAAGGTCTGAGGTCAGAGTTTCCATTCATTCTCCATAGAGCACCAATAGATGCCCAATGTGATCCACAGATCATAGATGACCCATAGATCATGCATAGACCACCCATACATTATTGACTGATACCCTGTAAGATTTATAGATCTCCCATAGATCCAAGATGGATCGTCTGTAGATCGGCCACATATTTCCTATACATCGCACGAAGTCCCCCCATAGATCCCCTATAGATCTCATATAGATCTCCCATAGACCTGTAAAACACCCCCATAGCAAAGTTGCTGAGGGATCTGCATATACCCTGCCTCAGTTCCGTTCTCTGTTTTTCAGCAGATTTGGTGCATTGGGCCTGCGAATTAGGAGCTACAGCACCGTGCCAAACTTGTTCCAGACTTTCTATGGCATGTAAGATCTCAGGTCTATTTCGTGTCTGAAGCCTGTTCTGATTACGACAAACTGTAAAACCAATAATGCTGGCTCATTTCCCCAGCTTCATGCTAAACTTCACACTGAACGCTGTGCACAGCTCTGTAGTCAGAAGGAATGTAGTGAAAAGACTTAATCAATAATTCTACTTAAGCTTAAATGTAGACACGATGAAGAATTTTTAAAAAGTTTGCACAAGTACTAATTAGCGGTACTTCAGCTCTATTTGTGTCTGAATTAAAAGAGAAAAATATATATATCCTCGTGTCTGTAGTCACTGGTGGAATCTGAACAGATCTAAAATTGCACAGAATAGTCCAGTCTTCTTGTTTTTTGGGTAATCATGGTTGCAGTGCTGTGAAAATGGCCCATCGTCATTCAGATTTGACAGTGTGTGTGTGTTGCTATTTTCCCTCCTATCACCCGCTGAGGGTAGCTGTAAAGCTGAAAGAGGAGAAATTCTCAGCATTACCCTAGTCGCTCATTCTGATTCAATCATGCACACAGACTGTTCACAATCTCACACACACACACATACTGTTGCTGGTTGGCCCTGTGAAGACCCTCGGGACTCTCAGTGTGTGTTGTAATGGGATTTGGGTTGCGTTATTGGAGACCCTGTTTTATTAACCAGGCCTCAGCGTGTGAACAGAGCTGAAATTGAGCCGTATTTTCATGGGCAGGCTGTATATCACCCTCGCAATTACAACACCGTAATAAAACGGGCCTGATGGTTGAGGCCATGAATTGGAAACGCATGCTGAGATAGTGAAGGGGGTGTGTTTAGGGTGCAGCTTTGCCACATCACAACTCTTTTCTGACCTCTGACTTGTTTGTCTGACCTCCTGAGTATTACTGGGCAGTACTGATGAATTATATATATAACTTGTGCGTTTTTTTGACAACATTGAAGTTAGCACAGAATGAAGAAGCCCATGCATTAACAAGGTTAATAAGCCTATGTGAATAAGGTTAATGCAGAACTAGAAAGGTGCATTTCTTTGCACAGCTTAAGCTTGTTGCTAGGCTATGGCAAATATGTTGCTAGGCAGTTAGAAAGATATCCCAGGTGGTTGCTATTGTATCCATTGTGGTTGCTAAGACCTTGCTGGGCGGTTGCTATGGTATACCAGTTGGTTGCTAAGGTTTTGCTAGGTGGTTGCAAAGGTATCACATGTGGTTGCTATTGTATCCATTGTGGTTGCTAAGGTATACCAGTTGGTTGCTATGCAGTTGCTATGGTGTCCTAGGTGATTGCTATATTGTTGTTAGGCAGTTGCTATGGTATCTTAGGTGGTTGCTATGGTGTTGCTATGATTTACATTTACGGCATTTAGCTGACGCTCTTATCCAGAGCGACTTACAAGGTTAATCATATTACAGGTAGGCCAATGTAGTGTTAGGAGTCTTGCCCAAGGACTCTTATTGGTGTAGCACAGCATAGTCACCCAGACCGGGATTCGAACCCCAGTCTCCCACATGTGGTGGTGGCTCTCTGGTGGGTAGTGGTGTTACCTGCTGAGCTACACCAATCACTGTGATGGCTCGGTTGGTTACTAAGGTGTTGCTAGATGGCTGTTATGGTGTAAGGATTATTTGAGGAGTGGTTGTTGGGGGTTGTTAAGCGTCTATGGGACAAACAAGGGATAAATAAACATCACATAGTGGAGTGCAGGTCAGTATGTCTGTGGATTAGAGATGGGGGGGTCTGCCCTGAGTGAGTACATGCAGTTTGGTGGTTGTAGGTTAGAGGAAACAGTAGGGTTTGGGTGGGGCCAAAAATGAATAAGACTCTAGTTGATTGGTCTGAAAAAATGCTAGCTAGTTTACAGTTTCAGTTCAGTTTCCGTAGGGAATTTCATCCATCAAGGATAAATGGTTAGGATCAGGTTTTTTTTTTTTTTTTTCAAAAGGAAAGATTCCAAGCCTTGTCCATCTACAAATGACCACAGCCTGATACGATCTGAGAGTGTGAAAATCAGGAAAACACCATAAAATTGAACCCAAACAAAGAAAATGCAGCAGTGAGTAGCTAGCCCCAGGTTTCACATACCCAGGAACTGAACATGAGCAACTACTACTCAGTTGTTTGCTCAAACCTCACGTCAAATGAAGCTTGGCAGCCAAACCGCTAACGCCACCACTTGGCGACTGAACATAGTGAGTATTCATCTAAACCGAATCGAACTAAGACAAAACACTGATAGCAAATTTCCTTTTTCCACTCTGGCATCCAGCGCCTAATAGCTATCAGTTATCTTATTAGATGAGGCTGAAAAACATGTTCGGACTGAGTAAACCTTCTTGTGGGTTGCGGGAGCTTCTGTGCTCGTTTGTGTGCCCCACAAGCTGCATAAAAGCTGTGAATCCCTGCACTGAGGTATTACACATGTTGTACTCTGAGCTTGGGGTAAGCCGAGAGTGATTCTTTAGAGGAAGTGGATCGGTTCACTTTGTTGACCCAAAAGATTCGTTTGAATCTGAATGGTTCGCAAGTGACACTTCACTGCCGCCGGCTCTGTGATGCGTTCAGAGACACGTCCCACGGGAGTCTGCATGTGTGTCCTGCATGTTAACACGTTCACGCTGCCAATCGCGATTTCACGCTGAGATTTCGGCCTCCATCTCCATCTCCCGGATTCCCCCGAACCAAAACAGCCCGTAATGAGATTTCACTTTAATCCCAGACACAATATCAGCAGATTACGCTGTTTCTGTGCCTCAGCAGCTTGGGAGGAATAGCATTAGCCTAATCTAAGAGTAATGAGCTCTAATTCAATATTCACTCAGATGAATGGACTACGAAAGGTGCTTCATTCATCTCTCTGTCTATTTCCGTCCTTTCTTTTATTTCTCTCTCTCTCTATTCCTGCAGTCCTCTCTCTGTCTGCTCGCTTTATATATCACTCTCTTTCTCTGTATCTCTCTCTCTATTTCTCTGCTGCTAGCTAGAGGTTGTGTGTGTATGTCTGTGACTGTGTGTGTGTGGAGAGGGAGTGCCAGGCAGCGTGAGACGAGAACAAAGGAAGGAGTGACACAGTCATGGTTCAGAGCCAGAGAATGAGTGAGAAGAGGAAGGAACGGTGTGTTGAAGGACTCAGTAATGAATGAAAAGCTTTGAGGGGGAAAGACTTGTAAATTGAAAATATAATAATAAAGAATATATACTACTGTACCATGTAATATATCATAATGAACTGAGCTGAACTGAATTTACTGACATCCAGGGTTGATTTACAGCAAATTGTGTTTGCGTTGTTATTGTTATTATTTATTATATACACTTATAATCAAATAAATAGCTGCACCCAGAAGGAATCAACTGTCAAAAATGAAACTTGGTGGGTAGATTTGACATTATGAGACTGATTCAAGTTTCACGCTTGACTGCACATGTGACGTAAGCAAGGACAGGCCTTATCACTGTACCTGACTGGCCAAACAGCCTCGAATGGGGACATTCAGCGAGCAGTGATGCCTCCATGAGTCCTGTTAGTGCCAGCAAAATTGTTTTCTGCTGTTTTGTACGCTAACTCATCCTGTATTTTCAGGATATCAACATCGAACCAACTCCAGAATGTTTGACAGCTGTTGTTTCTTTTCTTGCTTGCACAGAAAGGCAGAGTCAGGAGACTGGAGGCTGGGGATGTTGGAGTAGTTTATTTCATGGCGATCGCAGTTCACTCACAGCTACTGTCCAAAGACAGTCTCATCCAGTCCAACTCAGTCCAGTCCAGTCCAGTCCAGTCCAGTCCAGTCCAAAGACAGAACTTCGTCACACAGGTTTTATACACCCCCTCAAGATACAAAGAGGATGTGTCAGCTGTCCTTATCTAGTGTTAACAGTTGGTCAGCTGTCCTTCACGTGGCGTTTTGACCTATGTCCTGTACAACCCTGATAACAATATTCTCTTAGGGACTCCTGTTGTACATGCATATAATTCCATTCTGATAATGCAGAAAACACTCTTGTATACAAACCACTGATATCCAACACAGCCTAGCTACACGCTACCAACTACCAGCAAAACAGAAAATCACCAACTTGCAGCACTCTAACTGCCACAGTAACGTTATATTTTATTTACAGTTCAGAATATTGAAAAAAATATTCAAAAAGCTGCCGGCACCACTGCTAGTAACCACCTAGTAGCATATTAGCAACCACCTGGAACACAATGTATAGCAACCTTGTAGCGACACTTAGCAACACCCTGGTAAACACTTCAGCACTGCACTGTTAAAACATTATTTATATTGATGTCTGTTATTGCAACGAGTTATTAGTTATATATTCAGTACAAACCACTGTAAAAACGTTTTACTTTCCAAACGGAAATCATTCATCATGGACAAATGGTTAAATCACAGACCTCAAACCGTGTCTACAACTGACCACAGTCTGAGAAAGCCAAGAACACAGAATAAAACAAAATTAATATCACAACCAATATGGCAACCTTTTTAAAGACGCCACTTGCACCAGATTCAGATCATTTATAGCATAATGGTGATGACCGCTGGTTGGAGGGCCCCTGTGAATTTTTGCCTAGGTCCCCAACTACGGTGGCTGAGAAGTGCAAAACAACTTAACATTTCAGAAAACAAAATTACAAAAATAGAAACAAATTAACAAATGAAAAATATTACACTCAAAAAAGAAGCAATAACAATTTTACAAGTCTTGTAAAATTATTTTTATTTCTGTAATTTTGTTTTCTGAAATGTTAATTTGTTTTGCACTTCTCGACCACCATACCCAACAGACTCGCACACAATCACCACTGAACCTTTGAACACCCTACTAACCACCTGGGATAGCACACTCAACCACCTATCAGTAACATAGTGCCCAATTCAAAAATGGCTTTAGAAGCACCTTGCAGCAGTCCAGCAATCGTTTAGCAACACGGTGGGAAACATTTTGGCACTCAGTGTGACTAGACTCAGTCCACGTCCAGAAAACCAGCCGCTAGTCTGTTCGTAAGCACAGTGATGGAGAACATGGTGTGTGTTGTTGAAATCAGCAGCCAGAGTCACAAGCTAAAATCTTTCTCTCTGACTCATTTAATTTAGTTTCTTCATTTCTGAGGTTTTCAGCCGATGGGCCATGGCTTGTGGGCCCATGATGGTACTGCTTGGGGACTTTGTTACTGTTTTAATGTAAATATGTAGACATTTAAACCAGTCAATTCCAGTATGACAGATGTTAATTGTTCTGTTAATTATTTGCAAAAATAAAACATCAATTTACTTCAATATGTAGTCTGGCAAACGCATGACCAACATAACAGACCTCCCCAGCTAGACAAGCTTATACAGTATTTTCAGTGCAAGTCAATGTAACCCGCTTCCCTGTTGATCACACAGAATCCATCCATCCATGGATAAACGCCTACAAACAGAAGAATGTCGGAGTTCTGATGTTTGTTTCTCATTTAAAACGTTCAGGCTGGTTCAACCTCCTTCAGCCTCCTGGGGTCGGTTCTGTGGGTCGCAAATTGCAGAAGGTTGGCAACCTTTGCTTTGTTTGATCTCCAGAGTGCTGCGCCTTTTGTAGCCGGGTCTTGTTATGCTGTTTAGAGGGGATCTGAGGTTTGGAGATTTTTTGCTCCGATGAGCATCTTTTAGACAAATTCCCATCTGCTTGTTACCGTGACAACCGGGAAGCCAGGGTCACCGTCACCGTGACAATCCCGTCATTATGCTGTTGAGGAAGGGATTTATCTTTCTGCAGAACACACACGGGGGAGAAACATCATTTTGTGGTTTTATCTCTGCTGCGGTTCATGAACCAGAACCAGTGAGGACGGATCTACACTTCATGTCAGTACAGAAGGTATGAAACGTAACACTGCACGGCTCATACGACCCTCGCTCACTTTAGGGTGTCTCTCATTTGCTGCCTGTCATCTGGTGCAGTCTATCAGATTATAAAGGGGAAGGGAGGGGTGGAGCTTGTGCTATGGACACACCCACTCGCAAACATCCCCAGATAGCGCGCATATATCGGTCTGCTAGCTTGATCACGTCGACAGTTGACTTGACTGTTTGCCACTGTTGGTCCACATTCAGACTACCCAGATGATGTCCTAAGCACAAGACCTTTTTCACCTCCTCAAACTGATTCAAAATGCACAGAGACTTTTATTTTGGAAAATAATCTAAGACAAATATTACAAACACCTTAGAGGGAAAATTAATTATAAACGAGGCCTGATATAAAATACAAATGTTGCTGACACTAAAAATTAATTACTAAGAAATTTATAAAGGATAATGACATAAGAAGGAAGGACAAATAAGTAAACTGAACTGTGGAAAGCAAGCCATGAACAGTGGCATTTTGTCTAAGACTCTGCTTAATCACTCGCGGGTGCCCAAAAAAACGTTGAGTAAAACGCTAGTGGACTGACGCCTTTGGCATTAGCAGGCCAACAGTGATCCACGATCCTCTTGCTTTCAGGATCTGGGCTTTTTGTTGAAGAGTTTTGGTTTCCAGGTTTATTTTAGTTCACATGAAATCACTGAAGCAGAGAGAAAAAGTAAGTTAATGTAAGTCAATGATTCATTGAAAGTGATTTTATTCCATTTTATAGTCATTTTTAGTCCATTCTTCATGAATTTTTCACATATATTGTAGAAATACAGAGCAGCTGGTAATCTATATCTCGAAGCAAACTAGATCTTCCATATTTTAGTATTTATTGCTTATATTATAGTGGTTTCCTCTGAGACTGTCACGTCCTGTCTAGTCTAGCCCCTGTTTCTCCGTTTTCTCTGGTTTTCTGTTTGTCTTGTCACTTCCATGTGCCTTTTTCCATGTGCTTCTGTTCTCCTCCTGTCTGTGCCCCCTTGTCAGTCCCCTCACCTGTCTCTAGTTTGTAGCTCCGCCCCTTCCCAGGTGTTCCTTGTTAGTCTTTGTTCTCTTATGCTCCCCATAGTCCCCTGTGTTCTTGCTTGGTGTTTTGTCTCCATGTCGGTCGTTTGTCCTCATGTCGGTCGTTTGTCTCCATGTCGTCGTTTGTCTCCATGTCGGTCGTTTGTCCTCATGTCGGTCGTTTGTCCTCATGTCGGTTGTTTTTGTAACCTGGTTCTGTGTTTCTTAGTGTTTTTTGCTTCTTTGGTTCTGTTTTGTCTTATTTGTTCTGTTAATTAAATCCTTGCGCCTATATCCTGCCTCCTCATCCTGTCTCCACGTGACAGAGACCAGACTTAAATTTGTATTCAGACTCTCAGAGGATTTGATCTACTCACCAAAGGCCTTTGCACATACATGTATAGTCCCTGCCGGCTCAAATGCTGCCATTAAAGCAGAAACGTGACACATTTTAATGTAGGATTTAATGTCTAGTTCTATTTTGTAATGGGAATTGGAAATGAAATTAGAATTTCCACTAGTCGTCGTTCTATTTTTGCACTCCACTGTAGGTACTGGTCATATTGTTATAAACTTTCTGATTTATGAGCCATTAAAAATAAAAATACCTGCACACATGCTGAGCATTTCATGGCTGCCCAACTGCCTGCATAAAGGGTCATTTCCATTTTTTTTTTTTTTTGGTTTAGGAAATAAATTGATACATCAACTTTGTTATTCATGTGTGCATATAGGGAAT
This sequence comes from Semaprochilodus insignis, assembly GCA_034552555.1. NCBI lineage: Eukaryota > Metazoa > Chordata > Actinopteri > Characiformes > Prochilodontidae > Semaprochilodus > Semaprochilodus insignis. The sequence goes on along the minus strand of CM067474.1, from coordinate 9,253,943 downwards.
TTAGATCATCTTTAAGATCTTTATTGTAAAATTATGGAAACAGACATGACAGATGTCCTTTAATATAATGGCCACTTAAGTAAAAGAACACTGGATGNAAATTGATACATCAACTTTGTTATTCATGTGTGCATATAGGGAATTTAGATCATCTTTAAGATCTTTATTGTAAAATTATGGAAACAGACATGACAGATGTCCTTTAATATAATGGCCACTTAAGTAAAAGAACACTGGATGCGATATGATGAATATCATCAAGGCTGTGACTCGGTCACGGTAAATTTTCCCAGTTGTGATTTTGATCACCCTAGGACACCAAGCTCACCACCTCCAGTGTTTCGATAATCAAATTCAAGTCAAACACTGGTCAATTTCAAATAAATTGGCCATTATAGTTCGGTGTAATGATACAGCTAGGTGATAGAAATTGCTGTTATTAGATATGACAACATGCTTAGAACACTATTGAACCCATCTAATATGTGGGTGGAGCTTGCTGTTGTATGCTGCATTAACAGTGTTGGATAGTTTTATGCATTTTTGCTTCTACTCTCCATCCCTCTCTCTAAAGCTCCCTATTGTTTTAGGAGTGGTCAGAGGATGTTGGTCACAGGGCATGACAGTGTGTGCATGGGTTTGCTAGACTTTGCTCTTTGTGCCTGAGGGCTGTGGAAACTTCTGGATGTGCTGTAATTGGCACAGTGGGGACAGATGGGAGGAAAGTGCAGTGGTGGCGGATTCCAATTAAATTCCTCAACACATCCCCGTGGCTCTGTACCTGCTGCACAACACTGTCTCTGACCCCATCCCAGTCTTTGTAACCTTTGCATGTGTTATCACTGAGGCTGTAACGATTTCAGTACTATAATAATAAAATAAATACATGCATGCTGTACTGATCAGCGTGGGGTACAGTGCATAGAAATGTGCAGCTGCATATAGGATTTCTGATTTACTGTTTTTGGTAATATCAATAATGAAAACTAGTGATCTGGGCGTGTCTTATGGTATGGGTACACGCATATTCAAATGACTGGGCTTTTTCTTGTGAAGTTTATAAATTATACAGAGCTTAATTTCATATAGAAACAGGCACTCAGCTCTTAGTCCCACAAGTAAGGTCAAATTAATACCTCAGCAGTAATAAAGTATTAGTACTCTATAAATGAGATTATAGTAGTATTATAGAACAGTTAGCTCCAATGCCACAGTCGGATTGGTCCTAGTTTTTTTTCACAGCAAGCCAGCTGTATATTTCTGCTTAACCACAGACACGTTTACATGACATTCATTGATTATACAACTTTCTCTCATTTCTCATTAAATAATACACATCTGAAAATGATCAAACAAAATGATCAAAGAACAAAACACAATAAAAATATAATTTTGAATATTCAAAACTCGAAATTCCTTCATTTCCCTGAACATGATGATTTGGAAACATTAGCTTAGGCAAAATTTAACAGCAGTACATGTAAAGGACAAAATTCAAAGTCTTCAATGTGGCATTTGCTACCTGTTTCAGCTTTACAACTTATTACATATGAGCATATGTTTGTCCATATTCATAGATATAAATGACCACCTCTGCAAAAGAACACAGGATCAAAGTAATGTACTAATGTAATGCTTCTGAATAAAGAACAATGCATTTCAAAAACTGAATTAGACATGCTTAAATAAATACTGTTTTGACATTTTATTCTTCATTCCGGTGTAAACAGTGTGGACTTACTGAATGAGTTATAAACTATAGCGAGCGTGTTCATTTCTTAAAAGCTTTCTCAGTTCTGATTATGCTCCTTCTCATAAACATATTGAATTGTTCTTCAAATCCTGTAAATGAGATGAGAGATGTGTGGAGTTCTCGGAAAGTGACCCTGCTGACATTGATATACTGAAAAGTCTGACATTTTTATGCGGTGTATTGATTCCACTCTGCTGTTTGGTTTCATTTTGAGTTTGTTGTTGCCATATTTTCCTGTGTTGTGCCTCGTTCATGACTCCTCTGTGCCCCTGGTCTGTCCATAAACTGCCAGGAAATAAATCTCTGCTAGAAATCATTCTGTGTTCAGCTGTAGATGTTTGTGAAAAGGTGTAGAAAGCCCAGAATGAAATTTTAGTTAAATATTTATTTTTGATTTAGGTCTGATTAAATTAATATTCAGAATAAAGTTCTAATATCCACAATGAAATTCCAAAATGAAGTTCTCATGAAATTAATATCCTGAATAAAATTGCAATAAAATTACTATCCAGAATGAAGTTTTAACCAAATTCATATCATTAATAAAGTAAAATAATTCATATCTAAAGGTCTAATGAAGTAAATATGCTGAATGCCTTGAATTTGAAAAATGCTGATGAAATCAAAGTTATTCCAAACTTTGGAACTATAGTTTAAATGGATAATACAGTATAGAAGTAGTATGTAAATAAATAAATGATAAAATGGAAAATGCAAGTAAAGAAATACAGTGTTTTTAAATTTAATTTAATTGCAGACGGTATGAACCCAAGATATTTCAGTTTTGTCTAATTAACTTTAGTCTAATTAACTTTATTTGTTATCCCATTCCTACATTTCAGACCTGTAACACATTCCAAAAAAGGTGGGATGGGGGCAATTAGAGCTAGTAATGAGGTATTCAAGGAATCAGGAGAAGTTTCAGTGCATGAAGGGCGCAAGCCTTAGCTAATCTGCAATGATCTCCAGTCTCTCAGAGAGTACTGCATCGAGAACATTCAGCAGTAGCTGATATAACCACATGGGCAAAAGATTACTTTGGCAAACCTTTATGGTTACATTCACTTCAGTGTGAGTTACATCCACAAATGCCACTTAAAACAGAAGCCTTATGCTAACCATGTCCAGAAGCACCGTCGACTTCGGGATGATCACACAATGGAAATGCGTATTGTGGTCAGACGAATCAGTTTTCCGTTTTTTGGATGAAATAGACACCATGTGCTCCAGACTAAAGACTTCTATCATCATCAACTCCAAAAGCCAGGGTCTGTCATGGTATGGGGTCACTGAGTGCACTTGACAAAGGTCATTTACACTTCAGTGATGCAGCATTAATGAGGAACTTAAGATGATGTACATCAACAAATGCTTACTTTAAGATGATGTCTTTTCCAGGGACGTCATGCAAGACAATGCAAACCCGCATGCTGCACGCATTACAAAGGCATTGCTGTAAAAGAAGCGGGTATGGCTACTGGACTGGCCCGCCTGCAATCTTGACCTGAATGTGTGGAGAATTTTAAAACGACGATGCCGCCATAACTTTACTTACCTTAAATTATTTTCGCAGGAAGAATAGGACAACATAACACCTGAAACATTTCATTGCTTGGTGTTCTCGGTGCCAAAGCATCTTTTAAGTGTTGTGAGAAGTAATGGAGACATTGCATAGTGGTAACCGCTTTACTGTCTCAACTTTTTTATTAATTAAGTTAACCAGACAAAGCATGAAATACCCTGGGTTCATACTGTCTGCAATGGAATAAAAGTCAAAGTAAATGTAAGAGACACTCCTTGTCTTTCGCATTTTCCATACTGTCCTAGGTTATTTTTCAGATTTGGGACAACAGCAACAAAAATAGAAAATGTAAGCTTTCATAGCATCCTTGTCTGATGTTTTTGGGGGAAGAAGATGACGGGGAAAGATGATGAAGAGGTAAGCCAGAAGATAATAGAAGACATGTTTGGACATGTTTTGTTTTTTTTTTTTGGAAAAAAAAACAAAACTTTGAGCCGTCTCCCCCATGAAGTCAGCTGTCATCATTTATTTACAGGTAGATAGTTGGGGAAGGGATGAATTCTGTAGAGTTGCCTTTGATTATTTTCTGAATGGTGTCAAAAATACCTTAATGATTTGGTACAGGTCATTACCTCATCAAACTGACTATTTCTTGATATCTTGATTTGGAAGCCAGGGACAGCTTTGACTACCTGTGCACATAATGCTGATGGAATGTCAAAAAAATCTACCGAGGCTAAACTTGTTTTGTGTATTGAGTATTTTGATGTTTGGTCTAATCACATGACATGCCTCCAGCATTTTATCGAAGCTGTCTAATTAAGCTGAGATGCTTGCAACGTTTTGCATCTTTTAAGTAAGTTTTAGAATGCTTTATATATATATCATGCAATTGTAACGACCAACCAGACACATGCAGAGAGTAAAGTTGAATCAGGTTTATTGACAGGGTTGTAGCAACAGGCAGTACCAGTAGGTAGCAGGATAACAAACATAAACCAGGCGAACATACCAAAGGGAAGAGACGAAAGCGAAGCCGAATGACAGTCCGAGTGGGTAACGATATCAGTCCAATCAAGGCAAACGAATCCGAGGGGAAAAGGCAAACAGCAAAACCAGAAAACGAAGCAAAAGTCAAACACAGTAAACACGATACAAACAGGTAGAGAACGCTCAGTCGCAATAGAGTTGGCAAAACCTCGCAAAGAGGCAAGGAGACTGAGAGAGTATATCGTCGCTGTCCAATGAAAAACATGTCTCCACTTTCGTCCATTTTTACTTTTATGTGTCATTTGAACACATCAGCTGCTGTTTACACTGAGTGAGAATCTCACGATGGAAGGACCAGCAGAAATGGCCCAAACCTGTTTGGAAAGATGTCTGGTTCCATTGACTTCCATTAAAGTTAAATGAGGTTTTTGCCCTCTCCTGTAAAGTTGCTATTTTGGAGATACTTGTTTTTCTTTGGACAACGACATTATACTCTGTCAGTCTCCAGATCTGACGAGAAGCAGGTGTGTAATCAATACTCTGGTGATGTGGAGCATGGGGGTGGTATGTGATTCGCCGATGGGAAGCACGTGGCTGTGAGATCACCAAGCGGTGCATTCTGGGGATTGGAGTCCGGAGGAGGGTTAGAGGCCGGTAGAGAACCCGGAAGCGTGACAGCAATTTAGTTTCATGTGTGTTTCAAGCAACCAAAGAGTGTAATTTTCCCTGTGTACAGCCAACCTAAGCATAGACCAGGAGTTAATATGCTAGGTCAAAGCTAACATGCTAGCTAATAGTTTCCACAGTATATTGTTTTATGCTCTATTCAGTTGGACCCTTAAACAGAATTTCCTATAAACGTGACTTGATATCACTCATTCCATACTGAGCACGGGAGAGAAGGTGTAGAACATGATGTTGGGGTAGTGTACGTATCCTGACTGTAGAATAATAGGGCTCTAGTTGCATGGAGGGCAGCATTTTATACAGTAAACCCACCAGCAGCAGTGTTCTTTTTTCATTATCAATATTTCAGCACCGTGCAATCTGATAAGCAGCTAATAGACTTCAGCAGTGTAAAGTGATGGATCTGCATGCACCAGCTCTGCTTTTATCTGCTTGTGAGACATTTTAACGCATTCAAACCAGCCGAATACATTAATCTTAATGCAGGCAGTGTGGAAAAGGCATATATAAAGCTGTAGCCTTAACATTGCAACAGTTTCACATTTTCTGTTCACAGAAAGTGGAGTATGTGTGCTGGATTCTTCAAGTATACTGCTGCTTGCGTTGTTCATGCAGCTTTAAAATTCTGATTTTATGTAAATGCACATTTTAAATACTTTATTAAATGTAACTCTGAAATCTAAAACTTGTAACTATGACACTGCGTTTGCATGCTCTTAATGATCCAGTTACAATCAGATTTGTCTGATTATTCAAGTGGCCGTGTATACAGCACACACTGATTTCCTAGTTGAGATTAAGAAATTCAATTATGGAAATCAATAAAGAGAGCCGGATTTTAGCTCAGTGATCAGATTTCACAATGCATGTCTATTTTTATTCAGATTTCTTTCATACTTCTCATGTTCAAAAACAGATTCCCTTCCTGGAAACGAGCAAACAACATTTATGTACTGTAAGATGACAACAAAACACTTTTGGAGCGACAATGAAACTGACTACATGCTTGAAGTATCTGAGGATTTAAATATTTATCATTTTCTAGAGGATATATGTTCATGATTTCTCCTACGGTGCCTGAGGTATGTTTACACTGCATCTTTATTTTTTTATTCTGGCTTTTTGCAAAGCAGAGATCAGGTTATTGTTTGACTCATGTAGACCCGAAGTTCCCCGTCATCTGATTACTCTAGTGCATGTAAACACATTGATCAGATTACTGACAAAATCAGATTTTCTGCAGTTATCGGATTATGAAGTGAACATAAACCTGCTCACTGAGAAAATTACATTAGCAATAGCTACAGCGATCTTGAAGCCTTTGTTTTCTAGCTCTAATGCCACAATGCTAACTGGTTGTGTATCATTGTTATCTACACTCGTGGGTCCAGTGCTGCAGTGCCAGCTGGTGGGGTATTAGCTTTCATGTGTTAGCTGTATCAGCCTGGCCCCCTGTTGTGATGCTATTTGGTGGGGTATAAGCTTCCATTGGTAGCTATAATAGTCTAGTAGCTCCAGTGCTCTGATGATTTTAATGAGTTACAAGGTTCCATTACTTGTTTGTTACATTAGCTTTGTAGCTCCAGTGCTGTGCTGGAGAATATGTTGGCATTACTTGTTAGTATTGCAGCTCCATGGGTACTAATTGCTGGGGTGTACGCTTCCATTGTTAGTTATTTTAGCCTTGCAGCTCTAGTTGGGTATTATTTTCTGTGACTTGTTAACTGTATTGCCATCATAGCCCAAGTGCTATGCTAATTGGTGGAGTATATAAGCAGCCACTAAATATTATTAGTGTTGTAGCTCGGTGCTATGATGCTTGTTAGTGGGATGTAAGTTGCATTGCTACATTACTATCTTACTGTAGTAGTATGGAAGCCCATTTTTACCACTAAAGGAAAAAAAGGCTATATAGTCATAATTATGAGACAGTAAGTCATAATTATGTGATAGTAAGTCATAATTATGAGATGCCAAGTCATAGTTACGAGATGCTGTCATAATTATGAGATAGTAAGTCATAATTATCAGAAAGTCATAAATATGTGATGCTAAGTCATAATTATGAGATAGTAAGTCATAATTGAGATAGTAAGTCATAATTGAGATAGTAAGTCATAATTAAGATAGTAAGTCATAATTATTAGAAAGTTGTATTTATTAGAAAGTCAATTATGAGATGCTAAGTCATAATTATGAGATGCTAAGTCATAATTATGAGATACTAAGTCATAATTATGAGATATTAAGTCATAAATATGAGATGCTAAGTCATAATTATTAGATTGGTCTTATTTTTTCTTCAAGTGGCGGAAACAGTCTTCCATAACCTGAAAGCTGCTGTAAAACCTAGAGCATCATCAGAGCACAGAAGCTGCCTAGAACACTGCCTGGATAGCTAAGCTTGCTCACATTTTAGCAACATGCTCAGAAAGTGGCCAGGTAAGCGTTTTGCTTGCCGGTAATGTAAGTGCAGCCCGAAGCTTCAGGATTGCATTGAAGCTGAATCCAATGCTAAAAGCTTTCTTCAGAAAATCACGGGTCATTTTTTTCAACCAGTAATTTATCTGTCACCCGGACATGACTCCTCTCAGATTGTGCACTATCCCTGCCACTTACAGCACTTTTCCTTTGGTATATTTTGACAGGGTGCCTCTGTATTTTCCCTGTCAAGTCGTGTGCTTTCTGCTTTTCCAGTGTGTCATGTCAATAGCCAGAACTGACAGCGTGAGCACTGAAGGACAGAAACTGATTTTTTTCCCCCTCTAGAACCCTTAGACCTGTAGGCTGCAGCAGTTACTTTAATGTCTGCATATTATAATTGTAATTCCATAATTAGTTATAATGTAATTATATTAGTAATGTAATTATAATAGTTCATGGTAAAGGAAGACAGAAGTTTGAGTTTATGCTTGTGACTTTTTTCTGTTTATTTATTTATTTTTTTAATGATGTTGGACAGTCAATTATTGTTAACACTAAATCAGCAAATTTATTTACACCTCAACTTTGCTTCTGCTTGTAAACACAAATATTGATTGCAAGTTTGGAATCTGCACTGTCCACACAATTACTGCACTTGTTTCAATAAATGAAGAGTGAGAAATCATTATAGGGCCCATACTGTCATGCGTCTATCCAGGCCTTCGCAGGTTAATACACCCGCAAACTCCAATCCCCAGAATCCCGCTGGCGATCATGTGACTTCCCGCTCGCAGCCGGCAGCCAATCCCATATCGGCCTCACCCGAATTCTGATTTGTTTTCTGAATATGCCTGCCTGTTGTCTGACTATGATTTTGGATTTCCCTTTGTTGTTCCATGGTTGCCGTTTCCCCGACCGCTCGCCTGCTTTTCTGTTTACGTTCCTGGTTTGGGTCTTTTTATAATAAATCCTTCAAAAGCCTCTACTGCTCACGTCATGTTTTCACCTGACACTGGCACATATGGCCAAACTTCAATTAAGAAAGTGATGTAAACATTGTTAAAGTTTTAAAACTTACTTTTGATTCAGTGCAGTCCATGTATGGATACTAAACTATTTTGAATTCATTGATTTTATATCACACATATATCAACATATTTCCGTATTTTTACCTGTTCTGATTCAGCCTGTAACATTTTAGCACCCATTCATGCTGAAGGTTAGGGAGCGTTTCGCTCCTGCTTTTATATATGTGTGTGTATATGTATATATATATATATACACACTCATCATTGATAGAATAGTGGCACCCATAAGGAAGTGTCAGATTGGCAATATTTATTAAGCTACACATATATAGAAGTTGTGTAAGAGACACCACTTCTATATATGTGTAGCTCAATAAATATGTGACGGGTCCGGCCTCCATGTTTGCTGACGCAACATTCCAGACGTCTCGGTATGGAGCTGTAGAGGTTCCTAATGGTGTCCTGTGATAATCCATCCCATGCAGCTTGAACATCCTCACACAGTTCCTGCAGATGGTGCGGTAGGAGTGGAGGTGGAGTGACACCAGGCCTTCTGGACATGTGACGCATGACAACAAACTGTTTCTCTTGGTGCTGACCACAGTGCCTCCACACATGGATTTGTTGGTCGTCTCCACCGAGACAAAAGCAGTGATCGTCGCTGAAGATGACCCGCAGTCATACATTTTGCATATAATTGCACATAATGGCCAAACTATTCCTGTCAAATACACATAGGGCAGTCATGGGCTGGAGGTTACGGAACCAGCCTTGTGACCGGAGGGTTGCCGGTTCAATTCCCTGAACCGACAGTCACGACTGAGGTGCCCTTGAGCAAGGCACCTAACCCCCAACTGCTCCCCGGGTGCCATGGATAGGGCTGCCCACCGCTCCGGGCAAGTGTGCTCACGGCCCCCTAGTGTGTGTATGTGGGTGTTTCACTTCACGGATGGGTTAAATGCGGAACACAAATTCCTCTGTGTGAAAATCACAAATGGCTCAAAAACTCTCTACTCAGAGAATGATTGGCCTCACCGATTTCTCACCGATTTATAATTGTAGGAAAATGAAAGAGGTTGGAAAATAGTTATTTCAACAATGAATTATGACTGTTATTGGTGCATAAACCCTCACAAATGTGGACCTCAGATCTCAAATAAAACACCAGAAGTAGAATACACTTTACCAAAAGAATGCTGTGGTTTTATATCAGTGATGCTATTTGTAATGGTTAAAACACAGCAGATTAAAATAAAATTGATGTTGGGCAGGAGAATAAGGCGGACGTTCATAAAGCCTAATTACATCCCTGTGCGTGCCAGGATCATGTCGATAGAGAAGGAAAAGTGTGTCAGGCTGTTTCCCATGTGTGAGATGTTTCTTTCAGTGATATTGGAGAGAAGAAGAGGGAAATTAGCGCTGCTGAATTATGCATGAGTCTGGAGCCTGGTAGAGTGATGCAATGTGTGTTTTGCATGCGGCTAGCTGCACTTATTTTGATTCCCTTGAATTTTTGTGTCTCTAGCAAGTCCGGTTAGCACTTGAGGCTAATTTTCTATAACACGTTCAAAGTCTCTATCAAATAACAGCAGAAGAGACACACATACACATTTGACTCAACCCAGCTGCCTGCAGCTAGAAACTCTGACTCCATCGTGAATTCTTTTTTTCCTAAAGATGCCGGAAAGAAATGTCAGCATCATCAGCAAGGACACAGTTTTGTGCTTAGTGAAGTCTGATAGAACAGAATTTGCTGAATTATCCTCTCATCAAATGACTTTCATCATTTTTCAACTTCTCGTATACCATCATTTTGAACATCTGACACAAATTTCTTTCTATTATCTGTAAATGCCGTAGTTTCCCTGTGGGTTCACTCTAACTCCACCCCCTTGTTATCTTTGAAAAGGGCATGGCGTAATGGAAATGGATGTAGCATTGCCATGGAAATGGATATAGTCCCCTGCTCCATATATCAGTGGTGTAGTTGTACTATAGATGCATATGACTGTGCGAGTAGCCCTGAACCAACCCTGCACTTGTTCCACACACAACCTCAAGATCACTTTGAAAGACAAAACCTGAGTTTTGAAAAGCAGTCAGAGTGGAAACCATGTCTGTGACCGTTGGCACCGATGGGGCGGAACCATGTTGCTTGCGTTAGATGAGGCAGGGGTGATTTTGAATCCATTGCTTATAGATCGCACTGCCTGGAGCGCCGCTTGCCTTTGATTGGCCTAGTTCTGTTCTTGAATGTGCTGACAGCTGGTCAATTACTCCAACAGTTATTTGATAGTGTAGTGTTTTGATTAGGATACCAACTGCAGAAAGCTTCATAGCTTTGCCAGATCTCCCTTTTGAAGTTGGGGACTGCCATGGATAGATGACATATCAATTACTGTCATTACTTTTAGGCTACATTATTTTCCAGTGCAAAGCTAAACACTAGATACTTCTTCTTGGCTGATCAGCTACATTTACAGCAGGTGTGTCCGGTCTTCTTCGCAATGGTTGCAGTGGCTGCTGATTTTCATTAGCTCCTGTAGTTCACACCAGACGAGACTGTTTGTTTGTTTGTTTTTTGGAGGAGGGAGGATTTAGTTGATTTATTTGAACATCAACTTTAAGGTTAATTAAAGTGCAGAGTTGAGTTTACTTAATGCCACAAAGCCAGTGTATATGGCTGTTTGGCTTTACAACCCCTAGGCTGCTGGTATAGCCAGGCGACTGCTGGAAGTTAGTCGGAGGGTTAATGGGGTTGCTTCATGACAGCAATAATTTAGTAGTTTGAACTCTTCATATGAATGCCATGTCTGTAAGAATGCATAAACACATTTACAACAAGGTGTGGCTATAAATATTTACAAAATGGATCACTCTTTATGGCCATGTTTATTATGCATTGTAAATTGTTATCATAATGCATTATAAGTCGTGTTCGTAACACATTATATTATCTAATTAGCAGTCAGTCCCAGCCTGCTGTCACGCTTCCGGGTTTCCCCTCCGTCCTCTGATCTCCCGAACTCCAACTCCCAGAACCCACCACCTGATGATGTCATAGTCACATGATGTTCGCCCAATCGTGCCCCGTTTCCTCGTTCGCCATCGCCTGAGTATTGATTGTTCACACCTGCATCTCATTTAGTCTGTTTGCTTATAAGCTCCTGGTTCACACGCACCTATTGCAAAGTATTGCCACCTAGTGACCTTACTGAGCGGTCTACCTTGCTAGTTCTGACTGTTGCTCTGATTCTGACTGTGCTTGTTTATTGTTTACTCTTCGTGTTTGCCCTTTGGTTTTTGTTTGCCTTTCTTTTTGTCTTTCGGTCCTGACTCTTGCTTGTTCGTTTTGGTCTCATGATTCTGGCTGCTCCCTCTGGTATGTTTGCCTGGCTTCTCTTGTTTGGCTGTACTGCTAAATTGTTAATAAACCCTTGCTCTGCTTTTAGCGCAGCAATTCCAGTTTGTTATTTCTGACACCTGCAGAGTACATTGTGACTAACGAACCAGCCTATTCATAAACACACACAGGAGTTATTGGTCATTATGGGTGTAGATTTATTTGTTTTGACCCCATTATAATAACTTTGTAAGTTGTGTTTGTCTGGCAATGTTAAATTCTTCGGGGCTTAAGGATATGCAGTGTTAAATTAGCAACAAGCTAACAGTGAAGTACATAGTTTTTTTTTTTTTTTCCATGTTGGGTTATAAATGCTTTCAGCTTCTAAGACGTGCTTTGCTTTACTTTGTACACGGCAGTATTGCAGTGTTTTAGTGTAACCAGTAAGTACTTGGACTTGAAGCCTCAATTTTGGAGTAGCATTAGAATAAAACATGCCTCACTTTATACATAGAGCTGACAAATACAGCTTACAAGCTCTTATAACGAGTTATACACTGACATACTTATAATCATGGGATAGCAGTTGACTATAAAGTGGTGTTACATCAGGGGACAGCTTGGGAATGCCCACCCCTGTAGAAGCTGTAAGGTGTTATCTCTCCAGGTGCCTGTTTTAAGACTGTACAGCTTTATGTTCAACCGGTGTCCCTATTTCTCTATTAACTCAAACGCCAGCTGAAGTCCATCAGCTAGTGCTGGCCATCACTCCTGACTTAATTGTTTCTATCCTGGACTCTACCCAGAATGCCTCATACCAATTCGTGATGACTCAATGTTCTTCTCTGTTTTTGTGGGGAAACAATTGCTCCAGAGAACAAAGTGCATGTTTATTCATCTACAGAGGAGAACACCAGCAGCAGAGACTGTCTTTGATATGGAGATGAAGAGATCATATGGAGCGTATTACACCTGGGGGGGTTGATTTCCTAGAGAGAGTTTGTTTGCTGTTCCATTACAGTCGATTCATAATTGCGTAATTGTGATGCTACGACTACAAAGGTGCTCTTGTCCCTGGCTTTTCTCTGTTCATCATCAGTGTCCTAAGAAAGGTCTAGCTGCCCTTCACGTTGCACAAAAACGTTCTTTGAGTGATGCCATAAAAGAACTGCGTCTTGTTCATCAAGAACCATGTTTGAATAAGGAATGTGTAAATGTTAAGAACCTTTTACAGGTTGTAGAAGTTGTATTACTCTTCCTTTGCTCTTCCTTTGCTTCTTCACGCTCACACATCACATTTACAAAGACAGTTCTCTAATAATATCAGTGGAAAGTATTAAGGAATCTGAAAGTGGTTCTTCTGTGGCCTTGCTTAAAGAACCTGTGTTGACGTTTCTATGAGTTGATGAGTTGTGTGAACTTTTCGTGATGAGTGGACTTTACAGAAATGGTCCAAAATTGCTGTTGAGCAATGTTACAGATCTTCTGGTTAGCAAAAGAACTTTTCTTTGGAGGGTTCTCTGGAGAACCATTTGGAGATTTTAAGAGTGATGGATCTTTTCAAAGTTTATTTAAACTGCACCTTTCCACACATTAAGTAGAATTAAACTTAATTAAAACTAAAATTAAATAAAACAGAGGTACTGAAGATGATGAGTGAACGTAATGGGCAATAAATAACAAACTTCTAGAATTCGAAGGGCAATTTCTTGAAGTAAAATTCAGATGTTTAAAGAATCTCATGTAGAGGTTCTATTTCATACCTTTGGTTTTTAAGTGTTGGCACTTTACATTGAAGATATGTTGGAAGCACTTGTTAAATTCGTTAGTGGTTAAATAACAAGAGATGCACCAGATGTTAGCCTGAATATACATGGTTCTGAAGGGGTTGACCAAGTTTTCTCCCTCTGCTGTGAAGTACTTTTTTTGGCTTTTTTCATGACAGTGATGTTATTTCTGTCTTGTAGGTGTGAAGCGTGAGCCTGCTGGACCAGAGCTGTGGACAGGAGGGGATTTACTGCCTGGACAGACACTTCCGAATGGATATTTTATTGAAGATCGTGCTGGTTTTTTTTCTATCCTGCAGATGTGACGCCTTTTAAACATTTTAGCATTTATTTTTATTAGTAATAATAGAAATAATAATAAGAAGAAGAATAAAAAGAATAAAAGAATTTATTTACATAGCACTTTTCAATTTGGTTACGGAATCTCAAAGTGCTCTAGAATTATAAAACTATTTTAAAACGAAATTATTACAATTTTATGACACAAGTACAATTAATGGCAAAACAGCACAGTGTCTAGAAAAAAAATAGGATATACATTTAAAGAGATACAGTAAACTAAATGTATGCTAGCTAGAATTTTTTCTTTTAAATCTCAAAAAAGAGATTACCAAAAAGTCCAAGAAAAGATGTGACCCAAGAACGAGCCTCCGTTTTGTCCCTGTAGCACGCACGTATATCTAATTCTCTTGGAAAACATTTTTCTCTTGGATCTTGGATTTATAACCGTTCTCACCAGGGATGGAGGTACAACCAGAAGGTGGCAAAGTTCAGAAGAAGTCCACAAGTCAAAAGCTGGAGGACCAAAAGAAGGTAAAACACTGGGTTTTTAATCTAAAGAAATATGTTTCTTCATCGCTGCATGTGTTTCACTGTTACATTTACATTTACATTTACGGCATTTAGCAGACGCTCTTATCCAGAGCGACTTACAACCGTGCTTAGGGTTCCGTTCTGTTACACAGGGGTTCATTTGTAATGTTTAAAGTTTGCTAATGTTAGCTTATGGATCTAATACAGCTAGCTAGGTTAGGTGAGGTGATTTCTGTTCTGAAATTAAATCAGCCTGTTTTTATTAGGCTAATGTTTTTCTATCAGGTACTACTTGGGAGTGGTTTGTGTGATTTTGCAAGTGAATGGCCAGACTTGTCCCTCCCTGTCTAGACAGTAAAATATGCACAGCGCCCCCTAGTGAAGTAGCAGATGTTAAAGTTCAAGCTTTTGCTGTGAATACCCGAGTAAGGAACAGAGCAACATCATGACGTTAGCAGAATGCCTCATATGTACATTATTGATTTCAATATTTTGCCTTAATGATTTAATGCACAGATCTACTTCCAAGTTACCCGTGTGCCAAAACACAGTTCCGGATCTTTCTGGCCCAGTTTAACGCCTGGTGTTAATGGCTTTAAACTGATATGTATTTAGTGGTATGTGTGGGTGGAGTCTTTTGTATTTGGGTGTTGAATTCAGATTAGGTTTGATGTGTTGGACGTCCTGTTGGCTATTTATAGTCCAAACTGTTTGGGAGTGCCATCCCCCCGCTGTTGCCCTGCTCTCTTTTATCTCATCATCTTTCCCAGCCCACTGTTCTGAGCGGCTCCCTCTGGAGGATAAACACACACTCTCGCTCTCAGACACACACATTTCCGTGCAGCCTTTCATGTCAGCCACTCTGTGTGAATGGAAGAAGATGCTTTTGGAGGAGGATTAAGAATTCTTGCTGAAATGAGTTTCTTGTGGGTTATGTGGATGTGAAGGTGGATGCGGCTTGGTGTGTGTTTTAGTGTTGGTTGGGGTTTGAGCGTGAACTGCTCAGTGAATTTCAAGGTAAATTCTCTGAATTCACCAATCCGTATGCTCCGTCCACAAGGGCATTATGCTACGGTTGTGAGCAGCCTTGGTTAGTAATGTAAAATGTTGGGACTGTCTGAACAGATCAGAAACCAAATTTAAATTTCCATCTGTTCGCTTGTACATAATATTTGAGCATATTTGAATTTTAAGTCATTATTTAAAAAGCATACCCAAAAATCAAAGCTGTTATCAAAGCTGTCAGAGCTGTTATCCGGTGTTTTTAGGTTATATTGTGTGGCTTGCTTTCTCCCCTTACGGTTTTAATGTTGCACCTGCCTTGGTTGAATTTCCGGTGCTTTCTGGTGATTGTATGTATTGAGCAGAACACTACCACATGCACATCCAAAGTCTCAAATTAACTACATGTAGTAGTGACAGTGGCCCTGATTTCTGAGAAGCCTGTGTGTGTTATCACTCTTTTTTTCTTTCTTCTCTTTCAGTATCGTATTTTATTATTATACTTCATCTCGATCTTTACTATTATTCTCTTCTTCCTTTTTTCTTTCTTTCTTTTTTTCTTTCTCTGGGGTGGGTAAAGGTGTGTGTTCTTTTACCCTGACCTGGTTCTGGCTAATGAGGTAGACATGATAAGTTCCTCCTTGGAGAATGAAACTTGGAGTGTGTGTGTATGTGTATGTGTGTGTGTGTGTGTGTGTGTGTGTGTGTGTGTGTGTGTGTGTGTGTGATATATCTGTTCTGGTGTCTGCTACTACATTGGCCACTAATACATAGAGGAATTGGGGTTTTATCATTCTTCCTGTTTTAGACAGTTCTCCTACTGGGAGGTCCTTTATTAGCTTCTAATGGAAACAAATGGACAGACTGGGGTCAGTGTGTGTGTGTGTGGGTGTGTGTTTGTGTGTGTATGGCCACAGCACACACCTGACCTGCCTCTTTAATCAAACTTACTCATGCAGGATGCTGAACACATGGGTTCACTGAAGGTGTTTATACATTGATATGGTGATTTCTGTTTTCTGTGGTATTGAGTTTTTCTCTAGTGCATCATTTGTCTATAATCAGAGGAAGATAATTCAGCTCCAGAAAGTAAAAGAATGAAGAAAGAAAAATTTGTGGATCTGGAAGAAAATCGCGAAGAAGGTTTTGTGTAACTGCCCACCTCTATCTACCATGTTGTCTTTCTAGAATATGCAGTTATATGTTTGTACAGTTGTTGAACAGTGATGCAGTTATTTGCCTCTGTTCACCACCACAGTGGATTAGAAATGAAGAAATCAAGGTGCGATTGAAGTGTTGATCTTCAGTTGCAACTCAATGACTGTCACACGGGTTTCCTCTCTGCCTCCGATCCCTGGAACTCCATCTCCCAGAACCCCTTACCTGGTGACATCACAGTCACATGTCCCTCACCCACCAATCCCGTCCTGTTTCCTAGATCGGCCTCTCCCGAGTACTGATCACACCTGTTGTCAATTTAGTCTGTTTGTATGTATACTCCTCTCTCACACTGACCCATCCTGAAGTATTGCCACATTTGTAGCGTACCAAGCGTTCATTCTCTGTTTATCCTGTTTTTGACTTTCTGGCTTTCTGACCCAGTTCTGATCTCTGCCTTTCCCTTCTCTGGTTTCCCTCTGGTCTTGTCTTGCCCTCGCTGATTGTCTTTTTGGTATTTCGACTCTCGCCTGTTTCCTGTTTTTTGACTTTGCCTGTCCCTTGCACTTTGTTTGCCTGGATTCAGTTGTTGAACCTCACTGCTAATCTGTTAAATAAACCCAGCCTTGATTTTAGCTTAGTGTGCATCAATCTGACTTTGTCTGGCGTGAGAATAACAACATATTGCATTAACTGTTTACGATTTAGTGTTGGATTACATTGGCATGCCGATTCAGACTTAATGTGAACAATATTTATTTTCCAACATATAGCAACATATTAAAAACATATTGGTAAGTGATAGAAGTAAAGAATGGCTTTATAATTGTGACTTTAATTAAAACATATGCTTTTGTAGGATAACGTGGTCCACTGCAATGCCTTAATCCAGTGAAACATCCAAAACTCATATGAGGGTTTTTAGGATTTGAGTCGCCTTTGAGTTTTTGTGCATATGTTTGCATAGTGAGCCTTCTGCAGTATTTGCACTGTAAAGGCCAATACTGGCTGAAAGATTAAAAAAACAACATATAATGAACAGCTCGGTGTGGCTTGGATGGCAGGAACTGCCATGTGGATCATACTAGGGTTGTACCCGACTCAGAATTTTGTCAGTCGAATCGGATTCGCCCGTCCTGGCAGACGATTCGACTATTCGTTCATGTTTGTTCTCCTTATACATGATCTAGTAATCAGTAAATCAATCTGCATACGGTTCAGATCTGATGTCCTCATTTAGAAAGTCAGCAGAGTCACAGGAACATATTTTTGAACTAAAAGAGACGTGGCATATGATGAACGATCTGGAACCTGATTTAATTACAAAATATAGCGTCCAGCAGCGAGCACGTATTTATGCTAAACATTAGCGCTTCTAGTCTGTCTTTATAATTTCACTTTTAACAGCTTCTTCAGTAGGATGACCCTTCGTCTTTCATCTCTCATAAATAATGAACTCCTAAATAAAACCAAATTAGTCAATATTTAAATTATTTTTAGATGAAAAGGAGAACGGTAGACCTGAAACCGTTTAATTATTATATCACCTGCGCTGCAATAATTATTCCTCGTTTATCGGCAGGCATATTAAGTGACTGTACTTATCTTTAAATAAAAATAATCTTAGTTGTAGACAAATAAATAAAAATATCTGTAATTTAGGTTCTAAAATAATGAAATTATAATAAAACAAACGTCTTCGGTCCGTTTTTCCTTCACTGCAAACAGCCAAAACGAAAGTCAGCTCACTGGTTTGAAGCAGTATTCAATGTCTGACTAAATGAGGAGCAGAATTAGCTTTAATTTGTTCAGATTCTCTTCTTCAAAAGCTCCTCCAGACTTTTTCTGAGACATCGTTCCACCCGTGTTTCTCAGCTTCACAGCTTTAGCTTCCTTCAATGGTGAACCGCCAGCGCACGTTGCCACGTGGTTTTAATTTTTTAGCAAGCATGAGTCATAGCCCAGCTAGAACTTAAATATATATTTATTATTCCCCTTTTAATAATTATTAAAATCTCTTTTTACATTCTTAAAGTTCTTGTGCATTTTTTGTCTTAGCTTTTGTCTGTTTTACGGGAAAAAAAAACCCCAAAAAACTCGTCACTGATGTAAGTCGACTTGAAGGTTCTCAGTCAACTTAAAGGGTCTCCGAATGACGATTCGACTCGTCGACTTCTAGAGGGCAGCCCTAGATCATATGAACATATAGGAAACAATAGGAGACATATCGCCACCTACGCTTATTATAATGTATTACCATCTGCCAGGATCACCGTGTGGGTCATATCAACATTATAAAATAGTTTTTAAATTAAGATACAGATAGAAACAGTATCAGCCCCATGCAGCTTGACTCCGTGAGGACACCACTGTTATACCCATCAGTCTGAACACATTGTTCTTGTTGTGTTGAACCCCAGCAGTGTAAGTGGAGGACACACACTTTATTCCTCTGGTTTTATTACAGTAAATAAAGCCTCTGCACTCAAAGGCAGCTTTGATCATTTCTACTGTACACCATTCAACACAATCGCACACTTCTCTCTAGTGGAGAGAGCACGCTGAACCAAGCCAAACCAAACACAGGGAGGTTCACAGACCAACTGTGTTCACTGAATATGAAGTGATGCAGAATATAAAAACAAATGCAATGACTGTTATACACATAAGGCCTAAATTTAGGTGCAGTGGTTTTACATTAAGAAGAATGGACACAATGTCATATCCTCATATTTTCTGTTGTTTGAAATTACTCTCTGCCCTTTACATCATGCCAAAATTTCGTGATGAACGGACTAAAAGAAACGGTCCCAAAGTACTTAAAAGAAATCGTTTCTTCAGTAAGATTTTGACGATATGCTTCATGCAGTTATGTTTTGCACCCTGCATGTGAATCATTTTCTGTATTCTGTAATGTTCTTCCTTTATTTAAGTTTCACCGCTTTGCTAGCTCTTTAAAATGTTTGGGGCATGCGTCAACATGATTCCTCTCCTTGGTTTTAAAGACCAGTAAAGCACAGTTTCTAATACAGGGCTAATTCTGCTGGTATGCATCGCTTGCATGTGATATCATGGGTTAGATGTACTACAGTGACTGAACTCTGACAGTAAGCCCTAGTTTTGTCAAGTGAGCCATTCAATTTGCAGCTGGAATCATGGGTGATTCATAGTCCTGTTTGGGTGGCGTTGGTTAAAATCTCCAGTGACACTCTAAATCTTGGGATTGATTGGGATAACGCCAACTTTCAGATTGGCACACCATTATTTTTCTGGTAGAAGTCAAGATGGCAACATTCAAGATGGATGCCATGTTATATGTACTTATATAAAATATATAGAAATGTAAATAAGTGAAAGTTAATAGACCCTTCTCATAAATACTGAGAATACACTTCAATATGACATTTCCCCATGGATTTTAGTCTGCAATTTCTATGTATTTGCAGAATTTAACAAAATAAAGAAAATTTTGCATGCTTTATTTTTTTCCCAGTTCATCCGAGAACAAAACTCAAAGAAACAATCAAACAAAGAAAGTGTGCATTAACATTCACAGCAGCGCTTTCTCTGGAGAGGACGTGTTAACTGATGTTCACTTGTTCCACATGAGGTAATGGCCAGAATTTGCATGATAATGGTGATGGTCACTATGTGTAGTGGCCATTATCAAACCCACTTTATGGCTTTTAATAACCTGGAATTTTTGCGGATCTTCAGAGGGACACTATTTGCATTTGGTTGCTCAGGTTGCTGTAGTTTCTGTGGAACAGATTTGGACGCAGGGCTGTAGGTCAGAACCCGCCTCCGTGCTGTCCAGTTTTAGAGTGAGTCGAGTTTGTCAGCAGTCACAAAAATCTGTCGCATCAACGTGTGATGTGTTTTGCCCTGGCAAGCGCAGTGGGATGGAGCTTTGTTTGTGTGTGTGTGTGTGTGTGTGTGTGTGTGTGTGTGTGTGAACTGCTTACAGTTTTATTTGACATATTTATCATGGTGTATTCCTGGTGGTGCGTGTGTGCCTGTGTATGAGGATTATACATACTCAGCAGACCTTTAGATTTACACAGGGCAGCCCTGGACGTCAAATCAAAGGCTTCTGGGCCAAAAATATTCATCCTCCAGCAGAGTTATTGTAAATACAGTATTTGAGTTCCCAACCCAAAATGGTGCATTAAAAGTAAACATGAAATCAAATAAACCATTTAACATGTTACTGAATGTCCTTGGTCATGTTACGCGTAATCTATTCTGTCAAGTGACAAAATTCTTGTGAAGTGTAGTGACTTTTATCTGCCTCTCGTGGCCTTCTCATGTTTTCAGTATTTCAGAGGAGTCTTCAGGGATGTGTTCCACACCTTTGAAGTTCAGTTGTTACAGTCAGTTGTATTCTCTGGTTCTCATAATCTCAGTAATCCCAACTACAATGCCCGGTTTTGGTGTTTTAGTGCCTTTTTGTCTTTTGTGTTTGTTTCATTTTCCTCAGTAAGAGCTCCTTGACAGCTACACATCCTTTCAGACCCATTGCAGTAAGTTCTGTATAAATCTGATGGGGATAGTCGTGGTGGTCTCCCTCACAGAGAAGTTGCATGTGTTTCACATAAGAAATGTGCGAAATGTGATGCAACATTCTTTGGATGTGAAGTGTGCAAAAACACACATGTATTTTATTCACCTATGAAATTTGTGAGACTTTTTTGGGGGACACGGGACAGCTGTTAGGACCTTTTATGACATCATGTACAAGGGGCAAGACAATTCATACTAACCAGTAATGTTATACAGCTCTGCAAAGATTTAAGAGACCACCTCATGATGATCAAATCATCAGTTCCTCTAGTTGTACAGTTTCTGGTTTTGTGTTGGACCAAAATGAGCAGTTCTGTTTTATTCTCTACACTACTGGAAACACGTCTCCCAAATTCCAGATCAAATATTGTATTTAGATCTGTTTATTTAGAAAATCACTAATGACCCTCCAGAAGCCTGTTTTTAGAACCATGCTCGCT
>CM067474.1:9157782-9188061 GCA_034552555.1 Semaprochilodus insignis | reverse complement strand
ACCTCAAGTGACCTACAGAGAGACTGGCGAGCGGTGGCTGGGGTGAAACGCACAGCGAGCATGGTTCTAAAAACAGGCTTCTGGAGGGTCATTAGTGATTTTCTAAATAAACAGATCTAAATACAATATTTGATCTGGAATTTGGGACACGTGTTTCCAGTAGGGTATAGAATCAAACAGAACTGCTCATTTTGGTCCAACACTAACCCAGAAACTGTACAACTAGAGGAACTGATCATTTTCAGGTGGTCTCTTAAATTTTCCCAGAGCTGTATATATATATATATATATATATGAACTCAAGGGCAAACTCTAATAATCATGGTCCAACCGTATTTGGTGTAATCTCAGTGTTGTAATGTTGTAGCAGTGTACTTTTTAAAATCTCGTTTAAATACTACAGGATGATAGATGATGATCTGGACCGCCAAGAGTTACAGGACTGACTTTAGGCGCAGTGCGCTGAAGGGTAAAGCTGTTAGTAGAAATTCCCTGTTCTCCTTGTCTGCTAAGCTCATGTTCTGTCTCTGCTGTTAAAGTAAGTGTCGGTGTGACCCGCGTCTGAACCGCCCGAAAATCAATACTCATAAATCCAACCAGCCCTCCAACTTCATTCGCACTGTGTACCAGTGCATTAATTACACTGGAAATCTTTCACTCTGACATCCCCTCATTTCCCTTCCGCCTTCTTCCTTTTTTAATCCTTCAGCCTTCTTTTAGCGCTCAGTCCTCGCTTGGCAGCCCGGCGGGGTTATTTTGCAGGCGGCGGTAAAGGGGGGTTTTATGCCGGAGTTGTGGAGGGAGGTGTTTCTGACAGGCTTTTCTGTGGACTTCATTAGCTTTGCTGATTTTATCAAGGCTGCATGTTCCACAGCCCTGCTCTGTGTCTTAATTAGCTTGTCACTTTATGAAGGAAATCTATAATAAGCACTTGTTGCTCCCCGAGCTGAGGATTACGGAGATGTTTATCAGCATAGAGGGAGCTTTCAGTATGTGTTTACGCTGTATGAGTGTAGATTTGTTTGGAGTCTGTGTTGTTTTGAAGCCTGCACATTTGGGATTCAGTGTCATGTCCTCATTCCCCTGCAGAGGACAGAGCCGTGAATTCTGTGTCTTGGCAGATTATGTGTCTGTATTGATTGTTTTTGGAGGCACAGGGTTTTCAGGGTTGTGCTGGATTTGTGTTGGTTGTGATGTTGTCCCCAAAGCACTAAGCCACCCAGACTGACCACAACATCGTTTGATTCAGATTCTTTAGGAAGCGGTTTGAATCATTATGAAATGTCAGATGTAGACAGTTTCCATACAGCTTGATTGTGATTCTTTAGGCAACGTTTCAGAACATCATGCAGTATCAGATTTAACCGTCCTTTGATTAAATGCATCACAAGAAAGCATGATTCCATTCAATTTGATTATGTTTTTTTTAGGAAATGATTCAGTGCACATAATATGATTCAGACTGATTACAGTTCCTCAGGAGGGACTTCAGATTATCATGAAATCTCAGATGTAATCATAATTTAATACGGTTCTGTTATGAGTTTTCAGACATTGTTTCTATACACGCAAAAGGATCAATTTAACCAAATTCTGATTCTTTAGGAAATGATTTGAAACATCGTAAAATTACACCATTAACCATGATTTGATTCGATTTGATTATTGTTCTTTGGAAAATAATACAATATATAAAGTATAACCAATATAACACCAATTTGACTGTTCTTTAGGGAACAATTCGGGTCAGCATGATTTCACCATGATTTGATTCAACTTGATTATAATTCTGTAGGGTCAGTCATGGGCTGGAGGTTAGGCGGGTCGCCGGTTCGAGTCCCTGAAATGACAGTAACAACTGAGGTGCCTATCCCCCAGCTGCTCTCTGGGTGCTGTGAGCAGGGCTGCCCACCGCTCCGGGCAAGTTTGTTCACTGCCCCTTGCGCATGTGGGTGTTTCACTTCACAGATGGGTTAAATGTGGAAGACAAATTCCTCTGTGTGCAGCAGAAAATAGCCCTAAACGCTCTACTCAGAGAATGATCGGCCCACCTCAAATTTAAAAGGAAACAATCAAGAAACATCAAGAAATCTGAAATTTACCCTCAAGTAAAAATAACATCAGAATTCTGCTTTAATATACAATCTGAAACACCGCTCCTTTTACTGCGTCCTGAAATCATCACAGCATATCAGATTTAACAGTCATTTAATTAAATATGATTCAATACACATAAAATGATTCAGACTCATCTGGAAGCAATTTAAATTATCACAAAATGTCAAATTTAACCATGATTTGATTCGTTTTGATTATTGTTCTTTGAGAAATTATTCAACATACACAAAATGACAAATGTAACTCCAATTTGGTTCATTGATTTTGATTTGTTGGGAATCCACAGTATCAAGAAATCCCAATTTAACCTCATTTTTCTATATTTTTCTATACAAAAATAGATCTGAAGAACTCTCTACAGACTATCGGAATCTGGACAGTGGTATGGTGTGACAATAGTAATAGTAAAAATGTTTGGTCAAGAAATGAAAACATGCTTTATTGAGTATGAACCGGATCCATTTTGAAAAGTCCAGAATCATGTTTTCATTATTTTCACATCCCCGTATCACCACCCCTCCACCCCGCCGCCTGCCTGTCCTCTGAATAAGACTCCGGTTTAATGCCTCATTGTACTGTAGTCAGAGTAATCCTGTAATTCGGTCCTCTGAGATACAGTTGTTTTTTCTGGGAAAGCGCGGCACGATGAGTCACTGTGAAGAGGCACATTTGCCTGCTTTCTCATCTTTATTCTCTCGCTCTCTCTTTCTCTCTCCCTCTGTGTGTGTGTGTGTGCGTGTCTGTGAGTCAGCAGTGTGTTTTGACAGCAGCTTTCAGTCTCTGCTGTAGCTGGATGACTTCAGCATTTACTGTAAAGAGAAGAGGCCAAAGCTAAATCTCTTCATTCTCTCGCTCTTTTGTCACTCTTGCTTTCCTCTTTTCTGTCTGTTTCTCATCACCCTTTCCCTTCTCCTTCTCTCTCCCTCTCTCTCTCTAACACACATTCTCACTCATCCTCTCTTACCCCATTTTCTCTCCATCTCTCTTTCTGTTTTTCAGTCCCTTTTAAATCTCTCTCTCTCCCTCTGTGCCTCTCCCTTTCTTTCTTAACACACATTCTCTCTCTCCTTCTCTATCCCTTTTTGCTCTCTCTCTCTCTCTCTCTCTCTCTCTCACCCTTTCTCATTTTTTCTATCTCTGCCTCTCTCTCTTGTCTTTCTCCCTCTGTCTGTGCAGTGCAGTGTGAGTATGAATGACTCAGTGAGTTCTAATTGCTGTTATGTTAATTTCCTATCAATGATTAAGACAAGCTCATCCTGGCACAGATCCACACACACACACACACACACACACACACACACACAGATCCTTCATCTGTTCTGCTTGATTTGACTAATATAAATACACGGCTGTCAGCGTCTTCTTGCCTTTAGTATGTAATAGTTTCTAATCATATACATGATGTTACTGTAGCGTTGATTACATTCAGCCCCAAGAGCATTAGTGAGGTCAGGTGCTGATGTTGTATGATTATTTCTGGATCACAAACCCCACTCCAACTCAACCCAGAGGTACTGGACGAAGGTCCATCACTTCCGAGAACACAGTTCCCCTGCTCCACAGCCCAGTGCTGGAGGTTTTGTACCCCTCTAGGCAATGCTCGAGTCTGTAGTATTATTGATTTACTGGGAAAGTAGCAGGAGGTTTTCTTCAGGTTAGTCTCGTGATGGAACATTACATTTGAGCCACATTAGAGAATTCAGCTGCTTCAAGTGTTTGAGTTGTTCCTCTGAGTGTGTGCGTTTTAGTGTGTGTGTGTGTGTTTGAATGATGTGTGTGATTTGGACCCACTTAGGTTTTAACTGCTGTAGGCCGCTCTTGAGAAACACCGCCTGGACACAGTGTGTACACAGCCGGCACGTGGCAGACCGCAATAAAGAACACACACACAGACTGCCACTCAAGAGTTTGGAACCACTGTTTTCAATTACATAAACATGTCAGGACTTAATACTGAGATTAATATGAGTATTTTGTGCATAACAGCGGAGGCCAAGACCATGTTGCTAAATGATCTGTTTGAGGGGGAAGCATTTAAATGGTAAAAAAAAGGGGCCCAAGAACTGATCCTTGAGGGACACCTCTGTGACTAAGGAAGTAGAGGACTTGTGTTCAGTAGTGCTTATGAAATCTTTACTGATTTGAAATCTAATCTAGATGTAACATGCTAATAATACCAAGAAGGAGGGGTTGGACAAAAGAACACCATGACTTTTTTAATTATGTGTAAAAAATACAATTCAGTAACAGCATTTGTTCTGCTGGAAATGGTTCTGATGCCACAGAAATTATATTCTGTCTTCTTGTATTGTACTGTAAATATAAACTGTCATTGCAACATCTCAACAGCAGTTTGTCTTAAATTCTGTCAGTCATTAAAATGGCAAAACTGTTTGTTGTTATTTGATTTTGTATATTAGGGAATTAGTTACTAAAACATGATAACACTGTAAAAAATACAATTCCAGTTTCAGTGTTGGAATTTAATGAAGTTCACTTATTAGAATATAGAACACAGATTATAATTCTGTTACTGTTCACAGTTCTATGAACTCCAGATTTTAAGGTAACTTATTTTTTAAATTTAAAACGTTGAACCATGTCATTAATCACAGTGCAGTTTTTTCTTTTAGAATGGTTGCATACGGGAAGCACGACATGCTTCGACATATTTAATTGTAGATAACATGGACATACATTCTAAACCCTATTCTGATGGCAGATTTAAACAAAAATTAAAGGGCCATTGCCAGATGGACAGAACGGGGCACCAGTTAGATGCTCAGTTTGATGGAGTTAACGTTTTCAAAAGCTGCATTGAGTTCTAATAAGATAAGAATGTTTTAGTTACCAGTGACTCTTACAAACGCAGTCTCTGCTTGTTTACAGTTTACAGTAGTTCTCTCTCAGGTCCTCTTCTAGCCTCTAGCCCACTTGCAGCTGACTATCAAGTCTACATTTCGATTATAGCTCACTTGCAGTTCTCTATCATGTCTTCGTCTTGCCAACAGTTCGTTTGCAGTTTTGTCTCAGATCCTCTTATTGCTTCTAGTCCACCTGCAGCTCTCTCTCAGGTCCTCTTATTGCTTCTAGTCTACTTGCAGACTTCTCTCAGGTCCTCTTCTTGCCTATAGCCCACCTGCAGTTCTCTCTCAGGTCCTTGTCTTGCCTCTAGCTCACTTGCATTTCTCTCTCAGGTCCTCTTCTTGATTAAAGCATGCATATAAACAAGCTAGACAGTGTTGGTTTCCTGTTTATGTGGATCTAGGTGATCCGTGGTGTCTGGTGAGACTGTGTTTTGATTGATGCCAGCCATGTGACTCAACATCTTGCAGCTTGATGATGCTCCAGTGACAAAATGTGACCTGTTTTCCTCTTCTCGTAGAATGAGTTTGCATCTCAGTAGAAATGGTTCTTACAGACAGTCCTGTGAGATCCCTGCAGTGTTTTGGCTGTTGCCTTTCTGGCTGAAGCAGTACCAACCCACACCAGTTGGGGGCACTTTTACCACATGCATGCCCTGTCCTTGGCAACAAGCTCCCTCCACCTTCAAAGTATTAAGCATACAATAATACACAGTTTTAACCTAGCACCTTATTCACTGTTTTAAAACGAAATTGATTTCCAACACCTCTATACAGACTGCATTATCCAGGACAGTGCAGAAGTGCTTCTGTAACAGCATTTGTTCTGCTGGAAATGGTTATAATGCCACAGAAATTATATTGTCTTCTTGTATTGTACTGTAAGTATGGACTGTCATTGCAACATCTCAACAGCAGTTTGTCTTAAATTCTGTCAGTCATTAAAATGGCAAAACTGTTTGTTGTTATTTGGTTTTGTATATTAGTGAATTAGTTATTAAGACATGATAACTAACATCATAAAACGAGTTTCAAACAAGATGACACGGTATAATCTCATCTTATTGTATAGCTGGGTTATATGTATGTGACTCTGGTGTGTGTGTGTGTGTATATATATATATATATATAAAGCAATATTCCCCAGTAAACATAATTAATAAGACCAAGAAAGAGGTGTGATCAATTACTGTTGCAGCATTTTCACAGTCAGAAAAATACATATTATATGTCACCACTAAATGCACCAGATTGAAAAATATGCTGGTGTGTTGGTGTGTTGATTGGCTAAGGTAACACTAATTATTTTTTTTTAGAACTGGTGCAAGGTAATGTTGATTAGCTAAGGCAATATTAAATAAAATGATCAACATGGAGCTAAAATGAGTTCACAAAGATAATATCCCCAGACTAAAGTAATGTTAACTGCTGTGATTAGAATTATCACTTTGTAAAGAGTTTGCTGCCACTGATTGGCATTGTCCCTTGCTGTTTTCAGATTTATCACTTTATAAAGAGTTGGTCAAGGTCCCATTGATTAATGTAATGTTTATTGCTATTATTAAAATGATCACTTTTTATAGAGTTTGCTGAGGTAATGTTAATTCCTATTTTAGAGTGATCACTTTGTAAAATATTTGCTGAGGTAACAGCGATTAGCTAAAATAAGGTCACATGGCAAAGATAACATCAGTTGGCTGAGATAACATTGGGGTAATGGTGTTTGGCTAAGGTTATGCTGATTGGTTAGCATAATGTCAGTTGGTTAAGGTAATGTTGACTGGCAATTGTAATACTTACTGGCTAAGGTACCGCGGGTTAGCTAAAGTAATGATGTTTGGCTAAGGTAACATTGATCATCAATGGTAATGACCAATTTTTTATTGCTTTGGAATCATCACTTTGTATAGAGTTTGCTGAGGAACGTCAGTTGGTTGAAAAATGTCAATTGCTATTTTTAAATTGATCATTTTGTAAAGAATTTGCTGAGGTAACATGGCTGAGATAACATTGACTCGCTGAGGTACTGGTTGAGGTAATAAGCATTGATTATCTATGGTAATGGCGACTGTTCAAGCAAATATTGATTGCCTAGGCTAAAGTAATGTTGATTGGCTAATGTTATGTTGATTGGTAACAGTAGCATCAAAAATAACTGAATTGCCTAAAGTAAAATCAACTGGTAACACCATTTGGTGAGGTAGCATTGTTTGGTTAAGATAACATTGATTGCCTGAGGCAACAATTCATTGTTTACGGTAGTGTTGATTGGCTAAAGCAACATCAGTTGCTCTTTCTAGAATTATCACTTTGTAAAGACTTTAGAAATATCGCTTTAGGCACAGATACAAAATGTAAACCAAGCATAAATGTAGTTCATTATGTAACTATGTATTAAATTGGCGGCCCAGATTCAGAGGAAAGACCAGGAATCCTCTGAGTAAATCTGCAGTGGGTTCTCACGGTGCCCGTTTGGTAATGTAATACTTTACTGGCGCCTCAGCCGGAGCTACAAGAGCCAGAATTTCTGCAGCCAAACCGCTGAAGACCTTTACACACCTCCGATCGCAAATAACAGCTGAGCAGCAGAAAACCAGAGCCAATCTCCACGCCACTTTTTGCCTCTCAAGGCTTTCCAAAGAGCTTTTTTTGGGGAGCGACAGGCGTGTTGCGCTTGTATTTTTCTCTGTGCCGACACTCATCAGATTACAGTTCCTCCACGGGTCCTCGTACGTCTGCAGTAATTCAGCGTGGCCGAATCATACGGTCCTGACAGATTAAGTGCAGGATGCCAGTCAGAATGACACAGAGCGAGACCAGAGGAGCAGACAGTAGCGTCTTAACGTGTAAGTGTGTATAAGTGCATAAAAGCTTTAGGATGGATCAAATTTGAGGGTTTGAAAACGCAACACGGCCACACGTCATTCAAACAGGGCGTCTACAAGCTCCTACACACATAAATAGACTCCGCACATGTCAATGATGGCAGTTGATGCAGCGAAAAGCCGCATAGACGTCTCCTATCTGCCGCCTTCTTGAGGGTTTCATGTGAAGAGAGTCATTAAGAGTGGTATGATGTGAAATGGCTCATTGTAGAGAAACTCTTTCTTTCCTGCGGTGGTGTCACGAGGTCTGCAACACAAATATAACCAATTTATTCAATAATACCGTCAGTGAACCTGCATGTGTTTTGAGTTTGCTATATGTAATGTCATCATTGGTAAAGGAACCGGGTAGGATGTTCCAACCAGTATTGCATTTGTCCCACTCAAAAATTGTCCCATGCAGGGAAAAACATATAATATATAATTATAATAATAAGTATTTTATTTATAGGGCACTTTCCGTATTCTTGGCAGCTCAAAGTGCTTTACAGACATCAGTAATAGCAGAAATTATATATTTTAATGAGCTAAAGACACAAATCCAGTTTATAAATACCACAGCAATGTGGTTCTGCCAGAAAGACACCAAGGCAAAAGTGATGGAAAACGATATTTAATCTTCTACAAGGTGTACAATTTGAAGGATAACAATTTTCCAAACAACTAAGGAGTCTTAGTCCTGGGCCCAGGTCTTGAGCTTTCATTTTTAATTAAAATGCTAAATGTCTCTTGAAAGTGTGTGCTGGGCTTGACTGTGTAATAGAAGTTGGAAGCATTATATACAGGGGTTGGACAATGAAACTGAAACACCTGTCATTTTAGTGTGGGAGGTTTCATGGCTAAATTGGACCAGCCTGGTGGCCAATCTTCATTAATTGCACATTGCACCAGTAAGAGCAGAGTGTGAAGGTTCAATTAGCAGGTAAGAGCACAGTTTTACAGTTTTGCTCAAAATATTGCAATGCACACAACATTATGGGTGACATACCAGAGTTCAAAAGAGGACAAATTGTTGGTGCACGTCTTGCTGGCGCATCTGTGACCAAGACAGCAAGTCTTTGTGATGTATCAAGAGCCACGGTATCCAGGGTAATGTCAGCATACCACCAAGAAGGACGTTTTCCTCCACCAGCATCACGTAGTGACCTGGCCACTATCCTGCAAGAAGAATGGCTTAAAATCCCTCTGACCACTGTGCAGGACTTGTATATGTCATTCCCAAGACGAACTGACGCTGTATTGGCCGCAAAAGGAGGAGGAGGCCCTACACCATACTGATAAATGATTGTGGTCTAAAACCAGGTGTTTCAGTTTCATTGTCCAACCCCTGTACATAGTACAGGTCACTATGGATAAATATATAAATATATCTCACTTCGCAAGGAGGCAAGAAATATATACAAGAAATACAAATATAACTGTAGACCTGTAGAAAAGACAAGTGCAATAGTAATAAATAAATGTGCATGAATGTGCAAGGGGCTCAGTTATCAGCAGATAATGACTGAATTAACATAATAAACATGTGCAGTAATAAAGTGTAATAGTGCATAAATAAACCTATGATTAAACAAGAGAATTCAGTCCTCAGCTGTCCTCTTCCCTCTTCCGGCCCCGCTGGGAAGAGTTGAAGAGCCTGATGTAGTACACTGCCATTAGATGTGTTAATGTTAATGTTAGTCTTGTCTCAGTCTTGTAACACTGCACATTTCTCAGTGTTTCACCTTAAAGTAAAGTGTTTTGTCATCTCATTTTAGCATAAAATAATAATGATCACAATTTGAGCAGTTGGAAGAGATGGAGAGGGGTCACATCATACGGCTCCAGGAACCGACATGGTCTTATCGGCGTGCCATACTGGTTGTGCAGATATTACCATAGCACCCTTTTGGCAGCAGTGGATAGAAGAGTGTATCGTCGCTGTCCAAAGATAAACAGGTATCTCCAAAATGGCAACTTTACAGGAGAGGCCAAAAACCTCATTTAATTTGAATGGAAGTCAATGGAACCAGGCGTCTTTCCAAGCAGTTTTGGGCCATTTCTGTTGGTCCATTCATCATGAGATTTCCACACAGTGTAAATAGCAGCTCATGTGGTCAAATGAGGCATAAAAGTAAAAATCTACAAAAATGGAAATACGTGTTTTTCTTAGGACAGCGACGATATACATATTCAGAGAGAGAGAGAGAGAGAGAGAGGATGTTAACCAGGTGGACATCAGAAGTGCAGATATTGATGCATTTCTGTATTTGCTGTTTATTTTCCACCCCACAAAACATACAACTTGTTCCTGTCATAGCTACTTGGTGGAATCGGCTAATAACTGGCTAACGTTTCAGGGATAGGCATCAGGTAGCGTGTTCATAACTACTGCATGTAATGTCTTTCATTGAAGGAGCTTTTGGAGTCATTAGATCAGTGGCTTCCTGACGTTTGCAACTCATGTACCCCCCAGCATCGTTCAGGAGTAGAACTGTGTTCATTGGAGGGACGGAGCTTCATCTAATACCTTTGGGATAAGTTGGGAGTGGTGTTTGCGATCCAGAGTGCAATAAAATCCTCATAGCAATGTTCCAACGTGTAGTGGAAAGAATTCCCTGAAGAGTAGAGATGGTTACTGCAGCAGAGAGACACAAAATCCCTATTAATACTGTTGATTTCAGTATGTGTGAAGCAGTTTTGTCCAAGACTTCTCACTTGCATTCGACTGGAAATATTTCTTTCGACCAGAATCTGCTTGAAAGGTCAGCAGGCTTCTTTTCACGGCCGAGGTATTCCACTTCCGCAAGGATGAAAATGAAAGGGTCCATAACCCACAACTTCTTGGATAAATGCTCACCAAACGTCAGTGAAACAGGATTTAAATTCCTCCTGGAAAAAGGGAAAACATTCTGTGTGAAAAATGCAGCCGCCAGTCTGTTTCTGGACACACTTCCCAATCTGTGCTCCCGTTGCGAAGACCAATCTACCCCAAGTGTAGCTGATCAGCCAAAACGTGTTTGGTGTCTTAAGTTTGCTTCTTTAAGCTAATGTAGCCAACAACTACTGGAAGTTGATGTATAGCGTTTAGCGCTGTGTAACATTTTACACCAACATCAGGCACTTTTTTGCAAATCTCCGTGTTCTATAGCTAGTCACGTGAGTAGTGGCAAACGAGACTGATGCAATACACATCTTGATTCACCGCTGACAGTCTGATACATTAAAGATATGTTTGAAGCAGCTACTAACGTGATGCAATACCATTCACCCCTACTGCGAGGTAGTGTGATTTGATGACACGATTTGATTCAATATAATGATTCCAAGCGATACGATGCAAAAGAACAAATCACTCGGGTTCTTCTTAAGCAGACAGCAGATCATAAATTAACTGAAAAAGTTCCTTTTTAATTCACAGTATAGTTTCTCTAGTACTGCAGCTCTTTCACAAGGCCCTTTGTAGAGCAAAACAGTGTCTGACGACAGACAAATTAAAACCTGTGACACTCTTTCTAAATGGCACTACGGCTGGATAGCTTCACCAGTAAATAAGGTGATGCTGTCGGTTATTACCTTAGAAACCTTAGGAGGGTTTGGGTTTCTAACATGCTCAGGTTGCCAGAAAGCACTCTAAAACATCAGGTAATCTTAGTCTCTGGCCCGTCCCAAACTACATACAGTCACACCAAATAGAAGGTAAAGAGTAGTACACTACCGTTAGATGTCTCAGTCTTGTAACACTGCACATTTCTCTGTGTTTCACCTTAAAGTAAAGTGTTTTGTCATCTCATTTTAGCATTTAATAATAATAACAATTTGAGCAGTTGGAAGATTTGGAGAGGGGTTGCATCATAGGGCTCCAGGAACTGGGATGGTCTTATCGGCGTGCCATACAGGGTGTGCAGATATTACCATAGCACGCTTTTGGCAGCAGTGGATAGAAGAGTATATATGTATTCAGAGAGAGAGAGAGAGAGAGAGAGAGAGAGAGAGGGAGGGAGGATTGATGCATTTCTGTATTTGTATTTTGCTGTTTATTTTCCACCCCACAAAACATACAGCATGTTCCTGTCATAGCTACTTGGTGGAATCGGCTAATAACTGGCTAATGTTTCAGGGATAGGCATCAGGCAGCGTGTTAATAACTACTGGGTGTAATATCTTTCATTGAGGGAGCTTTTGGAGTCATTAGATCAGTGGCTTACTAACGTTTGCAACTCATGCACCCCCCAGCATCGGACAGGAGTAGAACTGTGACCGAGCAGAGCTGTTATCCAGCAGGGTGTGAAAAAAGCTGCAATACTTGCTATGCTTACAGTGTACTTGCTAGAGGTACGGCTGGGGCGAGCCAAATCTGAGTTGAAGTGGGAGGGACAGGCAGACCATGTCACTGTGTACTATATAGCAGGATCATATGTCTTTTCAACTTGCAACCTGTACACGCTTCCAACTTGGGCAAGGCTACGTCAAGAGGCTTGATGAGACTTGGCTACTGACAGCAGTGTAGGTGAGAGCGCGCATTTGAGAAATAGTTTAGGAATCATTCTCAATATTAAATGATTGGTCAAAATTTATTGGTCACATTTCTAAATAATGAATCACAGAACTACTACTGATAATTAACATATCAACACACATATCAAGAACAGTTGCACCTAGAAGAAAGTGTCAGATTGCAGTGCTGTGGGGAAGGAAGATAAAGGTGACCAGGATCAATAAATGATGATGAATTTAGACTGATGTGATCAATATTTATTGAGCTACACGTACAGAAGAAGTGTCTCTCAGTATGGCGTCGGACCGCCGTGTTTGCTAATGCAACATGCCAGATGTTGAATCCATCCCATGCAGCTTGAATATCCTCACACAGTTCCTGCAGATGGTGCAGTAGGGGTGGAGGTGGAGTGACACCAGGCACTCTGGACATTTGACCTGTGACAATACACCCTTCATCTTGGTGCTGACCACGGTTCCTCCACACACACTGATTCGTTGGTTGTCGCCACCAAGACAAAAGCGGGACTCATCACTGAAGATGACTCGCTGCCATTCTGAGTCACTCCAAGACAGTCTGGCATGACACCATTGCAGTCTTGCGAGGTTGAGGTTGACATGGGGTTAAGGGCAGTCGTTGTAGTGTTCTGCGTGCATGAACTTCTGCGTCATGCATCCATCTGCCAATGGTGCTGGCAGTAACAGGATGACTCATGGAGGCATCACTGCTCACTGAATGTCCACAATCGTGGCTGTTGGATCAGTCAGGTACAGCGATAAGGTCCTTGCTTATGTCACCGAGCGTGAAACTTGAATCATTGGCATGTCTCACAATGTCAAACCTACCCACCAACTTTCATTCCTCTGAGTTGATTCCTTCTGGGTGCAGCTATTTGTGCAACTGTTCTTTTTTTGGAATGTGTAAAGTACATTTAGATATTAAAGATATTAGACATGATGCAAGTTTATCCCAAATTGTATCCGGTGCACAGTTTTTATTTAGGGCAGTCGGGTTGTGAGGTTTAACAAGCTTTACAGAACAATGTTTAAAACGTCCTGTTTGGCCTAATGAGACTAGATTGGAATTGTTACATAATGTTGAATTTGCAGTTCAAAATGCACTGCAGAGCTGGACTGTGGGCTTGTTAGTACAAACAAGCCAGCTTAGACACAACCACGACTACTCAATTATACAACAAAACCAACCCCAGTTTATCTTAACAGTGTGAGCTTTAACACATACATTCAAAATAAATAGCATTAGAAGCTAAAAGGGTAATTCCCATGATTTTTATTTTTCAGTATCAGTTAGAATTATTCACAGTAGAGTTTATTATGCCTCTAAAAGCTCCCTCACAGAAGGTTATTACAAGGATATGAATTCACTGTCCGATCGTTTTATGATTTTTTTTTTTTTAAGTTTTAAAAGGTTTTGGCCAAAAAACATCTATAATCGATATATAAAAACTCAGAAGACACATGTAGGTTTACTGGTGGGTTTGAATATTAAATAAAATTTTTATATTTGTTTTGTAGAAATGATGGTCCCTATCACAGTCATTAAAGAAATCCTAAGTGTAGGTTTCTGAATGAGTTGTGAGCTTCAGTTTCTCATTAGACTGAATGAATATCTCACTCTAAATGTAGGTATTGTGATATACACTGAGTTGTGAGCTTCAGTTTCTCATTAGACTGAATGAATATCTCACTCTAAATGTCGGTATTGTGGCTTTGGCTCAAAGTCTGATGCTCAGCTTTTGACGTGGCTTCTGATTTTGGTCTGAAATGATGACTCAATGGCTGTATGTGAGAGTGTAGCAGTGTTTCCGGTCCTGACGGTGTTGTTTGGGCCGTGTAAGGGTCACCTGTAGTCCTGGAGAAGCCGCTCTGTTCTCCAGCTGTAGGTCAGATCCCACTGGGCTGAGTCAGTGCGCGGAGAAAAGCTTCCAGAAGCTACTGAAGATCAGAGCGGAGTCCCAGAGGAAATAACACTGACGGAAACATCACACAGTCACTCTGGACGGCGTGGAGAACAAACCTGCTTCGTATTAGGCTTATCTCCTTCATCCTGATCCATTCAGCTGCTGTCTGAGGGAGAATAGAGTCCATTCAGAGGGTTTAGAATGTTCCTACCAGGATGAACAGGTTGGCTTCCTTCTCCAAACTAAGCAAAGGTGTAAGATCTATGTCCTTTAACCCTTAGAGATGGTTCCTTGGACATGAATTAAACCCACATGTATGCTCACTGTTGAGTTAGAATATTAAATAAAATGGCTTTATTCATGTTGTAGACGTAATGACCACTGTAAAGAAATGACCACCACTGCAAGGAAGCCTGAATGCCAGTATTGATCAATTACAAAGGCTTTGATATCAGTTCAGTCCTGTTATTGTTTTCCTTGGCTAGCAGTTATGAGGTAGCACACAGCCCCAACCCCCCCCCCCCTCACTGTCCCCCACCTTTTCTTCATTTGTCGATGGAAGGAAAACACATCTGCTACCGAATGGAGGAAGGTTCTACCTTCTTTTCCTCCTCTGTCTTCATCCCTCCATCATTTATGACCTCACCGCCTGTGGGAAAGAGAAAGCCCCTGCCGCTGCATGAATGAAGTGCTTTGTTTCTGATGTGTAAAGGCACTGTGCGCTAACATTCCTTCACACGCACACGTACTCGCACACACTCTTTTTTTTATGAGTGATGGCAGTTCACCTCACAAATCTTCCCTTCCATTTTTGGCCCCAGAATGATCCTGGGTTCAGCAGCCTCCGGTTCAACCTTTCTCTAGCGGTCAGAGGAAGCATCTCGCTCCAAAACCTTCAATTACGCTTTGTAAATCTGAGCGGAGTGTGTGTTCGGAGTATGTGTATGTGTGTGTGTTTGAAGCTCGGGGTTGCTATCACTCATCCACTGCAGCACAGACAGGGTTAATTATTAGCTTTCAGAAACGGAGAGGTTTTGGTTTCGGAAATAAATGGGGCGCCCCCACAACTACAACAAAACCTGAAGGCTAATTTATGTGTTTGTACGTTCATGAAAAGTAGCACATTGTGTAGTTGATGGGTGTACAGTGACCATGGAAATGGGTGTAGCATAACTATGGAATCAAGAGTAGTGAAATCCTGGAAATGAGTAGCATAGCATTGGAAATGGGTGTAGCATAACCAATGCAGTGGGTGAAGCGTGACCATAGAAATGGGTGTAGCATGCCATGAGAACTGATGTAGCATATAATGGGAATGGGTGTAACATATCATGGGAATGATTGTAACGTGCCATGGAAATGGATATGTAGTGTACCACGGATATGTGTGTAGTGTAACCATGGAAATGTGTACAGCATAATCCTGGGAATGAGTACCATAACAATGGAAATGCTGGATAATGTGAGTGAAGGGTAGCCATTGGCATGGGTCTATAGGGACCATAGAAATGGGTGTAGCTAAGGAAATGGGTGTAGAGTAACCGTAAAAATTGGTGTGGCGTGATCATGGAAAAAACTGCAGCATAACTGTGGAAATTAGTCGAGTGTAATTATGGAGATAGGTGTGGAGGTGTAGTCCACTGATCCATATAAGCTCACCGGACAAAAAAATGAGTCACTTTTGACTGAAACGGACCTAATAGCGTGTAATACCTCCACAAGCATGAATAATAGCTGTGATTAAATTTGGCCTGGACTGGACAAGTTTCTGGATGTAGGTGACATCACTGTTCTGACACTCTTGCATCAATGAATTGCGCAGTTGGGCCAGATTTGGTGGATGCCTTGAATTCTGGGGCACAGTTCTGAGGAGAATTCCCTGTAGACTGGGATTTTTGCCACTGCTGGTAGACCCGTATGACCGTCCACTTCCACACACCTGCAGATTCAGCTACTTCCTTCACACTATGGCCTTTGGAACGCCCAAATGCAGTCACTCCTTTTAGCCAATCATTAACATCTGCTTTGCAAACCAATTTCCACACATCGAACGAGACATGCACTGCGCAGTACCATCTCTTCTCAGTCACACGCAAAGTGACTAATTTTTTGAACAGTGAGCTTTTCAGCTGTGTGGTTTTTTTTTCTTTAGATACATTTTTATCAATCAGCCCGTATTTATAATTCTCATTTAATAATCACCTGGGTGTCACGTCCTGTCTTGTCTTACCCCTGTTTGTCTCTGTTTTCTCTGGTTTTCTGTTTCTGTATTTTCTCTTGTCACTTCCATGTGCCTTTCGTTGTCCCGTTCCTCCTGTCTCCGCCCTCTTGTCAGGCCCCTCACCTGTCCTTAGTTTGTAGCTCCGCCCCTTCCCAGGTGTTCCTCGTTGGTCCTTGTTCATTTATACTCCCTGTTGTTCCCTTTGTTCTTGCTTGGTGTTTTGTCTCCATGTCAGTTGTTTTTGTAACCCTGTCATTTTGTAGTTTACTAGTGTCTTTGCGTTCTCTGGTTTTGTTTTAATTTGCGTCCATTAAAGACTTGCATTTGCATCCTGCCTCCTCATCTTGTCCCACGTGACACTGGGTTATGACAGCTGGGTAGTAAGAGCAGACAGACTTGCGCTTACCTCTGTCACACAAACCAGGGGTGGAATCCAAAAGCAGGTTTAATATGACAAAGATCCAGGCAAGCAAAGCAGACAAGGGTAATACGAAAATCGAGAACAATAAACAGAAACAGAGTCGAAAAGCCAGGCAAGGAAATACACAGAGATCGCTTCGAGTTGTAGCAAAACCAAACAAGACGTGAATACAGGTGAGGAGTCCTTATATACCGAGTTGTTGACCTAACAGGAAACAGGTGACCAGACTAAAACTGAGGTGAGAGCGACCCCCTGTGACTGGGAGGTGCAATACCAGGGTCATTGGTAACAACCTCATTGTAAACACAAATATCAATAGATCGTTTTATAAAAAGTGGCTGGGTAAAACTTTGGGTACAATGACATACATATTCTCAGGTTTAATATGATTCTGAGGTCAAGATTTGATTTGATAGGTGTTTGATTTGAAATCTGCTGCTGCTGTGCCTTATAAATCCCCAAAATCACAACCCTTTGAATAGGAGTCACTTGAATGTGGTTGTGTCTTAAGCATAAGCCCCACCCCCTCCCAGCCCACTTGACTCTGATACTCAGCTGCCTTGTTTTGACCACAGACAGCACTTTCCACTAAAGACTGTAAATGACAGATGCTTGGAACGTAGTAAGCATCACTGTAAACATATAGATTTATAGGCCTGAGAGCAGGTGAGTAATAAGCACAGCATTATGGGAGCTGGTAGTCTTTCAGTGAGTCATGCAACAATGATCTGAACATAAATGCCATGACTTGCTCGCCTTGAGGGTGTGTGTGTGCATGCGCGTGTGTGTGTGTGTGCGCGCATGCAGGAAGGTGCGAAAGAGTATGTAGACGCTCATGTGCTGATATTTATCAGGCTGATTTTACGCCGGCTAACACTGAGTTCATCTGATTTGACAAAATAACATGTGTGTCAATAAAAAAAATCCTCCCCCAGCACTGAAAGTGTGATTAGAAAGCGATTGTCATGGAAATGATGATGAGGGTGCCATCAAACGCTTGTTTGTTTAAGCTAAATTGAATTAGTCATTCGTTAAGCTGGTGCGAGAGTTAATTGGATATGAATTACTTTAGGAGGGGTGGAGAGAAAGAAGGGGAAAGATGAAAGGCAGAGCATTAATGGAATAATTTACATAGTCATAATTACATAGTTAGTCATTTACATTCTGCATGGACAGGTTTGAAGTTTTATGACATGTCAAAATCATGAGAAAAATGTAAAAAAGTTTTCATTTTTGTTTCTGCCTACATTAAGTGTTCATCACAGTCACACAGTTTCTCCTGTTGTTTAAACGAGCTACAAATAATTTGGAACACTTCGGTGTAGGCAGGCTTCAGACTACCCTTATTAGGTCTTATCAAGCTAGTAAACGGTTTTCAGAGCATCATAATCTGACATTTTAGGTGAGTTAGTAAAGCTTAACAAGCTAATAGCTGCTGACCACCTTATTAAACAAATAACAACTAATTAATTAGATGTTTATTACTACTTAATTAAGCAATAACTGAAAGTACAGTTTAAGCATCTTACATAGCACTTTTTGTGAATCATGTGCACCATGCATGTGCGTGAGTGTGTGTTTGCGCGAGTGTGTGTGTGTGCGTGTGCACACACACGTGTGTGTATGTGCGTGTGCATGCATGTGTGTGTTTGTGTGTGTGTGTATGAGTATGTGTGTGTGTATGCATATGCATATGTGTGCGCGTGAGTGTGTGTATGTGTGTGTGCGCGTGTGTGTATGTGCGCATGTGTGTTTGTGTGTGTGTGTGCGTATATGTGTGTGTGTGTGCATGTGTGGGTGTGTGTGTGTATGTGTTTGTTTGTGTGTGTGTGTGCGTGTGTGTATGTGCATATGTGTGTTTGTGTGCGTGCGTGTGTGTGCGTATATGTGTGTGTGTGTGTGTGTGTGTGTGTATGCGTGTGTGTGCATGCATGTGCGTGTGCGCGCATGTAGGAAGGTTCGAAAGAGTATGTTGACCCTCATGTGCTGATATTTATAAGGCTGATTTTATGCCAGCTGATACTAAGTTCACCTGATTTCACAAGATAAGCACCTTTTGTGTTATAGATCGAAATCACATGCCCCAACG
Source organism: Semaprochilodus insignis (assembly GCA_034552555.1). Classification (NCBI taxonomy): domain Eukaryota; kingdom Metazoa; phylum Chordata; class Actinopteri; order Characiformes; family Prochilodontidae; genus Semaprochilodus; species Semaprochilodus insignis. The sequence goes on along the minus strand of CM067474.1, from coordinate 9,169,065 downwards.
GAACACTAGGTGTAGAAACTGATCCCTTATTCTAAACTATTTCAAGTTTTAACTTTTTACACCAAATAAGAAGCCAATTCTCCCTAGTTATTGCTAAACAGTCGTAATAAGCAGCCAGATAATTAACTGTTTGCACGTCCCTCAGTTGTTGTTGCTACATCCTTTCAGTGCTTTATGTTCAGGCTGTCCTTCACACTTGCTAATAAACAGAGCGAAAGGTTTAGGAACACTTCAGAAAAGTAACTGGCTTTAAAAGACGTTCAGTGAAGATGTTCGTTCTTGAGAACTAAAGTACACCAATTAAACATAATTAAACATAAAATGGAAACCGTGCTTACGGTAATTCATCCAGAAAATCTTTTATCCACTCGTCATTAAAGCGGCAGAGTTTCATGTCTAATAAGGAGGAGATTTTAGTGACAGAAGCTTCGGATGAGCTAACGCTTAAGCTAACATGAGCTAGTCAGAGCAATGTTAGATGCTGAGGAGGACTCGTCATCTAGGTCACGTTTTTGTTTTTTTTCTGCAAGCTTTAATTAAGTAATATAAAGAACGGTTCTGTTTACAGTTGCAATTAATAAATTGATAAATTGGACTGATTTACTGCTGAACTGTGAGCAGCTAATTTGGGTTGGAATGTTTAGAGATTATTGTAAATGCCTAAGCGGCGTGTCTATTATAATTTTGCACACTGTCAATTACCACTTGCTGGCTTGTTAAAACTTAAGAAGTACATCACAAGGGCATATTCAAGGGCTTAGTTTTAACAGATGGTTAAGCAAGATAGATTATAATTATTATGTAGAATTTCCTAAATAAATGTATATGTAAATAAATGCGTACTACCACCACCCAGTATAACAAAACAAACAGTCTAACTGTAAAATCTGGATTAGTGAAATACCCCTAAACAAGACTCGCGTCTTGTCTGGTGGGCCACTCTGCAGTACCAGTGGTTCTAGTACGTAGAAGTGATTCTAAGTTCCTTGATGGTGCCACAGCCATCCGTTGGAGGCCAACTGCCAACATAATTGGCCTTGTGTTCTCTGAGCAGGTAGGATGTCTCTCCCCCTTCTTAAAACGTGTTAGCCTTCCCCCCTCCCAGCTTGATAGCATTTTGTGACTGGGGAAGACACTGTTAACAGATGGAACTGAACACAACTAAATTGGGGATTTAGAAATGGGTAAAATCTTAGAAATTCTTCTGTCCACATGAGAGTGCAAAAATGACCCCAAAACACTCACATGAGCATGCCAGTCCAGCAGGAGGTGATAATACCTCATATAATTTGATGCCATTCACGTGAGTGCAGTAGCGAGCCATGTAGGCACGCATGTTGTTCCTAAAGTACAGGGCAGAGCTAAAGCAGTGGCAGAAAGTATGTTCAGACCTCTGTATGTGCATTACATTTGCATCAAGATATTTGGACATCCCTATCTTCTATACACAATGCAGATTTCTCCCATTCAGATGCAAAGTGATCATGAATCCGTCCCGCTCTGAGTCCACCTACGCAAGTCTCTCTGATATGCCGCGGGTGTGTGTGTGTGTGTCTCTTTCGAGGTGTTATTCGAGCAGTGTGGAAGCAAGTGTGTGAGAAGTGTCCCCTCAGGACAGTTCTCTGCTCACTCACCCTGAGGAACTGAGAGAGAGAGAGACGGTAGTAATTTAGCTGTCTGAGTCTGACGATGACTGTATTGTCTTTCCCACTGTAGACATTTATGTGGGTTCATATACCAGAATTGGCTGTAATTCGTTTTAATTTGAACATTTAGCAGGTGGAGTTAAACAAGCTGTTTTGTGTTACTGTGCCTTTAAGACTATGCGTGCAAATGGCTATGCAGTGTACAGTGGGTTATAGTGACTGTATATGTAAATTCATTTTTTGTTCATTGAGGTTTCGTTCATCGTTCTTTTTCCCAGAAGAGTAGTCTGAAACACTCCTTATAACTTCAGCCTGGATAGGTGGAGATAAACTGCAGTCGGTGGAATAGATGAATATACTGCATGTAAATTAGCCTAATGACCATAAATTAAAAACAGGCACTTTTCCATACATGGACTGGGGAGTTCAAGGTGCATTTTCAAGATTTGTATTATTTTAAAAACTTGACAGAACATTGATCAAAATGTCTTACCTTAATTGACTTAATTGTATCTTAGAAATATAAAAGTGCAATAAACAAAAAAGTGCAAAAAAAGAAACTAATGCGGGGTCGTGAGGGGGTCGATTCGGCAAATAAACAGAATTGCTGAACCAGAGCGACCAAAACAGACATGGGCAAGACGGGGTGTAAATCCAGATACAGGCTGGGGTCAGAACCAGGACAATCAGGAGATCAGGCAATCAAACAAGAGGGAGAGGCCAAAGACGAAAACCAAAGGGCAGAAGAGGGTCATACACAGAAATACAGATAGCAATGGGAAACCGCTCGGTAAGCAACACCAGGGTCGGCAATACTTTGCGAAGTGTTATTGACAACGGCAGGTACATATACACAACAAGTAATGGAAGGCAGGTGAGGTTAATCAGAACTCTGGTGACGTAGGGCGGGGAAGCTGTTCCTGATTGGTGGAGATAGCACTCGTGGTGTTGTAGTCAAGGAGCAGGGAATCATGGGGAGTGTAGTCCCCGGACTCGGCGGAGGCAGAGGAAGAGTCCCGACGCGTGACATTAGTAGATTAGTAGAGGTTTTAAACGAATAAGCTCTATACATTCTTACCTTTGTAAAGTATATATACTTTAGACAACATTCAGGCTCCAAGAGACTGTTTTCATAGCATGTGTTACGTATTTCAGATATTTTGTACTTTTTTGTTTTTCTTTAGATTGTTTGGCAGCTGATGCAGCATATTTTAGTCCATGTTTATAGAAAGCAGTGTATAATTATCCATATCCTTTATAGTTCTACAATTCCAGACTGTAGTCCGTCTGTTTCTCTACATACTTTGTTAATCCCCTTTCACCCTGGTTCTTTAAAGGTGAGGATTCCCACAGGACCACCACAGAACAGCAACCAACCAAAACTATCCAACCAGCAGCGAGAGATGAGCTTCTAAAGTTACCAACACGGTAGGAATGTCTAATAGAGTGGAGTGGACACAGTGCTTAAACACTCCAGCAGCACTGCTGTGTCTGATCCACTCACACCAGCACCACACACACTAACACATCACCACCACGTCAGTGTCACTGCAGTGCTGAGAATGATCCACCACCCACATAGTACCTGCTCTGTGGGGGTCTTGACCATTAAAGAGCAGGGTGAAAGGAGCTAACAAAGCAGATCTGATGGACTACAGTCTGTAATTGTGGAACTACAAAGTGACCCTATATGGTACATATAGCTGATAAAATGGGCAAAGAGTGCAGATACAAGGAGGTGTACCTAATGAAGTGGTTTAAACTTGATTGTGTGATTTAAAAAAAAGTGTTTATATTACAAAAGATTTGATCTTTTTTTACTGTTTCAGTTTTTAAAAATGGATCCAAAGACCATGGAGCATAGTATTGCTAGGCTATTTGTGTTTCTCAGGTAATAATAAGAAAATAAGAAGAATAAAAAAACAGAAAAAAAAAAAAATCCTCTGATAGGTGTGAACATGTCAGGTCTGGAATCCAAACCTCTGTTTAATATCCTGCTGAGATTTGTGCAGGTAATCAGTGTCAACTTGGTTCAATTTCCGTGAGCAAATGACCATGAAACATTGACATTGCAACGTTGCATAACCTGTTGATTGAGGTGTTTAAGGGCTATGGCCCAGGGCGTGTTCTGTACGGTGTGTATTCTCATGTGTGTGAAAGAAAGCATGTGTAGAGGTCTGTTGGAGTATTGATGAAAGTTTTAAGGGTTTTTTGTTTGTTTGTTTGTTTGTTTTTTTATCACCTGTGTTTTGCAACTGCTCCACCAGTTCTTCACAGATTTAACACCAGCCTAGGCTGCAAGTTCCTACATGATTCATTTTGCTGTACTAGCATGCACGCAAAGCCCCTTCTTCTCAGTAGGACTCCAGAAGAAACAGTCCAGATTTCAGTTAAGAAGAATAAAAAATAGCATAATGGGAGGAAGATGGAATCCTAAGGGGAACAGTTAGGAACTTACGACTGCCTATGCTTTCATTGGTTATTAACAGGGTAAGTATTTTATGTTCCTGTTCAAGTTAAAACTGGATTGATGTTTTTGTTGCTGCATTACTGCTGCAAGTCTGACAAAGCCAGTTTGATTACGTAGGTGACTAAAAACCCCATTTAATCAATAAACACATATCGATGCCAATTTAATTATGGTTGCGCATTGCAAAGCATATGTTGGATTGACCCGCACTCGTCCATTTCTCTTTCTTTTCGCATCCGTTTTTCCTTCCATAGAGTCCCATTCATTTTTGGATCCACCCAAAACCGGCTGTTTCCCTCGCCCGAGAGACACCAAATTTCACAGGTCCTCAAACACTAATGCACAGCCATACTGACCCGCACTCCTCTATGTGTCGTTTATTCATCCCTCGTTCCTCCCATAGAGTCCCAGTCATTTTTCACCCAAACCAAACCCTGCTGGTTATCTTGCCTCAGAATCACCAGACTCCATGTCCTCACTCAGGGCATGTCCCCAAACTCTAACTTAAAGCTATAAGGACCCGCACTCCTCTATCTGTCGTTTACTCATCCCTCGTTCCTCACTTAGCAAACTGCGCCACCATCCCGCGTTTCCTTCAGGAAATGCACTTTTCTAGTTAAAGCTTCTTCTTCTAAGATGCAGGTGTAATGAGCCAATGGCAGTATAGTAGATGACCCAGAATCTTAGATCATCTAGAATGAGGAAGGCATAAAGAGTCAATACTCTCAGCGTTATCTGATGCACAGCACTTTTCCAATCACAATAAATTATTATGTAACTTTAGTAAGCTCTTCCAGGAAGGAAAATGATTACATGTGTACATCCTGTAAATCTGTGCTATATACTAAAAGTATTAGCCTGCAGGCTTTTGCTCAACCACACGCTTTCCAATCAACGCATCAAGCACTAACTTCCTATACAACATGTAGACAATGTAATTTTTCAAATAATATCATTGTCCTCCACCAGACACATCCTCCAACAAACAAAAACATTGAACACTAAACACATTTGCCAACAAACGTTATGGTTATCGTTCTCCACCAAACACCACTATTCTTCGACACTAGAATTATCCAAAAACACCTTCGTTCTCTAATAAATGGCAACATTCTATACCAAATATAATAATTACCTAACAGATTAAATGACCCTCTGTCAAATTCCAATTGCATAATACAAACTCCAAAAAAACAGCCACCATTGTACAAAAAACACCATAATTCTCCACCAAACAGCATCATTCTCCAAAAAACACCAGCATTCCCCATTAAACTCCATTGTTCTCCAATGAATATAACTGTCCTTTGAAAAAATTTGTCCACCAAATACCATTCCCCAACACCCATCATTCTCAAAAACCAAAATACTCATAATAAATGTCGTCATTCTCCTTCAAACACCATCATCTTCTGCAAACACCATCACTGAGAGTGATAGTAATGATCTAAATAGTATCAACAGGTTTCTAAGTAGTATCAAAAAGGCTTCTGTGACTTCTCAGTATTGGAACAATTGTATAGAATGAAGATTCTTAGGTACCACATACAACCATTTTACCCCGGAAAGAACCATTCATGTATTTACTGGTCCTTTGACTTTGAGTTGGGTCTCTATATTTAAATCCTTGCCTCTACTAACTGGCATGGAAAACAGCATTGGTGAGAAACTCCTGTGTTTTTAGCGGGTGCAGCATTTGAGTTGTTTTCTTTCCTAATCCTCCATCTCAGCCTTCTGGTGCTGTTCTAAAAAGGCTGTAACATCTTAAATACACCACAGAGGAAGTGTGTGAGTGCCAGAGGGGCTAAGTACTCAGTGTAATGAGATGGTAGGCTGGGACATACAGGCTGTTTGTGAAGCCGCACAATCACTGAAATGACCCTGAAGAGTCAGCGCTGTAAAAGAAGGCCAAGCCGGACATCTCTGTTCTGAAAGGGAAAAGGTTCAGGCCTGAAGCTTTCTAAACAACAGCAAGAACACAGAAGAAGTATGCTTCATGTACATTTAAATTAAAAGCATGCGCTGCCCAGAAAAGGTTTGAGGAGACATATACTTTCTCATCAGTTTGTAGCAAAAGCTATCATACTCCATCATGCTCCACCAAAGGCCATCATTCTTCAATATACACCATCGTTTACCATCAAACATCATAATTCTCAACCAAACAATGTCAATCCCCAACAATCACCACATTGCTCATTCTCAAACACACACCGACATCACCTGCCTGAATGTTTTCCCTTTCAGAGCAGCGATTGACCTTCTTACACAGCACTGACTCTTCAGGGTCATTTCAGTGATTGTAGGGTCATCTTCTAAACACCTACATTCTCCACTAAACACCGTCGTTCTCCATCACACACAGCCATTCTCCAACAATTACTGTCATTCTCCATCAAACACCACCATTCTGTAACAAACACCATCATTCTCTACTAAACATCCACATTCTCCACACCATCATTCTCTGTCAAACACCACCATTCTCTAACGAACACCATCATTCTCTAACGAACACCATCATTCTCTACTAAACATCAACATTCTCCACACCACCATTCTCTAACAAACACCATCATTCTCTAACGAACACCATCATTCTCTACTAAACATCCACATTCTCCACACCATCTTTCTCCGTCAAACACCACCATTCTCTAACAAACACCATCATTCTCTACTAAACATCAACATTCTCCGTCAAACACCACCATTCTCTAACGAACCCCATCATTCTCAATCACCATCATCCTAAAACATTCCCCACTGTTCTCCAACAAATACCATTGTTTTCAACAAACACACCATAATTCCCACCAAACACCACCATTCTCCAACATCACTATTCTCCAACATCACTATTCTCCAACATCACTATTCTCCAACATCACCATTCTCCAACATCACCATTCTCCAACATCACCATTCTCCAACACCACCATTCTCCAACATCACCATTCTCCAACATCACTATTCTCCAACATCACCATTCTCCAACATCACTATTCTCCAACATCACCATTCTCCAACATCACCATTCTCCAACATCACCATTCTCCAACATCACTATTCTCCAACATCACTATTCTCCAACATCACCATTCTCCAACATCATTCTCCAGCAAACACCAAGATTCTGTTTAAATGTTGCTGTTTTTGATGGAACTTGCGAAGCTGTTCTGGGGGCTATTTTGGGTATAAAGCTAAAGGCCACAAATTTTATGCCACTGATGTCGGCGCCTGTCAGCACCTAAACCTTTCAGGCACTTAAACCACCTTTAGGCCAAAAGACTTCCAATATGTGCTGTTAACAACAGCTTGGAAAAGGGAACTAACAAAAACCTGCTCTTCATACCAAGAAAGAAGAACAAGGAGTGTTGAAGATAAACGATTAGCACACAGCTGCTTTATGATCACTGTAGCTTTACAGGAATTCTTTTCTTACTTCAGTGAAAAACAACAGTCAGATGTCCCCAAACTTTTGATGGCCAGTGTACAAACAAAACTGTAAAAAAAGAGCTCTGTGGTGCCTCCTCCCATCTTGTTTTTGAAATGCCAACATGTTCATTAGAGCTTCCTGTGACCTGCACGTCTGTTTACAGCTGTGCGTTTATATTATAGCACTCACTTCCCGCTATGTCACGGGCTAAACAACAAAAACAGCCCATAAGCACGCAGCACTCGTGGCCCGGGGCCTTGCTGGCTGAGAAGGAAGTTGGATTGGGGGTGGATAAATTACCCAGAAGGCTGTTTTTCCGCCGTTGTGTCACCGCTGGTTCCTCCAGGTGTACACACACACACACACACACACACACACACAAAATCTTTTCAAGTAAAAAATCTTGAATGTGTTCAATAAATCTTTCATGTTATTATATTATTGTGAGATAATTGTTCAACATATTTCTAGACATCTTTAGAAAATTAAGATCAAGTGATTTATTACTCTGTTCGTCAGTATTTGGTGTGTTCAACCTTTTTTTTAGCTTCCGTTCGACTCAGGAGAGACTTGCTTTCAGGTGTTGTGTAGTGCAGGGATGTGCAGGGATATTGTTCCACACCTCCAAAGCTCAGTCTTTCCTTGTGTTCACACTACCAGGTGACCAGTCACTTATGTTGCCCAAAGTTTGTTTCTTGTGGGACATATTATTATTGTCAAACAATTTATGGAAACCTAACTGCTTGCATTCATGGCTAGCTTTACTGCTGGCTAACCTGGCTAGCTTTACTGCTGGCTAGCCTAGCTAGCTATCGAGTGAATTAACTCTCCAGAGACACCAACAGTATCCATTTCTTTTCTTCATATTTTCACCGTCGAAAGAGTTGTGGTTAGTAGGCAGAGCCTTTTTGAGCTACACCTCTGCAGTTTAAAGCAGGAAGTGAGACTGCATCCCTGTCCCTCATGGCCACATGGTGAGCAGGTCAATTTTATTGTTTTGAGTAAATGTCCCAAAAACTAAGAATCAGTATAACATTACCAAGAGACATACATTCATCATCAAAAGAATATCCGCCCCCAGAAGGAGGTGTGGGATTGCAGGTCTGTGGGGAAGGAAGATAAAGGTTACCAGGATCAATAAATGACTGATATGATCAATATTTATTGAGCTACACATACAGAAGTAGCGTCTCTCAGTATGGCGCCATGTTTGCTAACCCAACATGCCAGACGTCTCGGCATGGAGTTGTAGAGGTTCCTAATGGTGTCCTGTGATAATCCATCCCATGCAGCTTGAATATCCTCACACAGTTCCTGCAGATGGTGCGGTAGGGGTGGAAGTAGAGTAACACCAGACCTTCTGGACATCTTGGCGCTGACCGTAGTGCCTCCACATACTCATCACTGAAGATGACCCACTACCATTCTAAATCACTCCATGAGAGCCTAACATGACACCATTGCAGTGTTTGGGGAAATTGACGTGCTGGGCAGGGCAGTCATTGTAACGGTCTGTGTGCATGTAGTCCTTGCAGCCATCTGTCAGTGGTGCTGATACTAGCAGGATGACTCATGGAGACTTTGAACTGTAGAATTAGTTCTGTAGAATTATCCATATCTAATCTCCTCAGAAATATGCCCTGAAAAATCTTTGTAATTGTCAGGAACAAAGAACTTGGCTCGAAGCGTGCAGAGCTAAACATCAGATGAGTAGTAGTCTTGTAGTCAAACACAGCAACAAAACACGACCAAGCATAACAGGAGGGCAGTGCGAGGTCAGAGTGGAGAGACAGGCAAAGGTCAGAGCCAGGAGAATCAGACAACGAGGCAACCAAAATGAAAGGGGCAAGCAAAGAGAGGAGTCAGGAGAACAGAAGGTGGAAAACCAGAGAGGCGAGCAAACGGGCAACCAGAATAAGAGATAAGGCAAGAGAGGTAGTCAAAAACAAAGAGGGAGTCAAGGCCAGAGTAGAAACGAGTAGACTATAACGCTCAGTAGTGCTAACAAGGTGGGCAAATCTTCGCAAGGAGTAAGTGTGTGTGTGGTGTTTAAATGCAGCCTGTGGAACGAGCCACAGGTGCGAGCAATCAGTATTCAGGAGAGGTGGGGCATGGGAGACTGGGAACATGTGAGGGTGACGTTATTGGGTGATGCACTCTGGGAAGTGGAGTTCGGGTGATCAGCTGTGTCAGGGAAACCCGGAAGCGTGACAGTAATGAAATGAATGAAATGCAGTATCTCAGTTTTGTACAGAACTGTATCTGGAAATGCGTGAAAGTAATGATCTTATATTCTTACACAGTTGTCTTCACTGATATCGTCCATATTGTCTTCATTGAAAGAAGCTAAATTGTCTGCCAGTGCAATAAGATCATTTCCTTTAAGGAGGAAAAGATTTGAATACTGTCAGAGTCAGACCAAACCAAGCAGATAGAGAGAAAGACTGATGAGAGATGTCTAAATAGAGAAACGTAGAGAGACTAAGGTACCAAGAGAGATAAACAGGGGATGGGTAAGTAGAAGGCAGATAAAGAGAACGAGGAGAGAGAGCAAGAACACAAGAAAATGAGGAGAGAAGGAGATGAGTGAGAAAGGAACAAAGAGGGAAACAGGAAGAGAGATGATGGATAAAGACAGTGCAGAGAGAAGAAGAGAGAAAAAAGATAAAGAGAGTTTCAGAGAGAAGATATACAGAAATACAGGAGAGAGAGAGAGAGAGAGAGATGGCAGAAAGGGGAGAAAGAGAGATGGAGCGAAATAGTGGAGAAAAAAGTATGTAAGGGAGAAAAATAAACAGAGAGAAAAAGAGACAGAAGGGAAGAGAAGAAAGAGGGGGAGAAGGAAGAGAGATGGTGGATAAAGAGAGTGCAGAGAGAAGAACAGAGAAAACAAAAAAGACGAAGAGATTCAGAGAGAAGAGATACAGAAATACAGGAAAAGAGAGACAGATGACAGAAAGGAGAGAAAGAGAGATGGAGCAAAAAAGTGTAGAGAAGAAGTGTATCTGTAAGGGAGAAAAATAAAAAGAGAGAAGGAGAGAGAAAGGGAGAGAAGAAGGAGACTGGTGGGGGGGAGGGGGGCGTGGTGGTGTGATGTTTCTGTCTTTGCTGTACAAGTGCTGGGCATTCTTGTGGTCAGGCAGAGGAAATGTCACCCACATTGGACTGATCTGGTGGTCCGGACCATTAAAACTCACTCATACACTCACACACAGGAGGTGTTCTCTCTTCAGTATAGGTGGTCTCTGTAAATAATTGATCGGGGATTTGTAGTGACGTACTGCTGCTTCCTTTCCAATTACCCCTGACTAACACTAACATTTACCCAGAACCTGCCTTGCTGAATTATTCATAGTAGACCGGTCCTCACTCACGAGCTCCTATTTGTGCCTCTCTACGGGATTTGGAATGTATCAGAGCGAATGTTTCTCATAAAATGTTAGACAGAGAGCATACTCACCCAGCATTCCTCAGCAGACACCACCAGACCTGATGTTGGGTTGGTTCTGCACTAATGTGTTATACACTGTTCTAGACAAAGGCAAACTTTTATTTGTTAGCAACCAGTCGAGACATTTCAACCACAAAGCATTAGTTTTGTGGAGCATGATGGTGTATGGTGGTGTTTGGTGGTGAGTGATGGTGTTTGGTGGGGAATGATGATGTTTAGTGGGGTGTGGTGGTGTTTGATGGTGTTTGGTGAAGAATGTTGGTGTATGATGATGTTT
>CM067474.1:9145628-9157756 GCA_034552555.1 Semaprochilodus insignis | reverse complement strand
ATAATGGTGATGTTTGATGGTGTTTGGTACAGACTGATGGTGTTTCATTATGTTTGGTGGAGAATAATGATGTTTGGTGGAGAATGGTGGTGTTTTGTAGAGAAAGATGGTGTTTGGTGGAGAATGATATGTTGGAGGCTGTTTGGTAGAGAATGGTGTTGTTAGTGTTTGGTGCAGAATGATGGAGTTTGGTGGCGAATGATGTGTTGGAGGATGCTTGGTAGAGAATGGTATTGGTATTTGGTGGAGAATGATGTGTTGGAGGATGTTTGGTAGATAATGGTGATGTTTGATGGTGTTTGGTACAGACTGATGGTGTTTCATTATGTTTGGTGGAGAATAATGATGTTTGGTGGAGAATGGTGGTGTTTTGTAGAGAAAGATGGTGTTTGGTGGAGAATGATATGTTGGAGGATGTTTGGTAGAGAATGGTGTTGTTAGTGTTTGGTGGAAAATGATGATGTTTGGTGGCGAATGATGTGTTAGAGGATGTTTGGTAGAGAATGGTGTTGTTTGATGGTGTTTGGTAGGGACTGATGGTGTTTCATTATGTTTGGTGGAGAATGATGTTTGATTATGTTTAATGAAGGATGATGTTTGTTGAAAAATGGTTTGTCGGAGAATGATGGTAATTGTTGGTGAATGATGCTGTTTGGTGGTGAATGAGACTGCTCGGTGGAGAATGGTGGTGTTTGTTGAATGGTGGTGTTTGTTGAATGGTGGTGTTTGTTGGTGAATGATGGTATTTTGTAGAGAATAATGGTGTTTGGTGAAGAATGATGGAAAAATGTATGAAGTTTAGAATCTGCACGTTTGATGGAATTTCTTTGCTGGTGTTGAGAAATGATTAATATGAAACTGCAGTATGTGTTTGTTCCTGCAGTATCTGTTACTAGCTCGTTTTATTGGTTAGTTCGTCCTGCTTCTGTCTGTGTTGAGAGTTTCCTTCAGAGCACAGCGAGGAATACAGTCTCTTCATCCGCACTGAATCTCCACCATAACACTCTGTATAAAACTGTGTATGAAAGTCTGCCAGCAGTCGTGGCTGCGCTGCTTGTTTTGGCTGTGAGGAAAAAGCTTACAGCAGAGTGAGCATCAGGGCTCAGTGTTATCCCCTTACAGCAGAACAATCAGGGGGAGAGAGAGAGAGAGAGAGAGAGAGAGAGAGAGAGAGAGAGAAGAGGAACATGAGAAACAGAGAGAGCTGAGAAAGACTGAATAATGAAAAGAGAAGGAGGTATTGGGAGATAGAAAGAGAGGGGGAGAGAGAGCAGAAAGGAAAGAGACAGAAAAGGAGAAAGAGAGAGAGAACTTAGAGAGAGAGAGGAGAGAATTAGAGAGAGAGAGGGAGAGAGAGAGAGAGATGGTGAACCGAAGAGGAACATGAGAAATACAGAGATAGAGCTGAGAAAGACTGAATAATGAAAACAGAAGGGGGTATTGGGAGATAGAAAGAGAGGGGGAGAGAGAGAGTAGAAAGGAAAGAGACAGAAAAGGAGAAAGAGAGAGAGAACTTAGAGAGAGAGAAGGAGAGAACTAGAGAGAGAGACAGATTGTGAACAGAAGAGGAACATGAGAAACAGAGACAGAGCTGAGAAAGACAGAAAAGGAGAAAGAGAGAGAACTTAGAGAGAGAGAGAGAGAGAAGGAGAGAATTAGAGAGAGAGAGAGAGAGAGAGAGAGAGAGAGAGATGGTGAACAGAAGAGGAACATGAGAAACAGAGAGACAGAGATGAGAAAGACTGAATAATGAAAAGAGAAGGGGGTATTGGGAGATAGAAAGAGAGGGGGAAAGAGAGAGTAGAAAGGAAGGAGACAGAAAAGGAGAAAGAGAGGACTTGGAGCGAGAGAAGGAGAGAGAGAGAGAGAGAGAGAGAGAGAGAGCTGTATGTTGATGTGTAGCGTGTGATGGATTTAGAGAAATATTCCACTGGGGATAAACAGAGGGTGAGTGAATGTGTAACATAGGCAGTAAGTGGGCAGCTGTGGCCATTAATAATAGATCCTGCAGTGTGACGATGCCGGATGGTGTAATGGACAGCATTAGCCGTTACCCGGAGCGACCCCGGGGTCAAAGCAAGTGGAACCGTATCGCTGTTCCTGTCAACGACACTGAACGAATCATCTCTGAACTCTGAACGAATCATCACAATCACTAAACAAATCACTGCATGTGAATCACTGAAATGAATCACCGGAGCATGTTCAGACTGCAGTCACGTTCAGAGGCTGCCTCATCTCCATCATCATGATGAAATACCTAGGACTGTGAGCCAGGTTCACAGGCTTGTCCTTTTTCTGAACTTTAGACTTAACCATAGACCTTATCAGAAAGACCTCCACTGAGAGACTGACTTGACCACACCTTGGGACACTTTTTTTTCTCCCCAGTAGAACCAGAGCAATATGAAAATCATGTGGCCAATATTGGGTTTAAGAGGCTGATCATTTAGACTGAAATCATTTTAGGTTTACATTTTAGTAGTTATAGGTAAATGGTGGTTTGCTAATTTACATACATATTATACCACTGAGCTACTTATGATTTTAGTTTCTGTTATTTACTTATTTTCCTTATTTTTATCAGGTCTCTTTGTAGAAAAATCACTACGTTTATAATTAACAACACATTAAATATTGTTATATCATTTAATATCTTGGTCAGTATAGACTGATATTACTGACTGATATTGGGCACGCTCTAATTTCTGCTTATACACAGGCCAGGCTGTGTGAGTCGTGGGGAGAGACCTAAGACTGTTGGACGATCGCCAAGCAAACCTTTCAAATATATAGATTTAAAATGAAAAAAAAATCCCACACAGTTTGTAGTCTTCGGCTCAAATATACTTTTCATTTTGTTCCAGCTGCTATACACGTACATGTCTTCATAACAAAGAGGGCTTTTTCACTCCTTACCAACTTTACAGGGCAGGGCTTTCTGTAATACGGCCGCATTGTGGAACTTTAAACATGATCCCATTCCGTCGACTGTTCCCCCATTTTTATAACAGGGACACTGTGTATCATTGACCGAATAAACACCAGTGTAATGAAAATGAATCTCTTTATAATTTAAGACACAATTGGAACATAAAATTGACTAGCTGAAACATTACAGCATCATATTCACATCACAGAGCATCACAATTTCTTTTCCAGGCCCCAGTTGTCTCTGACCTAATAATTAATACTCCCATTTATGATAGGCATGTTATATATATATATATATATATGTGTATATAATACTACATTTACATGAATGCCTTATGCAGTTATGTATGTTAGTTATGCAAAAATACATTAACACCAAATTTGATTTAACAATTTAGATATTGATATCTGTATAATAAAGCTCATAATTTAAAACGTCCCACCTCAACTACCCAGCTGGAAAACAAACCAGGGTTGACCAACATATCAGCATCCAAAACACAACACGTGCTGGTGATCAGCATATCAACCTCCAATGCTGCCAGTCAGCACACCAGCATCCAAAACACAACAGATCACTGTTCAGTTCCTTTTATTGTCCCCAAAGGGGAAATTCGTTTTGCAGCCAGGTATACAAAACATACAACACAACATAAAACACAACATCAGCAACGTCAACAAAAACACACAGTACTCAATTAATATATCAAAAAAAACGCACATCACAAAAACAGATCACAAATGTAATAACCCTACAGCCTTGGGCATAAAATAATTCTTCCATCTGTTACTTTTCCCCATTGGAAGCCTAAATCTGCGACCAGAAGGAAGAAGCTGAAACTCAAATTTAAATGGACGGTCTGGAAAACTCAATATCAATATCACTTTCTGAGTAACACGACAAATAAATATGTCATTTAAGGGAACTTGGGCAACACCAATTATTTTGTTTGCCACCTTAATAATGTTATTGAGATGATTTTTGTTCTCAACACTTAAGGTCCCTAAACCAAGCAATCATAGAAAAAGCTAAAACAGATTCAGTAAATGGCTTAGGCTCATAACCTTCCTATCAACACTGAACATGTTTAGCTGTCTTAAGAAGTACAATCGCTGCTGCCCTTTTTTACAGACCATGTCAGTATTCACATTAAAGGTCAGCTTGTCCTCAATAATTGTACCCAGGTATTTATAACTGTCAACAAATTCAATTGCTGCACTGTTAATCAATACAGGTGATGGAGACTGGGGCACTTTACGAAAGTCAATTTTCATATCCTTTGTTTTTGTGATGTTTAATTTCAAATTCGTGTTTATACACCACTGAACAAAACCTAGTATGTCTTTTTAGTTGGTTTTCAGTTTTTGACGTAATTTGGAAACGCCTGTCGCCCTTTGCGTTGTGTTAAACTTCATGATGAATGAACCAAAAGAAAGGAACCAAATGACTTGGGAAATGTCTGCTTCAGTTGATGTACATGAAAAGTAATGTGTGTTTTTTCCTTCTACTGTAAAGTTATTATTTTAGAGAAATTAGGTTTTGTCCCAATGGCAGCTGTATCCCTGCTCGGAATGTTGGGATGATGTCCTCAACTTTGAGCTCAGCATATGGTGTGAAATCAACATAGCTTCTTGCACAGTCAGTAGTAATAAGCATCTGCCTTCTCTGCTTTTAATTTAGATTTGCTTCTAAATCAGTAAACATACATGCTTAGTAGTGGGTAAACCTAAAAGACTGACAAACTCTGAAATTGCAATATTGATTCAACACGACAGTGCAAAATCTATGTGGATTATAACAGTTGGCTAACTTCACAATCTTGTGATCGGCTAAGCTACCAAAGTGGCTGATACTCCTTGGCTGTGCATGCACCAATACTGTTTGTAAACGGGAAACCTGTCTATACTTAACAAGTCTGTGATAATTTATGCATGCAGTTAGCATGATGCTAATTAGAATGCTAATAGGCTTCTTGTACTCGTTAGCTACATTAGCTTCATAGCTCTGGTGCAGAAATAAAGGAACAAACTTCACAAACACACAAACTGATAGGCTAAGGGGTAACGGGGGAGGAAACCGGGGTAAACTGGGTTTTGGCTGAACTGTGGCTTTAAGATTTTGTAAGCTTTGTAAGTGTTTTTTCTTGGGAAAGCGTTTGTGAATCAGGCCCCCGTCCTAATAACAGGATTGATTTTCCCCTCTTGGAGGCATAGCATCAGTCGCTCTCAGAACACGGCCGTTCTCATAAGCTAACAATCTGCTTAGCCAGCACTCTGTTTTCTTTCATATTTCATGTTATTTTTTCCCCCTCTTCTTTTCTCCAGCGCGGAGTGAGGTCGTTTTTATATGGTTTCTATAAAGGCTGGGAGTTTTCTTTGAGATTGGCTTGCATGTTCTTGCCAAAGCCACAGCAGATGCAGAACATGGAACGCTTTTGTTCTCTATTAGAGACTGCAGCTGACCGTTAGCCAGGAACATACATTAGCGTTAGCATGCTTAGCCTCTTTATCTGATAAAGTCGCTCTGGCTTCTGTTAGCTGGAAGTAACTCGGTCTCGGGGGTGTTCCCTCCACAGATTGATACAGAGATAGAGAGTTAATAATGAAGAACAGAACATTTGTTGTTCTCTATATTCCTGCTCAAGCAGCTGATTCAAGTATCTAGCTAATAATTAAGCTATATAATAAATTAATAATCAATAAGGTATAGCATTTGGCTATTGGTGAAAGTGTATCCAGTTGTCCCCCTTTACTTCAATGCAGTTAATCAGCTAGGATATGTTTGATGGTTCTTTAGTTGTGAGCTATGAGGCTAATGTAGCTAGCAAGTAATGGAAGCTTATTAGCATGGTGCTAAGTGCCCGCCTAAATCATCACACACATACTGTGCTGAGTTGTTAAGTAAATTAAAAAGATAATTATTTGCAATTTATTCTCAATTAAGCTCAGTTCTGTTTGACATTACGGTAAGTATTTGCTTGTTACAATAAATAATGCAGTTGAATAAAATAATTTCATTAGACACCATTATTAGAGAAACAAGGAGAATGAGTAATCTTATTACATACTGTTTTCATATCAGTCTCTTGGTGAGAAATATTATCTATATTGACTAGATTTCAATGAATAAACATATTCAAACAAATGTTTTTGATTACCACAACATTCCATATACTACAAAAAATGATACACATTCCATATGCCGGGAAAAAAAATATCTAGTTGATTAATTTCCCATTTTGAGATTATTGTATGTTTATTACAAGATTATTTAATTTATTTCTAGGCTATTTTCATAAGACCATTAATCTCGTTAAACTGTAAGTTAATTTTACTTATTTTGTCAAAATGATCTGCCTATATAGTCAGATCTGCCAGTAGTAAACAGATATACGTTCAACTAGATATCACTTAAAAGATCATTTTACTCGTCAAGATATTTTTGTTCTGTTTTATTTTATTAAAATGTAAAAATGTTAAAAAAGTAATAACTCTTCCATGAGTTAATTAGGTTGAAACTGCAGACGGAGTTGAGTTCGACCCCCTTAGCAAACAGTGATGTATCTCTGCTTTACTCCACCCGCCAGAGAAAGACTGTGTTTGGCTCAAAGTTAATTGTGGTGTCAGGAAAAGCTGTGAGTCATGTGACTGTAATGTTTGCAGAGCTTTGTTTTACTGGACACTTTGATTCTCGTCATTAACAACAGAGAACAACCTTCAGCCACCAAATACTCTTTATTACTAAAGCCTATCAGATACTGTATGTGGCGTACACATATTTTCAGTTTATTGAGTTTTGAATTTTGGGTGAAAATTTGAATTTGATATTTTATGTGTTTAAATTTGCTGGTTCATGTTTAGAGATACAGAAATTAAGTCTTCATTTAAACAATATTGATAGATAATGGTAATATATTTAGTAGGTGACATTTATAATGAACATTTTTTCACCCTTTATATATTTTATTCAATGCAGTTTTCTTATGTGGAACAGGTAAGTACACCCCTGCGTGTATCACTACTTCAACCACGTCGAATTGAAATCTGGTGCACCTGATCAGGTGCCAGTGATCAGAACACCATTAAAGAATGTCCTTGAGGAACCCTATTTAAACCTCAGATATCTGGCCTGGTCTGCCCTTTGTTTCTGGAGTGTGTGGTATCATCATCATGTCCAGAACAAAAGAGCTCACTGAGAAAGTTGTAGATGCCTATGAGTCTGGGAAGTGATATAAGAAGGTATATGAAATATGGAAATCAATCATTCCACAGATCATCGACAAGTGGAGATAATTTAGACCACTACCAGCATGTCCAGAACAGTCCACCTCAGTCAATAACCTAAGAGCAGAGCGCAAGATGCCAAGAACCACCGAATCTTCTCAGATGGATCTGGTGCTCCCACTGTTAATGAGAAAGTGCATACATTTACCTTTAGAACAAGCCAAGCTGGCACATACAGCTCTGGAAATAAATAAGAGAGCACTCCATCGGCATCTCCACATGTACAGCAGGTTCTTAGTGAGGAACAGAAGGTTGGGTTCTAGCTTTACTGGCAGATACAGTGAGCGTCTGGTTCATAAGAACAAGGTCAAGCAGCAAACACACGGGACAACACAGCTACAGACTGGCAGAGGGCCAAAACCACTCTCTACTGACCGTGATGAGCGCCACCTCATTCCAATGTCCCTTAACCAGCGTAAGATGACCTCAAGTGACCTGCAGAAAGACTGGCGAGCGGTGGCTGGGGTGAAATGCACAGCGAGCATGGTTCTAAAAACAGGCTTCTGGAGGGTCATTAGTGATTTTCTAAATAAACAGATCTAAATACAATATTTGATCTGGAATTTGGGAGACGTGTTTCCAGTAGTGTACAGAATAAAACAGAACCGCTCATTATGGTCCAACACAAACCCAGAAACTGTACAACTAGAGAAACTGATCATTCTCAGGTGGGCTCTTCAATTTTTCAAGAGTTGTATATACAGAATGTGCACCAGTAGAAAGCCTTTGCTGTTTAAAAGGAACACCAGGGCAAGACTAAAACTTTATAATGAATATCTAGACAAGTACTTTTGGAACAGTGTGCTATAGACAGACAAGGCAAGAATTGTTAGGCCATAGTACCAGAAGCCATGTTTGCTGAAAACCAAAGACAGCATTTGAACAATAGAACCACATACCTGTAAAGCATGGTGGAGGAAATGCTGACTCAGAAATGACTATGAATTGTCTTTCACACCAGAGACTGAGGTGGACCTTCCAACAGGTTAATGTAACATATAAGTAGGGTAACGTAAGTAAATTCACCAAGGAATGACTCAAAGGAAAGAAATGGAGGGTAGTTGAATGACCTAGTCAAAGCCCAACTCTGACAATCATTGGAATACTGCTGAGGCATGTGAAACAGACTGTACATGCAAGAAACCCCTCAAACACCGTACGTTTGAAATAATTCAGCATGGAGGAATGGGCAAAAAGTTCTCTCAGTAGATTTTAGAGTAGAGTGGTTTCGGCCAAAGGGAGCTATAGCACTTACTAGAGCTGGCGGTGAACTTACATTTTCAACAGAAAATTAAATAAATAAATAAATAAATAAATAAATAAAGTCAAATTTCTGTTCTGTTTATTTTTATTGATATTTGTTTATTCAAAGTTAGATGAATTCCATAAATTCTTCCAATTTTAAGTTTGAAATGCTTATTGTATGAGACAGAAGTGATTCTGTATTAAATGCCTGTATCCTCTCTGGGCAACAGAATCTGCTGGATTTACTCAGAACATCAAACCCTAAGAGTAGGGCTGAGCTTTAGCTGGTGTGTGTGTGTGTGTGTGTGTGTGTGTGTGTGTGTGTGTGTGTGTGTAAATAGTGACCTCTTTCAGGACAGAGTGACTTTGGTGCAATATGTTTTAGCAAGGCCAGGTTTCCATAGCTGCAGTGCAGGAGGTCTAAATTCAGATCTCTCTCTCTCTCTCTCTCTCTCACTCTCTCACTCTCTCTCTCTCTGTGTGTGTGTGTGTGTGTGTGTGTGTGTGTGTGTGTGTGTGTGTGTGTTTTCTAGTTTTTGTTAGCACATATCTGTCTTCTGCCACAGCACATGGTGGTAGTGTGTTAGTGTGTGTTGGGCTGGTATGTGTGGATCAGATAGTTCTGGAGTTCTAAGTTCTATTAGTCTATCACTGTATTAGACTGTTGTTGCTCCACCTTGTAGATGTAAAGCCAGAGGCGATGGCTCATCTGCTTCTGCATAGTTAGTGTTAGTCATCCTAGTCCTTCATCAGTGGTCAGTTTCTGACCACAAATAATACCTGCTCTGTGGTGCTTAATGTGAAAGTCTGTTCTTTATTTGTTTATCCACTGCTACAAGCGCTGTAACGACTTTTACCATGTTAAATAAGCAACCAGCTAAGTTTAATACTTCCCAGGGGTCCTGACTGCTGAGGAACAGGGTAAGGCGGATGCACTACCATCTGTAATTGTAGATCCAGAGTACCTAGTGTACCTGTATAGACAGTGGAGCTGAATAAATGGTCAGTGAGAGTAGATACAATGTAGATGTTGCTAATAAAGTGACCAGTGAGTGTATATACATACACATGTGTTTATGGACTTAATTAATGCTGCACACATGCTGCAGTATGCTTAGTCAGCTTATGCACTGATCTACAAACACTTTCTGCCACAGGTTACATAACCCCCCCCTCCCCAGCTGAGAAGGTGTTATTCTGGGTTGCAGGAAAATGACTGTTCACTTGTTTTCAACACTTACATGTTGAGTTAGCTACCTAGCAATCAGAGGTGTGCAATAACAAGTTCCATTTATTCAGTTCCATGTACCGCTGGAAAAAGTCAATGGATTTTTGTTTAAAATTATGATATTTTTACTTCTTCTCATGTGTGTGAGTGAGTAATCTACTTTTTCATTTCATTTGACTCATTAACATTTAGCTCCAGTCTGTTCAGCTCCTGGTCTGCTTTACTATTGCTCACACCAAGGGGCAATTTAATGGATAGTCTTACCTGGGCTGAAGTCCAGGAGGCCTGAGTTACCCAGAGCCCGTTTTATAATGGGATTTATTTACTCACCTTCACCGGCTGGGCCTACCGAGATTGATCACTGGCTTATCCATTTAGATGGGCAAAGATTATTCAAATAAGGCAAATTTTTAAGATGAAATTTAATTTGTTTTTTTGTGAGTGCTCTGTACTACGACCAATCAAATCACATGCTCCTTGCCAAACTCCACCTTCTTTTGTCAGCCCTCAAATCGCTGCTTAGCAGTCGTTGCTATCTCCTAGGCCTTCAGTTTGTTATTAGTGCACCAGTGTTTGAATTTAAAACTCTAGTTGCAGTAAAACTGAAAACAGACTCCATCCTGTAGAGTAGTTTTTACAATCTGGGAGAATTCACAATTCTCTTTTACGGCAAAGGTTGAAACAGGCTTCGTGCAAACAGCAATTTTGATAACATTCAAAAAAAGGTTTATTGGATTTATCACGTTTGGTTTGGACTTCTTATTCAAATGTTTTATTCAGTCCTAAACAGTGCAGTAGATACAGGCGGCAAAGTGAAACAGTGGTGCCATTTAAGGTGGAATGGAAAATTCGAAAGAAAACCTGGTGAAATACATTAACTTTAGCTTTGTTTGGGAGTGGACTGAATTCTCCGTAAAAATTTTCCACCCATGACCTATTCTGGCTATTAGTGGTCCGGTTCTGGGTTTAATTTCATACACGATAGGATTGCAGTGCTTAAGGCCTAATCCCATTTCTTATTTTGACCCCTGCCCCTTGTTTTCGAGTGTAACCCTCCCCCTTGAAACTGAGTGAAGGGGTAGTGGTTAAAATCTTCCCTCTATGAAATGGGACAACCCTTCAAGAACCCGGATACGTCATCAGGTGTCGTCAGCGGCTTTTTTGTAAACAGATGAAAAGCACGGGCGCTCGTGATTCACATTGCATCAGTCAATTCAGCGAGTGGCCGAATAAAAAAGAGCACAAACAAAAAACTACATGACTTCATTAACAGGCTGCTAGCGGTGCTCTGTAGGCGACCCTGCCGGTCTGCAGTGACAGCAGAGGAGGGTGGAGTTCAGCTCCTCACTGCTTAAATACATTTAGGGCATCATATGACCTCAAAGAGGCAGATGACCATTATTTATTATCACCACCAAGAATTCTTCGGTGGTATGTAGCTGAACCTAGCTTTTTAATCACCAGCTTCATGATCAAATTTCCCCGTTCCACCTTAAATGGTGCAGCAACCTCAGGTACCAGAACATAACTCCTGCACCATTTAAGGTGGAACAGGAAATTTCGCTAGGTAGCGACCGAGACATCAGCGTATTACTAGCGTACAACTAGTGTTACAACTAGCTTTTACAGTGGTTATCTTACAGCACAGCGGCTTTTAACAGAGACAGTATTCATATTTATGGGTCTCTTTGGTCACTTGTGCAGCCATCTTGCCGATGATTCGCAGGGCATTCTGGGAATTTTCTCATAACACTCCATTTGGAGTGTGCCTCTGAAAAATCTCGGTTTGAACGGCCATATAGCCCTAACACTTCGCCCTACCCCTCCATCTCAACACCAATCGGGACAACCCTACCTCTAGACGTGAACGTGCCAAACAGAGGGGTAGGGGCTAAGTGTTAGGGGCAAGGGGTGAAATGGGATTGGGCCTAAGTCATTGACTGGCAGCGATGGCACATGTACCTTCATTAAAAGCCAAGGTTTTAAGTGTTTGGATGCTGATTGTAGCTTGACCTATACAACCCACGACCACCAGTTGCCCCAGGGGGGTCCACAAGCAAGTGAAAAATGCCCCTGCTTACACCTCAAAGCTTTGAAGCTTTACTTTAGACTAATAGGATCTAAAAAGAGAAGAATAGAGTCACACAAATGTCAGATTCCTATTAGCTAGCTTCATATTTGTATTTTCAGTTCCACCTTAAATTGTGTAGCTGTTGCGTTCTAGTGTCTCAGGCACCAGAGTACAACAGTGCAAGGCTGGTTCTACTCGTTCATTCATCTTTTAAGCCGCTTATTCTTCTGGGTCCTGGTGGGTGGGGGAGCCTATCCCAGTGCTCGTGGACGGATGGCAGGAAACACCCTGGACAGGCTGCCAGTCCATCCCAGTTATTCTACTCCAGTACTTTTACTGCAGTCTTTATTTCACCACAGTAACGCC
>CM067474.1:9062527-9136147 GCA_034552555.1 Semaprochilodus insignis | reverse complement strand
GTTTCTAATAAAGTGGCCAGTGAATGGAAGTACAAGGCCGGTGTTTCTAATAAAGTGGCCAGTGAGTAGAAGTACAAGGATGGTGTTTCTAATAAAGTGGCCAGTAAGTGCAAGCACAAGACAGGCATTTCTAATAAAGTGGCCAGTAAGTGCAAGCACAACGCAGGTGTTTCTAATAAAGTGGCCAGTGGGTGGAAGCACAAGGTGGGTGTTTCTAATAAAGAGGGCAGTGAGTGTATATAATGGACTCAAAGAAAAGGGCACCATGCTGGTCTTCAAACCCTTTATCAAGGTAATCTAATGCTAATGCTAACCTGCGCTGCCTTTCTGCTCTAAAGCACATTAAAATGAATCAGTCTGTCACTGGCCAAGATGTTCTCTATTATGTTACTGCAATGTTAGCAGAACACTAACTCATCCTATTTTCATAAACCAATGATGCATGAAGCCCGTTTATCACGGAGGCAGTTGGCTAAGAATGGTCAACGCAAAAACAGATTCCAGAGAGCAGAGACTAGACTGATCTGACCACATGCGCAGTATGATGGATATTTTGGCTGGGCAGTAAAACTGGGAAACATCTCACTTTTTAAAGGAATAGTCTGAGGAGAGGTCAAATTTAACCAGTATCCCCCCGCTTTGCCCCAAATGTAACTGATGTGCCTAAACATATTGGGCATCTGAAGTTTGCTTTCTTAGTTTTTCACTTATGCTACGATATAATCCAGTGGAATTTACATGAATCCCTTCATAATGAAACAGTGCTAGCATACATGCTAATAATATTAGTGTTATCTACCCCGCCACCTCTCGGCAGCCATTCATTCATGAAGTGTTTTTTGAGGTTTTGTTTTTGTCTTTTCCTTTCTGAGAGTGCGTTTTGCTCTGATTTTGCTCTTTGGATGCTGCTTTGCATTTTTCAGCCGTGTTTCAGTCCACCCAGTGGGCCAGTGCCAGTTAAAATAACATCCCAGCCTCAGAGAAATCAGAGCATTTGTCCACTTTCAGCTTCACCCACGAAATAAACACTCACATCAAGGCCTGAAACAAACCCTCTACAGTGAGAAGGAAAAAACACAGAGTCGTTCGGTAACCCCATGGGTCAAATTAAGAGCAGACTCAAACCATTATACAGACACTTTCCCGAGACTAACCTATTGCATAACTCTCGTTTTCTTTCTCCCTCTGGTGAGATAGATGTTTTGCCAGTCTTTGAGGAAGCTGTGGCTTTTAGAGATTTAGGGTTTTTTTTGTTGTTGTTGTTCTGTGGGATGGTTAATCTGGGTTGTGCTGCGTGGAGTAGTTTGAGGATTAGAAGGAGGGCAGAAATGGGGCAGAATCAATGCTAAAAGGTTAGAAAAGAAAGGAAGCAGAACGGGAAAGGAAGCAGATACGGGGGATAAGACGTTTCTCTGACACTTTGCTCATCTGTATATTTAACTTGGTGGGAAGTTTACATTCAGAAGTTTAGGATGGAATTCACACAGGGACTTGAGGAGGCCGGTCACTGGTTGAAATGTGAATGGGAAAGCTAGTGTTGCTCAACATGGAATTCGTTTACAGAGAAAGTCCCATCCTTTAAGGAGAACAGCCAATAAGCATGCAGGGTCAGTGGTATCGTGGCTCCAACAGGGAAAGGCCTCCCTCTCACTGTGGGTAGCGCAGTAGCCAGAATGAGCTGAAAAATCTTGTTTTTTGGGGCATTAGTGAGCCAAACGCTTTATCGGTGACTTCAAATATGTTTTGTAATGGAAATTTGACCTTCAGTTTAGAGTACTTTGGTCTCTCCCCATTCAAAGAGACAGGAGTCAGGTCTTGTATGGCTGGAAATAACTACCCCGCCCTATTGCAAACATGGCTTCCAAGTGAACAGACATTGCTCTGATTCACACAAGATGCCACGGGTCAGCATCATAAGCAAAGCACAAATGATCATCCATCCAATGCACACTGCTTCAGACCCCAGACTGCAGTTTTATCGTGTGAGCGTAAGGGAATAATGAACCATGTGTGGATTATCTCCAAAGCAGTGTTACCTATCTGTCGGCACTTGACGGCATGACATTTGTATATGATGATTTAAGTGTTGGCTCGCCAGTAAAAACTGAAGACATGAGAAGAGATTGTCTGACCATGTAAATAAAAAGAGAACAGGTCCAAGGACTGAGCCCTGAGGAACACCTTGGGTGACGAGAACAGAAGATGATTTATGCTCTGTCTCTATTAGAAACATAGCAAGCAAGCCAGGATAGATTGTTGTTAATTAGTTGGAGTAGCAGCAGCGGTAGTGCTCACTGAACCCTTAACATTCTCACCGAGCATTTTTATTTGTTTGCGGCAATATTAACAAAGCAACTGAATTTAAATTCTATTAGCTTAGCATAGACACTTTTAGCATGGAGAACGGATTAGATTGTTTGGTAATGCATGTTTTTCTAAAACTATATAATTCTGTAATATTCTGTAATATTCTGTAAAAGTTACATAATTCTGTTCATCAAAACCTCCATGAATTAAATCATAGCACCATCAGGTTGAGTTCAATTTAACACCTTCTTCAGTAAGATTAGTGACTCAAAATGTGCTCTACTAAAATGTTCAGCAGACAGCTAAAGGGTTAAAGAAAAACCCAAGGCCAAAATTCAATTATGATATTTTATAGAAGTGACCATTAGTTCATTTTCATAGTTTCATAGCTGTCATCATCAAAACACTATAGCAGTGGGGAAAGCTATTTCAATGGATGACTGAGGAGTTTCAGCTTGTGGAAGGAATATAGACTTCATGTGTAAAATGATGAACAGTAAACTTTGTTTTGGTTTTTTGAGCTTCTGTCTTCAGTTACAATAAGAACGTATCCTAGCCACTATAAATAGGTTGGAGTCTAAACTCCCCTTGAGCTCAGACGTTGCCCTAACAAGGGCCGGTGCTGATACATAAAAAGAAGAATACAGTTAAATACAACACAAGTGCAATACTTAACAATCCAAAGCCAGTTCTCATACCTAGAGAGGAGATATTAATGCAATAAATTAATATATAAAAGGTAAATTAAGTTAACACATCCTCTACAGAGAACACCCTTAAATCTGACTTTTTTTTAGTTCACAGATTCTATTCATTTTATTCCTTTAATGTTGGAAAAAGTATATCAAACATTTGTATGTTTTTTCAATATTTGTAATTCTGTAAATAAAGAGTAATCGAGCTGCTGAAAAGACCCCTTCCTCCTGGGTACAGAACAGATCAGGCATCAATGGCAACAAACATGACATTGAGTAAGACAGATGCAGTGCGGAGGAGGCGGGGTGGAGACAGGTAGCGAGACTGGGTAGGCCAAGTCAGCTCATTGAACAGAATTTAACCAATGGCCAAGTAAGCAGGTAATCACTGACTTCAGCTGACATCAGCTAGTGGCCTGAGCTAGACTTGGCTGTCTGAACTAATGCTGTGCTCAATTTTAGATACTTTTGCAAACTATAAAATTATGGAAATATATAAAAAAAAAATCTTGAGAGAATCAGAATGTTTTTTCATCTGTCCAATATCAGTTCATAATATCGGATCAGTGTCGCCTCTACGAAACACATCTTGGCTGTTCGACTGCGTTTGGGCTAACGGGGGGGAAAGCTGTGTAAATCTGATTTTTGGCTGAACTGGCTTCTAGCTCTGTTGATTTGTGTGCATCATCACGCTGACTGTGGGGAAAAAGACAAATTGTTGGCCGCTGCGAGGTTGAATCAGGACAGCGGAGCTTTAGCCGTGACCTCGTCCCGAGATCCATTCCACCACAAACGTTTGTCTCTACGTCAGCCCTCCATTACCATAATTAGTAGGTGCAGGCCCGTTTGTGCAAACATTCAGCGGAGCATCTTGCTAGAGTTTGCCAAATGGCCCACCACTCCCCCCACCCCCTTCTCCCTGCTATTAGCTTCTTGTGGGTGGATTTTTCTCCATCCTGCTCAGTGTCTCCAGCAGCTTTATGCTTTTTTTTAAAAACGCCCAGATCCGTCCTAACCACTCAGTGACCTGTACGGCGATGTCACAGGGTTTAAAAGACAATGGCTCATGTTTATGAAGCATTTAAAAATAAGAACACTGATCCGAGCTCATGTTTCACCAGTTCTGGAATTCAGTTAGGGGTTATATAACAGCCGTAACTTACCCCAGCATCCTTACGGTGAAAAGTTAGATAAATATGATAAATATGAACCAATAAAGGTTATAAACTGAAGGTGAGAAAGTCATCAAAGCATTAAAGTGATAGTTTGACATCTAACATCTAACGTTACTTCACTAGCTAAGTGTCCCTGACACCTCCGATCTCCCGAACTCCATATCCCAGAGTTCATTACCCAGTGATGTCACTGTGACATGTCCTGAGTTGTCCGATCACACCTCATTCTCTTGGCCCCCCCCTCGCCTGAGTATTGATTATCACACACCTGCATCTCATTTCACCACTAGCATTTAAACCCCTCAGACACACATACACTCTGCGAAGTATTGCCAAACCCAGTTTGCAGACTGAGCGGTCTCGCTTGCCTTCCCTGTTTGCATTCTCTGGTTTTGACTTCTCTTTGGTTCTGACTCTCTCTCTCTCTCTCTCTCTCTCTCTCTCGCGCGCGCTCTCTCTCTCTCTCTCTCTCAGTTCTCCCCTTTGATCTGGTTGCTGGTTTGTTTGGCCCTTCTGGTATTGTATTCCCCATTTGTTTACTGGTTTACTCTTTTGTCTTTCTGCTTTGGCTTTGTCTGCCTGTATCTCTTACTCTCTGGTTCTCGACCCCGGCCAGCCTGTCCGGTTACTCTCTCTGCCTTGTCCCCTCAGTAATGTTTGCCTGGTCCATGCTGTTGTGCCTTATTACCAGTCTGTCCAATAATTCTCAATTGACTTTTAGCTTGGCATGCGTCAATCTAAATTTGTTAATCCTGAGATTAAGTAAAAGGTAGGAAATAAACAAATGACATTTTTCTATGTCTGCCTTTTATGAATCTTCATTAAAAACAAAGTTTTTGAATGTTGCGTGTAACTAGACCCATAGGGACTACAAACAGCTGTTGCACCAGGGGCCACAAGCAGGTTACAATGGCAACACAATGCCTCAACAATGCATGCCGTGACGACTCTTTCAGAGAAGGATATAGGTTGAAAAAGGTTTGTGAAGTTCATTACACCCAGGGAGAAACAGGGGTACTTGAAAAACCAGAATGCCATGACTGCTAGAATGACCGTAGAGGTCATGTCGACTGTTCTAATCTGAAATACTTATTTATATCACAACAGAAAATAACTAAATGAAACAAGCAGCTCACAGTCTCCTAGTTGCTGCCGAAGTGTTTCATGACTCATCTTTGTCATGAATTTACCATATATCCTCCCAAAACTGTAGAACATAGCCTGGGTTGTCTGACCTGTTCCATTTGTTTGCTTTGCCTGTTGTTTCCAGATAATCTGCGAGGTAAATCAGAGGAGGCTGCTGTAAAACATCCGTCTTGCTAGAATAGCAGGAAAAGGATCCCACGCAGACGAATTGCAGTCTAATGTATGGTCAAAACAACCACTATGGCCTTTTGAGAATAATTGAATTACTGCTGCATAACAGCTGCCAAATAACATCTGACGGCAGGAAAAAAGATCCAGCTCATGACAGAACTATGTCCACTCTGGCTTACAGATGACCACTAATGGCCTGAGGAGGTCGAAGTACACAGAACAGTATTTTTGTAATACTTTCTAATATTGATTTCATACCAATTTACACGTAAACATGCACTAATTTAGTAAAAGTAAAAGGGGGAGGGGGTTATTTTGTCAAAATGATCAAACTGACAAAACTTCAAAAAGGTCAAAACCAGACCATCTTGGCCTTTCTAGTGTTAACCTGCGCATGAGCTCTAGAGCTGGGCCCTGGAGGTCTAGAAAAAGCCACAAAATCCACTAAATCAGTAGAACACACAGTAGAAGATGCAGCTAGCCTCCCTCCCAAGTGAGGTGCACAAATCAACCAGGGTTTAGTAATCACGGAAAGTGGTCACATTACTAACAGCCAATAAAACCAATGACTAGCATTACGGCACACTGATGACATGCAGCACACTACAACTCGAAACCATTGTTTTTAATAAAGGCACACACTCCAGTTTACATGTAAGTGTCATGCTTCCGGGTTTCCCCTCTGCCTCTGATCTCCCAAACTCCAGCTCCCAGAATTCACCACCCAATGATGTCATTGTCACGTGTCCGTCTTTGCCCAATCACGCCCCGTTTCCTCAGTCTATGCCCCCAGAGTATTGATTACTTGCATCTGTCACCCATTTAGTCGGTTCTCACACTCACCTTGTGAAGTATTGCCACACTGTGTCCTTACTGAGTGGGTCTCTCTCTTGCTATTTCTGACTGACCCTGTTTGACTCTTGTTTGCTCTTTTGTTTTTGCCCTCCGGTTTTGTTTGCTGATCTGACTGTCTTTTGGTTTTGGCTCTGGCTTATCCCTCTGGTTTCATGACTCTGTCTGCTCCCTTTGGTTTGATTGCCTGGATTCTCTTGTTTGGCTATACTGTTGGTTTGTTTGCTCTGCCTTCAGCTCAGCATGCATCCATCTAAGTTTGTCTTCCCTGACAGTAAGTGTTAAAAGTCTTTTTTCACCTCAGCCTAGTCACACAAAGAGATCTGATAGCAAATGTGGTGAATTCACTTTAATCCATTTTAATTCACAATGCATATTAAACATATGCACACAGTAAGCTGGGTTGGAAAAAGCTACTTAGGTAAAACTACTGTAACTGAAGTGGTAATATACTTACAGGTATAAATCTTGATAAAGGAAATTACTCAAAGAAGAGTAACTTGTTTACTGTACAACTTACTGAATAATCAAGTTACATATTTGTATATCCGTCATGTAAGAAATCTAAGGGCAAACACAATTTAAAAACCAAAAAACAAACGTTTTTGAAGAAAGAGTTCTGAGACTGATCACATTGTGCTCTGCTAGTGTAGAGAGAGGGAGAGAGAAACACTTGTGAAACTCTGTTTGAGTGACGCCCTGATGTTTGGCTCAGTTCTCACCAGAGACGATATTAGTTTTGACAGAAGAATTCCACATAAATCAGATTACTGCCTAAGTCTAATAAAACATGCATTCATTCATTTTTCATCTAAGCCGCTTATGCTCTTGGGTCACGATCATGGCCGGGTGTGGGGGGCCTGGGGGAGGTGGGGTTGCCTATCCCAGCGGCCACTGGGCAGAAGGCAGAAAGCACCCTGGACAGGTCACCAGTCTGTTGCAGAGCAGACACACAGACATACACATTCACACGCACACCTCGGGGCAATTTAGCATCTCCAACTTGCCTGACCGCATGTCTTCAGACTGTAGAAAGAAACCGGAGCAGCCGGAGGAAACACCCATGCTGGCACAGGGAGAACACTCACACAGAAAGGATGCTGGTCGCCCAGGAATTGAACCCAGGCTCTCCTTGCTGTGAGGCAACGTGCATCCCCCCCCAATAAAGCAGAAAGTGAAAAACAAATTACTGACCAGAGTTTCTCTAGAGAACCCCAGTTTGGCTCAGAGTTCTTGTGTCCCAGCCTTATACAGTTGGAAAACCGTGGAATATGGGTCGACACCAAAGTTCACTAACACAGCTAGCTTAGAGACACTTCCAATAAAACATACACAGCAGCTCTTCTAAAACAGAAACAACACAGTACCTAAATGTAGCTAGCATGAGCTAGAAGTCAGCTAACTGCTTGTATGCCTTCCCAGAGTAGAAGCTGAGATGTTGACAGGTTTTGGTGGCATGTTTGACAGCTAATAACAATGCACTGACTTTGTTGCAGGGAAAATGTTCTCAAGTACTGTAACGAAAGCAGTTCCTGTAATTTGATACTTTCCACCAAGGACAGAATGTAAAATGTAAACTGATGCTGAACTTGAGCTCACGTCCCCTCTCACCATGTGCACGTTAACCTGACCCAACCCTTATGTTCACATATGGAGTGATCTGCCTTAAAATGCCCGTAACAGACAGAAAACAAAAACAGCCCACTGGTTTATTCTCCTCTTTGGAAAATTGTCATGTCATGTTGCCCTCTTCAGTCTGAGCCATCCAAGCTGGCTGAATAAGGGGACCTCAAAAAGCATTTTGAAATAAATAGATTTAGTTTTTTAGATTTTATACTTTCTATAATTATACACATTTTCCATTATTATCCTTCAAGTTCTTCTTCTTCCTCTTATCTACTTCTGGTTTGAGTTATCCCCCCCCACCCCCATCCCCCCGCCTCTATAAAAGTGGTGCGCATCTGTTGTGTGACTTAGTTGTTGATGGTAGATGGCTATTAGTGTCTGCTCACTAGTTCTGAACAGCTTAAAATGAAACCAAAACCTAGATTTAATACAACTTATTTAAATCTATATTTTCAGTTGTTTTCTAATCACAGTAATTGTTTTAAATAGAGACTCCAATTCTTTAATTTGAATTACTTTATTCTTATGGAGAATCTCATTCTTACTGATGTACAGCAAAACCTCATTAAAAGCAAATCAAACAACCCCACAAGTATCATAATAATGTTTTCCTTTCATTCATTATATATATATATAAAAGGAAAACATTATTATGATACTTGTGGGGTTGTTTGATACTAGTGGGATTGTCTGATCACACGTTTAAAAGCTATTCAGGAGTTTTCCTTCAAGTATTTAAGAGCTAGTAAGTAAGATATCCTTGCATGTTTTCCGGCATCTGTGATTTTATTTCCTGCATGTCTGCTTTTTGTTGTAGTAGTGTTTTGAAAATGGCCAGTGCCCAGGCTTTACACATGAAATAATGGTTCATGGTTAGTTATTTTGAGTGTCGGTCAAATGACCTTCTCTTGTAGGTGATTCGCTACATTAGGTGATTAAACGCACCAGACTCTTTGACGATAGGCAGGCCTAGGCTGCTGCTAATAACTGCATACTCAAGAGCATCTTGTTAAGAAGCTGATTGGCTGAACTCTGACTTTACAGAGACCTAATTTGCTGGTTGTTTACTCTTTTGAGAGCTGATTGGCTGGACTCTGTTGGTGATTCTTTTGCTTTCGCGAGAATGGATTTCCTGGTTTCTTGCTTTTCTGAGACTCGACTGGCTAGACTGCTGCCCTACTGACAGGCAACCGATTGGTTGGGTTTCAACTTTTTTGAGACCTGATTAGTGGGACCCCTGCATTGTTAAGAGCTAAGTGGCTGGCCTCTTGCTTTCCTGAGAGTTGGTCTCTAGCCTTACTGAAAGCTAATTGGCTGGTCTCTCGTTTTTCTGAGAGCTGATTTGCTGGTTTCTTGCTTTGCCAATCTACTGCCAAGTGTCAGAAACCGCATAGGCAAGCCTATTTGAGATTACTGAGCAACTCATCTCAGTCTGAGGTGAGAGTGTGATGATTGAGGCTTGCAGGTAGCATCATGCCAATTGTTGGGGTAACAGCTTCAACTACCTGTTAGTGTGATTAACCTTAAAGCTCTAGTGAGAAACTAAAAAAGCAAACCTCAGACACCAAACATGTCTTGGTTGACCGGTTACATTTGCAAGTTCAGTTCAGTCTTCCTTCAGTTTGTTCTGTTAGACTGTGTAGTTTGTTTTTGTAAGGTTTTCTATCAATTGCTGCATAGCTTATATGCTGTGTGTGTGTGTGTGTGTGTGTTCTGTCGTTCACTCTTGGCTGTGGGGCGGTCCATCTGTGATGCATTTAAAAACTTAACTCCTCTGAACTCAGCCAGCTTTAACCCTCCACCCCCACTTTCTTTTTCCACAGTTCTCTCCAGACTGCTGCACAACTTCTGTTGTGCTCTCTACTGTCATTTGTTTGTTTGTTTGTTGCTTTATATACATGTAAGCTGTCTCTATGGAGAAGGCTTGCTGCAATCTCACAGTAACAGATTTAGTAGGGTTTGTTTGAAACCAAAATTTCTGGCCCCACAAACAGAGGGGTGTTTTTTTGGTTTGTTTACTTATTTATTTATTTTCAGTGCTGGTTGCAATTTCATAGTTGAACAAGCAGAACATATTGTAGAGAAGTTGACTGGCCAGAATCTAGCTTTGCTGGGAGCTGATTGTGCAGTGTTGCATACAGCTGATAGGCTCTCTTACAGCTGATCCTCCAGCCTAGCTAAAAGCTGGTTGGTTGGACTTCATCTTTGCCAGGAGCTGATTGGCTGGTCTTTTGCCCTGGGCAGCATTACTAAGAGCTGGTTGGCCAGACCCTAGGTTTACTGAGGGCTGATTGGCATGGACTGTCGTGACTTGGTGTCTCCTTCCTTGTGGACAGCTGATTGGATGACCTCCTGGCAGAGAGGTTTTCCTGCCTCTCTGAGGTCTGATTGGCCAATCTCCTCCATTGCAGACAGCTGATTGGCCAATCTTTTGCCTAGTTGAGAACCGTCTGGTTTCCTAATTTGCTGAGAGGTGATTCACCTGCCTTGTTGAGATCTACATAGTTGGTCTCTTAATTTCCCGAGAGCTGACTGGCCTGCAGGAAGGCTCAAAGCAGGCTGGACTTTTATTGTTTTGCTGAGAACCCATTGGCCAGTTTCCAGTCATGCCAAAAGGTGACTGGCCAGTCTCCTGCCTTGCTTTGAGCTGACTGGTCAGTATGAACTCTAAAGTTGAGAGCCAGCTAAGTCTTCTGCCCCACAAAAAGCTGATTGCCTGGTTTCTTACCTTGCTTTGAGCTGATTGGCATGTCTTATAACTTGCTGTCCTCTTATTAGCTGGTTTCCGGCCTTGCTAAAAGCTGATTTGCTGAATTCAAACAGTTCTGACAGATTTAATTTCTCTTACCCGCTTCATAAACCGCATGTTTCTGAAGCTGTACTGTAGCTGGTCACAGAGGAAAATATGCTGTGGTTTATGATATTCCTCAGAATAAATCTTTATAATGATGTTTACCAACTGCCCCAATGTGTTTTACATTAAAATCAGGCTGTAGATGTAGAGAAGAGACACGGGTTGGTCTACTTATTTAAATAAGACATTTCTGAACTGTTTGATATGGATATTACCGTAGTATATCTGATTTCAATAATGCTGAGCAATGTTCCACAATTAAATTCTGAGGTCCAGATATAAAGCATTAAAAATCTCATAATGTAACCACTCCTCAAGCTCATAGACCAGACTCCTCTCTCTCTCCATCTGTATCTGTCTCTCTCTCTCTCTCTCATTTTGTGTTCAGTTCAGGTTGTCTAATGGGGTTTACTTGCATTATCTGCCAATAAAGACAAGAATGCATGAGGACAAGACTGATATAACAGTATTAGCAATAATAATATTACTGCTAATAATAATAATAATAAGTAGAACAACCAACAGTAAACCACAAAGAAGCAAACATGTGTTTAAATAATTAAATATTGAATCTCATGGTGGCCCACTTGCACTTTTTGTTGCCATATATCGCCACACTGGATCTCTGTGCTTGTTACTGGTGTTGGCAAAATGAACAAGAACTGACGTATATGGGTCGGTAAACATGCTGTTAACCGTTCCGAAGTTCTGTTTAATGTAGACTAACACCAAAGCTTACAATAAACATTAAATGCAGACACCTGTTTATTTTAATGTTGAAGACCGGTTTACTCTTGCCTGATTGGCTAAACGCGATGTGGCAACCGGACAAATTTGCACAAAGTGGAAATCTGCTGAACACAGCGACACAGATTTTGCCGTGCTGCAGTTGCCGTGCACCACGTGGATCCAGCAGAGTCCTGCATTGAAATGTACAGGATGCAGTGCAGTGAAGTTCCAGTGGACACGCACCATTAGAGCCGCTGCGTTAACTGTCCTGAGATTATATAGATACACTGTCTCTTTTTCCTCTCTCTCACTCTGTCATCACTCCTTCCATCCTTTATCCTCTTTCTTTCTGTTTTTCCTTCGTTCTCTCTGTTTCTTTCTGCTTGGTTTTGATCCTATTTCTCTCTCCTTTCATTGTGTTTCTGTCCTTCTTTCCTTCACCGATTCTTTCCTTCACTCTCCCTCAATGCTTCATCCACTTAATTATCATTTCTCTCGTTTAAGCTTTCATTTTCTTTCCCTCATTCCTTCCCCTTTTCCTCTCTCACTCTTTTTCTCCCTCTTCTTTCTCTTCCCTTCTGTTCCTCTCATATATCTTACTCATTTCTGTCTTTCTCTCTCCATATGTAATCCGCTGTTTCTTTTCTGTCTCTCTGACTTTCTCCTCGCTCTCTCTCTCTCTGACTTTCTCCTCTCTCTCTCTCTGACTTTCTCCTCTCTCTGTCTCTCTCTCTCTCTGACTTTCTCCTCTCTCTCTCTCTGAGTCTGTTCAGCTTGTGTTGAGTGCATTGCTGTATCTGTGGCTTTGAAGAATAAAGGCCAGTGATGGAGGGTGAAATTGCTTTGGCTGAAGGCTTGTAATGCTCACTCTGTATTAATTCAGCAGAGTGTGCATGTGCGTGTGTGTGTGTGTGTGTGTGAATGCTGGACCCGCCGTTTCAGTTAAACTGGCCATGAGAAACAAACCCCAGTGCATTCCTTTCAGATAAGTAAGGAAAACCTTTAAAGCTGAACTAATAATACTGCAACGCTTTTGTTGACCTGAGGTGATGAAGATGGAAAGGTTTAGTGAAGATTTTGAGGTGACCGAGCTCTAGCTATGATCTATGTCAGAAACCAAGCTAGTCCATGTTACATCACTTAACAATTCAACAGGGTTGGAGAAGAGTGTGTGATGATAAAGGCATGAAGGTAGCACCGTGATAATTGGTGGGGTATAGTCTTCTAGTACATGTTACATGTACATTAGCCCATCAAAAGCCCTTACACCAATGTTGCTCTTTTTAAAATCGCATATGCAAACAATAGCTGAAAAATGAACAGTAGCCATTGGCTATTAGACTCAGGCATTTGGGCCACCAAAGCTTTCATATCTCACACATTACATTAAATGCATGACTTTAACATGAAAACGTTTTTAAAAATGTATAAATCTATTATAATAAATTAATATAAAAACACATTGACTGTAAATACTGTGATATATATATATATATATATGTGATTGTCACGCTTCCGGGTCTTCCCGGTCCTTTCGCCCTCCCGGACTCCACTTCCCAAAGGGCTACTCTCGATGACGTCGCACCCACGTGCTCCCAAGCGGGAGTTCCCGTTCACTCTCGGTCACCTGAGTTCTAGTTCAGCTGCAGTTAATTACCATTCATATATATACCCCGTGTTTCCATTTGTTCATTGCGAAGCTAACTCGTTAGCAATTCTGAGCATACTTTCTGGTTTATTGACTTCCTGGTTTTCGACTTCCTTTCGTCTCTTTACTACCCCTTTGGATCTTTCCGTATTCTGCCTCTCTGATTCTCGACCTCTGCTTATTCCCTTTGACTTTCCCTCTCGCCTCGCCCTTTCATCTTGGTAGCCCTCGCTGTCTGCTCTTCCTGGTTTTGACCTGTGCCTGTCCCTGACCTCGTTCTTAGCCCTACCCTTGCTGCTGGTTTGGTATTGCTGTTTGGATTAATCACCTCTATTGTTAATAAACTGCCCTGGCTTTTAGCTCTGCAAGCGTCGCTCCGGGGTCTTTTAGTCCTGACAATATTCTATAATTTTCAAAATAATTGATATAAAAATAAACACCCCACATCATGATATCCCCCCCCAAACATCTTCCGCGAAAGAGACTGAAAAATCTCTGTACTTATGAACAGATCTGTAGGTGTTGCAATAATGGTCTAAAATCTAAATAATTTATTTTATATCTTAATGGCCAATTTGGATCAAATACGGAAGAACTGGTGCCTAAGCACATACGTGATGTGAAAAGTAATACTTCTTCTCTATCTTCTATAAAATTCAACAATTCAGCTGATAACAGTGCTGACCTGCAGACAGGCTAATTTTCCTCATTGCACTTTGTAAATTGCGTGCTTGGCCTGCATATTCAGCCGTTCTGGGATAACGCATGCATTGGCCCTTCGAAAGACAGACAGATGGGACTGTTCACTGTAGCTTTTAGCTTTAATCGCTGCCCTCACAAAGCAGTTTCAGTTTGCTATCATGCTTGGAAACAGTGCAAACAGTCAAATTATCATAGCACAGATTTATACTTAATGTGATTACACTCGCTGATCTCAGCAGGGTGGAAACTGACACTACTGATTTTTTGCTTGATTTTAAGATTTTCCCTCAATGAAAATCACATGCATTTCCAGTAAGGGAATGAACATTGTAAAAAAAATGATGCAGCAGAACTGCAACCTTCAGACTGGTGTATACAATACAAAGCTTTATACACTCGTTCTCACTGTTCTTACCTTTTTTCATTCTATTAAAAATCCATATACTTTTGCTCCGACTTTCCATGTCCAACTGAGACCACAAGTTTAACAGAAAACGAAACTGTAATTGAGAAAGACAGCAATGTAGATGCATCCTTGCTTTCGTTAGATTAGATTCAGAGACACTGGAGAGAGTGTGTGACACCACAATGCAGAGTATATTTGAATGTATAGATGGTGCTG
This sequence comes from Semaprochilodus insignis, assembly GCA_034552555.1. NCBI lineage: Eukaryota > Metazoa > Chordata > Actinopteri > Characiformes > Prochilodontidae > Semaprochilodus > Semaprochilodus insignis. The sequence goes on along the minus strand of CM067474.1, from coordinate 9,121,620 downwards.
ATATTGCACAGAAATGAGGATTAAATGTGATGTATGTCTGTTATCTTGGTGAACAATTATAATAAGCAACTACTGTATTGGCTATAAGCCAGTGTCTTGCAATCAGCAACAAAGCAAAGACATCTATCATCTCACTAGTGTTGATCTAACAACTTAGCTTGCTAGATACACTACTTAGCAAGCGTAGCTAGGTAATTCAGTGCCGTTCTACTTGACATTTGGTCAGTGCTTTTGTCTTTTTTACCTTCTTATGGACTACACATGCAAATTAGCCAAGTTGAACTGGTACATGTAAAGCAATTGCTTTATCTCAAGGGTCATATTTGGCCGACGAGTATATCATTGCTGTCCAAAGAAAAACATGTATCTCCATTTTGTCAGTTTCTACTTTAATGCATCATATGAACACAGCAGCTGTCGTTTACATTGTGTGAAAATTTCTTGATGAATGGACCAACAGAAATGGCCAAGAATTGCTTGGAAAAAAGTTGGTAACTTTGCTCCACTACTAGTAGATCTAGACGTAAATCTGCCTTCCCTGCTGAAAAGACTGAAGCTCCCTGATCTAAACTGGTTCATGCTGGTCTGGTGCTAGTTTGTTGCTGGTTTAGCTGGTCACCCAGAAAGTTCATGCAGGCTAACCACCATATCAGCATTCAAAATACAGCTAATGCTGTTTTTAGATGATCAGCCGATAACTTCCATTGCTCTTGATTAGCATGCCAGCATCCAAATCACAGCCAACTTCGCTAATTTGTGTCTTTTATACACAGCATAGGAATCAAATTAAAATCCATAGGAAGACACTTTTGATTAGCAAGTGTAAATGCAGTGGTTAATTTTATCAGGTTACTATCCAGATACAAGTCACATGAAACGGCTAGGTGTAAACAGGGTTGTGGTATGAATTGAATAGGACGCATATTTGCCTTTACTGCATCGGTTTTGTGCCAGCTCTGTGTTCTCCTGTCTCTTGCTAACTGTATGATTACCATGGGGGAATATCAACTTCTATTACTCATTAGCTCTATTGGCCTCGTAGCTCCAGTGTAAAATTAAAAAAGCAAATTTTAGGCACCAAACATACCTGACTAATTTTGGGCTAAGAGGGGAAACTCCACTTAAATTGCACTTTGGCCAAATTGTACCTTTAAATATCTGAGCAAACAATGGATGAAAAGTAAGGGCACCAACAGGTAAATAAGAGCTGCTGCTAAGGTTAGCTTGAGATAGCATCCATTAACAGTAACAGTTGAAGCTAAAATTAAAGCTAAGATTCACAGTGTGCGGTGAGTGGGGCCGAAAAGTGCTGTGTGTCATTTCTGAGCCTTGTTGCACGTTTCTGTTTCTGTGCCAGCTCTGTGCTCTCCTGCCTCTGAGACACATATAAACCCGGATTAACGGCCCTGAGGCAGTTTCAGACCTTTTATAGTTCTGTGCGTGTGTGTGAGACGGTTCTGCTCCACACCGCTGGACCCCCTGAGCTAGCTAACATCCTTATTTGGGCACAGCCTGCTTGGGCTTCCTCCTGGATTGTGTCAGCCAGCTGTAATGAAGAGGGATGTGTGTGTTGGGCTCTTAGCACTGAGCCGGTCAGCTGTGACTAGGCGCCAAAGCTTTCCAAAGAGCAAAATTTACAAAGGATCTTAAGACAAACAGAAGTTTATGGGAGATATTCTCAAATTCAGTTGTTAAAAAAAGCTAAGGTAATATTCTTGTAGGAAAGTCTCACAAAGACCCAAATATGTGTCCATATTGGCTACTGTTGTGAGGTTGGACAAGGTATATTCAGGGTTGGGATATAAGTGTTGGGAATGCGTATTCCGAAATTAAGTATCCGTATTTAGTCCAAGTTCGATTTTATAACAGCAATATTCAGAATGCTAAAATATAAAATTGGCGCATACTCTAAAGACGAATGACTGTTTTACAAACATTGAAGTTCCTACAGCCTACAGAGTACACTGATAAATCAGTGTGATGAACTCGTAAAAGATTTTATTATTGGTATATGACAAATTGTTTTGTTTTTTTTTTCTTTGCAATTATTTGGCAAAAAAAAAATTTTTTAATTATTTTGCAAAAATGATCTTTGCTCCCCCACCAATAGAGCAAAATCTACCTTCACTTCTAAACTGGTTTATGCTGGCGTGGTGCTAGTTTGTTGATGGTTTTGCTGGTCATCCATCAAGTTCATGCTGGCTGACTACCGTAGCGGCATTCAGAACACAGCTAATGCTGTTTTTTTCAAGATCTCCCATTGAGTTGTATGCTGTTGAGTAGCATACTCTTATTCAAAACACAGCCAACCTTTTTTACAAACAGTTCCTACAGCCTGAGTACACTGATAAATCAGTGTGATGAACCAGTGACAGGTTTTGATATTGGGATATGACAAACTGTTTCTTAGTTTATGAGCTGGCAGAGGAATTTTGGGAGCAACAGTGGGATTGTGGAAACAGCAGATAAAGTAATGTTGATTTTTTTTTCTCGTTAAATATATCAGAATCAAATGAAAAAAGCAATTAGCATTTTTTCCTATGTGCCCATCAATATGTACTCTAAATGTACACCCATCAGCCGTAACATTAAAACCACCTCCTTGTATCTACACTCACATTTATGGCATTTAGCTGACGCTCTTATCCAGAGCGACTTACAAGGGTATTCATCTTACAGGTAGGCCAATGTACTGTTAGGAGTCTTGCCCAAGGACTCTTATTGGTGTAGCACAGCATAGTAACACAGACTTGGAATCGAACCTCCATCTCCCAGATAGTGTATTAGCTCCCTGGTGGGTAGGGGTCTTATCCACTGAGCCACACCAACCGCAGTGGACCAGAGACTGACCATATAGGAGCACTGTGTAGTTCTACAGTTACAGAAAACAATCCATCTAACTCTCTGCATACTTTGTTATCCCCCTTTTACACTGTTCTTCAATAGTCAGGACCCTCACAGGACCACCACAGAGCAGGTATTATGTGGGTGGTGGATCATTCTCAGCACTGCAGTGACACTGACGTGGTGGTGGTGTGTTAGTGTGTGTTGTGCTGGTGTGAGTGGATCAGACACAGCAGTGCTGCTGGAGTGTTTAAACACTGTGTCCACTCACTGTCCACTCTATTAGACACTCCTACCTTGCTGGTCCACCTTGTAGATGTACAGTCAGAGACGATAGCTCATCTGCTGGTGCAGAGGTTGTGTTGGTCATCCATAAGTCCTTCATTGGTGGTCACAGGACGTTGCCCATGGAACGCTGTTGACTGGATACTTTTGGTTGGTGGACTATTTTCAGTCCAGCAGTGACACTGAGGTGTGTAAAAACTCCAGCAGCACTGCTGTGTCTGATCCACTCACACCAGCACAACACACACTAACACACCACCACCACGTCAGTGTCACTGCAGTGCTGAGAATAAGGACACAACATCACACTTAAATCACAATATCTACATTTATAATCTATTTTATTTCATGGGCAGATGAAAATGAAAAGCTGTATATACTATATACTATACACATTGGTTGTAAATACTGTGATATATCGTCGCTGTCCAATGAAAAACATGTATCTCCACTTTGGTCCATTTTTACTTTTAGGCATCATTTGAACACATCAACTGCTGTTTACACTGAGTGAGAATCTCATGATGAACGGACCAACAGAAATGGCCCAAAACTGCTTGGAAAGACGTCTGGTTCCATTGACTTCCATTAAAGTTAAATGAGGTTTTTGGAGATACTTGTTTTTCGACAGCGACGATATATTCTATACACCCCACATCATAATATCCCCAAACCTCCTACCCAAAACAGACTGAAAAATCTCTTTACTTATGACCAGCTCTGTAGGTGTTGTAATAAGTGTCTAAAATCTAAATAATTATTTATATCAGACAGCATGGAAATATCATATTTCCATCATATTTTTAAATAAGCTACTTGGTCATTTTTCATGTAGCCTATTAGCAGCCAGTCATAATGGTGTGACGTACTTGATGTACTTGGAATAGGCTTTAATCTGTTATTTCAGTTGTGTTATTATCTTAGCATCTGAAACCTGAACAGAAATGGTGGAAGATGAGAAGTGAAGAAGTGAAGCTAGAGAATCTTGTTGACAACATATTGGAGTAAATGCAAAAGCAGCATAGAGAAATCACGGTATTAAAGGAGAAGAGCGGATTAACTGGTGGAGGTAGATGTGTTTTTTGTATAAGCTTTATGGGGTTTCTTAGAAAAAGAGAATGAAAATCCAATACTAGTCTTTTTTCTCTAAACTGAGGAGAAATAGAGATACGCTGCCAAATGTAACAATGTTTTGGACACCGTTGTTGAAGCTGAACTTGCTATCTGGCCAAACACAACATATCCAACATTAGGAAACATGTGGATCATGTAATCATTGCATGGAGGCCATATGGCCAAAGAACACACACTATCTCTCTCTCACACACACACACACACACACACACACACACACCTTTTTGCTTAAACTATTATACGCTGGCCATGTGCCAAACCTGCAGAAACGGATATTATTGGCTGTGAGGTTCAGGGGCCTCTGACTTGTTTATTTGTTATTAGATTTACATCCTTTGTGATTAGAAATGAACAGCACAGAATACAGTTTTCTTCTGTTTCTTGATGGCTATATACCTAAAATTTAGGTATTAACCTCCACTTACCCCAAATGTACTCAATCAGCCACGTTTCTGAAGTTTGGTGTGTGAACTTTGCTACTTTAGTTTTAGCTCTGGAGCTGCATGGTTAGTATGTCATATGTAACAAATAAAGTTTAGTAGCATCTCCGCAGTTAGCCTGATGCTACCTGCATGCTAAATCATTACGTGCTCACCTCAAAGTGTGTTGTGCTGTTAAGTAATATCAGATTTCTTTTCAGACACTCCTATCCAGAGCAACTCACAATTTCATTATTTCTTAAACAGGTATTCGATATAAGCATTAGGAGTCTTGCCCAAGGACCCTTATTGGTATAGTATAAGGTGCTTGCCCAGGTAGGGGACCAAACCCCAGTCTACAGCGTGGAAGGCCAAGATGTTTACCCACTAACCCTGCTAACCACCAACCACCACTGTACTGGTTTATGTGGTTTGCAGCGGTGTACACAGTACAGAGAAACTGTAATTAAGTAAGAGTACAGGTATTGTATTAAATTCTTACTTAATTAGAAGTGGAAGTGTGGAAATAAAATGAAAAGCGTACTTTTTAGGTCCAAAAATGTAATAAGTAAATATAAAATAAGAAAATATATTTGAAAACATAATAATAAGAATACTTATAATAAGAATACTTATAATAATAATATATAACAATAAGAATATTTATTATTCTTATATATTCTTATAAAATATATAAGAATACGTGAGTATTATACCCCTCTGAACACAGTCCAGAGTCTCTGCTGTGCTTAATAATTCAATTTCATTGGGAAACAGACAAGTATAGACTGCAGGCAGGCCAGTCTAGCACCTGCACTCTCCCCAATCACAATAGCATCGCCTGTTACCCACTTACCTATGGAAAGTTCCAAAATAGGTCTTTTTGATCATTCAGCAAACTTCCCGGTTTTACGTCTTCTGTCCCAGCTTTGTTCTTTGAATGATTTGCCAGCATCACATTTGGAATGAATATATATTTACAAAAATCTCCACTTTCTTTTTTTATTAGCATTTTGGAACTTTAAATAAAAATGGACCAAAAGCACATTAGCATAGGTAAAACAGAAGTAGCTAAAGACTGGATTTTGTCCGTTTTTTAGTCCATGTTTGTAGTTAACATTGTCAGAAACCATGCAGATTGAACATTTAACATTGTTTAAGGACTTCAGTTCTGTTGCTAAGCTTATGCTAAACCTTCATTACTTGTTAGCTACATTAGCTTTGTAGTTCCAGTGCTGAAACAAAAAAAAATAGGTTTCTGATACCTTGGTTATCTTGGCTGATCAGCTTCATTTGAGGTCGAGAGGGAAAAAAATGGGTAAATCTGATTTTTGGCCAAAGTATCACGTTAAGGCATTTGGCTGAATGAGCAGTGTGTTTCGGCCAAGGCGTTTTTGATCCGTTCTGGAGTAGCAGTCGTATAAATCAGTGTCCAGTCAGGAAATCGATAAGCCTTTTTATGGACTGTAGTGAACGGAGACACACAGTGATGAACAGTTGTGTGACAGTTTTGCTGACAGGAACTTCTTTTTTGTGGTGAAGGAACCTCAGCATGTCCCCTTTACTCTCGCTGCTAGCCAGGTTTTTGCTAGCTTTAAAAAAATCCTTCAAATTATCCCTGATTTTATGGCTCAAACATGATTCTCATGAGGTGGTTTTCCCTAAAACACAGGTTCCCAAACTCTTTTCATGCCAGGAGCCACATGTAGAGGTAATGTTTGCCCTGTGATACCAAATATTCTGTGAAGTAAGACATTAATGCACCAAAAGAGGTACTAATCTTTCAGCCCACTTTTACCAAAGTCATTATGGGAAAATCTGTCCAGCACCCACGGGCAGTTATTTCCAGTCATACAACACCAGGCTGCTGTCTCTTTGAAAGGGGGAGAGAAGTAGAAAACCAAAACTAAAAGCCACACTAATGTTCGTTCTGACCACTGCACATGTGCATATCAACACGATGAGAGGAGATGATTGGCTCACCTTACTGAAGGGCGGGAATTCCTTTGTGAACAGTCACCATGTTGAGCGTCACAAGAGTCATAATTCAACCAGTGATCTGTACGGTGGCCAAAAAGGGCAAAACAAATGAACGTTTCAGAAAACAAAATTACAAAAATAAAAAAACGTCTAAGCGACGTCTAAACCACTTAGAGCTGGAGATGTTAATGAAGGTAAGTGGGCTGTAACGCTAGCTATAGTGGAGAACCAGCTAGCTAGCTTAAAACGGCTGAGAGCTTTTACAGCCCACTGTTTACAGCCCACGTGGTTTAGAGTCGCCTGTTCGTCTCTTTCTTCCGTCTGCTCTTTAAACACTCTAAAGACTTTCAACAGGAACAACAGAAGCGTGTCAGCTGGATAAAACACGTACCACAAATGGACAAAACATGCTTTAGTGTTGTGACCATCCCAAACTCCACCCACTCTACCACCGCCAAACAGTTTGATTGACAAGGGTCCGCAACAAGCACTTCCTGTGTATTAGACCCGCCCTTTCCTCAGAATTCCCAGTTTGTAAAAGTGTTTCGGTACTGGTAAAAGTGTTTCACGTCTCGTAAAATTGTTTTTACTTTTGTAATTTTGTTTTCTGAAATGTAATCTTTTTTTTTGTCTGTCAAGGCACAAAGAACTTGGCACGACGCGAGCTAAAAGTCGGAGGGGTTTTATTTAACAAACAGGAAGCCGAGCACAACAGCAAATAACAAGCACACATATAAACAGGGCAATGCCGGGTCAAGAACGAGAGACTAGCAGGGGTCAAAGCCAGGAGATCAAACAAGCCAGCAACTGAATTCGAAGGGAAATCCAAGAGAATGATCAGAACACAAAAGGAGGGTCAGAACCAGCGGAAAAGAGCAGACAGAGCCAAAGGGAGAATCGAGAGAGAGAAGGTCAGAGACGAAGGGAAGTCAGAGCCAGGTAAATCCATAGGTAAGTGACAGGGCCACCACGCGGAATTGCAAACAGTGTTTGGCAAAACTTCGCAACGTGTGTGTGTGAGAGGGGTTTATATACAGGTCTGTAAATGATGACAGGTGACGCTAATCAAAACTCAGGCAGCCTAGACCGTGACTGATTGGATGACTGGGGACATGTGGGTGTGACGTCATCAGGTAGTGGAGTCCGGGAGATCTGCGGTGTCAGGGAGACCCAGAGGCGTGACATTGCCCTTGTAAAATAGTTTGTTCTTTTGTAATTTTGTTTTCTTGAATGTAATTTTTGTTTTCATTTGTAAATTTGTTTTTATTTTTGTAATTTTGTTTTCTGAAATGTTAATTTGTTTTGCACTTCTCGGCCACTGTAGATCTGTGCCAATCTTTGGCCTTTACTCCTTTATGGTACACATGGTCAACAAATGCAATAGTATACCTTAATAAAACATGCATAGTGTACTGTATGTGAAATTGGCGTGTAGAAAAAGAACCAAAAACAAAAATTAGATTCAGACGTTGTTAAACACATTAGTAAATTTAATTACTATTTAGTTGGACATTACAAGCCTTTTTTTTTTTTTTTTCTGATCTGTGTTGTCGACCAGATTAGAAGGCTAGCCAATTCTCTATATAGGCTAATGCTAGCTTGGTATGGCAGCAAAACGGATTGTATATATAGCTTTTTGTATATATTCTAGTGGAAGGCAGCCACTGTACTTGAAACATGGTGACCATGCGTTCTACATGCAAGCTCACCAGACAAACAAGTTGTCAGCTGCAACTGATAGCGTGTTATACCTCCACAAGCACGAATCACAGCTGTGGCATGGACTGGACAAGGTGACATCAATGCTCAGTCAGTCTTGCATCAAAGAATTGGTCAGTTGGTCCAGATTTGGTGGATGCCTTCCCTGGCTTAATTCTGAGGAGAATTCCCTGTAGACTGGGATTTTAGCCACTGCTGGTAGACCCGTATGACCGTACACTTCCATACACCTTCAGCTACTTCCTTCACACTACATCCTTTGGCATGTCCAAATGTCTCTGTATGTCTCAGCACTACTAGTATCTCACTTGGTAAGCGGGGAGGTCTCAGAACAAACGATGTGGTTATTAGGATGAATCAGAGTCAGGCGGAGGACTCAACAGTGCTGAGAATAAACAATGCGATGATGAGTTCTGTTTAGCAGCTGCTTTTGGCACATATAATGTAATCAGTTAATACATTTCAACCTTAATATTTTATACTTGTCTAATAAAACAAGTTGGAATCATTTATGCATGAACATTTGGATCAAAGTATCCCTCAAATGATGGAAAACACTCAGTCACTGTCCAAACTAAGCTGTGCATTATAGTGTTCATTTATGTGTGCATGTGTCTTTTAGCCTATATGTGTTTTTAGAGGAAGCGCCTGAGTGTGTGTGTGTGTGTGTGTGTGTGTGTGTGTGTGTGTGTGTGATCTGAGAGTTGTGAAGCTCCATCATAAACACTCCAGCATGCATAAAAGAGCCATGGTGTGTGTTTAAGAGGGCTGAGATCAGAGAGAAAAGCACAGGGAAAAAACCCTATAAAATCCTCTACAACACTACACCTCCATACAGCACCTACTAATGAGAGAGAGAGAGAGAGAGAGAGAGAGAGAGAGAGAGAGAGAGAGAGAAAGAAGGGAGAGATAGAGCAAGAGAGGTAATGGAAGGGGGTGAGAGGACATAAAAAGAGTTTAGAGAGAGTGTAGAAAAGGAAAAGAAAGAGGGAGTGAGAGAGTAGACAAGAAAGGGAGAGTGGAGAGAAAAAGAGAGAGACAAAATAGATAAAAAGGGAGAGATAGAGGAAAGAAAGGCACAGGAAAGAGAGAGGGAGAGGGGAGAAAGAGAGTGGCACGGAGAAAACAAGGGAGAGGGAAAGAGGGAGAGAAGAAAGACAAGAGATAAAAAAACGGATTTAAGAAGAAAAAGAAGATAAAGGTAAGGAGTAAAGAGTGAAGAAAGATAAAAGAGAGAGAGATAGAGGAGAAAAAGGCACAGGAAAAGTTCAGAGTGGAGAGAAAGAGAGATAAAGACAGTGGGAGAGAGAGGGGAGGATGAGAGTGGTACAGAGAAAACAAGGGAGAGGGAAAAGGGGAAAGAAGAAAGAGATAGAAGAGACAAGGGGATTTGAGAAGAAAAAGGAGAGAAAGACAGAAAAATAAGAGAGAGAGAAGAGAAAAAGAAGAGTGAGATGAAGATGGGGATAGAGGGGAGAGAAAAACGTAAGAGTAGAGAAAAGGAAAACGAAGGGAGAGCGAGAGATAGAGAGAGATATGAGAAAGAGGAGAACAAGATAAAGATAGGGAGAGATAGAGGAGAGAATGAGACAGAGAGGAGAGAAAGAGGGAGATAAAGACAATAGGAGAGACAGGAGAGAAAGAGAGCGGTAAAGTAAGGACAAGGGAGAGGGAAAGAGGGAGAAGAGAAAGAGATAAAGAGAAACAGAAAAATAGACAAACAAACAGAGGTGAGAAAGGGATGAAGAAATGGAGAGAGAAGAGAAAGGGACAGAAAAAGTAGAGAGAAGTGAGAGAGATAAAGAGAGTGGAAGAGAGAGCAGAGAAAGAACTGAGAAAGAAAGAGGGAGCGGAGAAAGAGAAAGGGCAAAAAAAGGAGAGAAAGAGAGACATGAAGAAGGAGGGGGAGAGAGGAGAGAAAAAGAGTGAGAGAAAGAAAAGGAACGAAAGAGAAAACAAGAGATAAGGGGGAGAGATAGTAGAGAAGAGGGAAGAGATAGAGAGAGAGAAGAGGGAAAGAAAGAGAGAGAGAAGAGGTGAACGATGCTTCTGTGTTGCCTTCGTTTCTCTCTTAAGATTGTTTTCATTAGCAAATGATATAATGGACACATCAAGTAGCCAACTCAGCATCTACAGACACCACAAGGGGGCGCCGTCCTGGACTGCTCAATGTCTCTGAGTCCCACTAATTATCTTAATATTACCACATTACATTAAACCCAGAACGAGACCACAAGCATTTTTCGTATGTGGCCAAAATGTACACGTGTGCAAGGTCAGATATTTTAAAGGAAGTCTGTTTAATTTGTGAGCTGGCGTTGCCGGCCTGATTACATGGTACAGTTTAGTTTAGCTGGTATAAACCATGTAATAGATCCATTTAATTACCTGTTCAATTGAGTTGTATTCTGCTGAATCAGCTCCTGTGATTAGCGCTGAGCCGTTTTTGGTTGTGTGTTAGAGCTGGTTTAAGCTGTAGGGCTGAAAAACTGAGCGAAACTGATCAGACCTACATTATTTCACTCCTGAGAACACAGATCACCAACGGCAACCAAATAGATCTTAAACGTGTCCTTTGCTATAGGCCTATTTGTTGAGCATATAGGCTCCAAACAACTGACCCAAGTGCCACGATTGCAGACACTGAGCGAGCAGTAATGCCCTAAATGAGTCATCCTGTTAATGCCAGCATCGTTGGCAGACGACTACATGACGCAGGACTACATGCACGCAGACTGTCAGTGTCGCCAAAGACTGCTATGGTGTGTCATGTGGGTCATCTTCAGTGACGAGTCCCGCTTTTGTCTCGGTGGAGATGACCAACGAATCCGTGTGTGGAGGCACCGTGGTCAGCACCGAGATGAACGGTTTGTTGTCACATGTCCAGAAGGCCTGGTGTCACTCCACCTCCACCCCTACCGCACCATCTGCAGGAACTGTGTGAGGATATTCAAGCTGCATGGGATGGCTTATCGCAGGACACCATTAGGAACCTCTACAGCTCCATGCCGAGACGTCTGATATGTTGCATTAGCAAACATGGCGGCCTGACGCCATACTGAGAGACAGACTTCTGTATGCGTAGCTCAGTAAATATTGATCATATCAGTCTAAATTTATCATCAGTTATTGATCCTGGTAAATTTGATCTTCCTTCTGAATAGCACTGCAATCCCACACCTCCTTCTGGGTGTAACTATTCTATTGAAAATGAATGTAGTTGAATAAGGAGTTCGGTACATAGAACTGAAATATCATAAGCCCCAAACACTTTTCTTTCTTCCTTTATGTCACGCTTCCGGGTTTCCCTGACTCCACCGATTTCCCGAACTCCACTTCCCAGAGTGCATCACCTGATGACATCACACTCACATGTCCTCACTCAACCAATCACTCACGGTTTAGCTCGCCTGAGTACTGATTTGTTCCACCTGCCACTCATCACACAGTTTGTTTATTACCCCGCTCCGCCACACACACACACACACTCACTCACTCCCTCCTTGCGAAGTTTTGCCGACCCTGTTAGCATTACTGAGCGGTTCCCTTCTGTTATCTCTACTCTGGCTTTGACTCCCTTCGTTTTCGACTACCTCTTTTGCCTTATCCCTTGTACTGGTTACTCGTTTGCTCTACTCTCTGGCTTTCGACCTCCTTCAGTTCTCCTGACTACTCTCTTTGTCTACTCCTTCTATTTTGGTTGCCTCGTTGCCTGACTCCCCTGGTTCTGACCTTTGCCTGTCTCTCGACTCTGATCTCGCATTCTCCCTTTATGTTTGGTTGTGTTTTGGTGATGTGTTTAACTACCCGATTGTTAAATAAAGCTCATCTGACTTTTAGCTCTGTGCACGTCGAGCCAAGTTCTTCGTTCCTGACACTTGTGCCTGGAGTAGAGTATATTAAGAAGAGCTGTTTTTTATAAACCTAGACTGTTATGTAACAATCCTGACTCCTCCCAAAATGATGCCGCCCAAATTGATTATACCAGCTCAAGTTCCAGCCCAGCAGGAACATGACAGGGGGGTCAGAGCAATGGCAGATTATACATGCAGATATCTACCTTTTCAGGCTGTGATGGAGATGTTGGAACTTTTCATACCCCTTCCAATCATCTTTCAGGACATGGATGATGTTCGTCTTCAGACCAGGCTGAAATTGGCTTCCTATTTATTAGTTTCTTTGTTGATTTTTCAATTCCACCTTAAAAGCTGCAGCACCATTTAAGGTAGAATGGAAGATTTGCAAAACAAGCCGGCCAACTCCCGCACAAACATCTTTATGATGATCCTGGACATCTTTCATTCAAAGAATGTTGACCAAAATGTACACGTGTGCAAGGTCAGATATTTTAAAGGAAGTCTGTTTAATTTGTGAGCTGGCGTTGCCGGCCTGATTACACGGCACAGTTTAGTTTGTAAATAGTTAGCTGGTATAAACCATGTAATAGATCCATTTAATTACCTGTTCAATTGAGTTGTATTCTGCTGAATCAGCTGCTGTGATTAGCGCTGAGCCGTTTTTGGTTGTTTGATTTATCAGTTACTTCGTTGATTTTCCCATTCCACCTTAAAAGCTGCGGCACCATTTAAGGTAGAATGGAAGACTTGCAAAACAAGCTGGCCAACTCCCGCACAATCATCTTTATGATGATCCTGGACATCTTTAATTCAAAGAATGTTAAGTTCTTCAGCACGTTTGACGCTGGACATCTTCTCAAGGCTTTGCACAGTGCAGAGAGGGGAAGAGATGAGCATTTCCACCTTAACTACCATCAGCAACCTTTACATTTCAGCCATGCTGTCTGAGTTTATCCACTTTTTAGCTGGTTTTCTTAAATTGAAGGTTTCACAGAGAGATACAGCTCTACTTTGTGTTGATGTCGAGGTTTGTTTTATTTTCCTGCCTCTCTGTTTAGACATGTTGCTTCAAATCCAACCAATCAGCGTAGAGCGTATCATAATATTCATGAGCATGCCATATAAGGCAATACGGCTTGTTTCATTCTGAGGCCAAATCGTAGGTTTGTAGGTGGGTGTGTAAAACAGCATCTGGCCATTTTCCACCTCGACCAAAGTCACATACCTTCTGTGTAGAACATCAGAGAACAATTTAAAATGCTTCATTAATGCAGTCTATGGCACGGTTAAGAGAGCAGCAGCAGGCAATAGGGGGGCTGTTAAAAAAAAATTTAAAAAAAGTTTGGGAACCACTGAGCTAAATCTGTCATTGCGGAATCTTGTTACCATGGAAATGAAAGTCCATCTAGCCAATTCCATACCTGACCTTTATACCTTTATATGTGTGCAAATGTGTGCAAATTATATTCATGATTTCTTTTTTATTAGCAACTGTTAATCTTGCATTTTCAAACTGAAGATATGTCTAAAAATAGAACCAACAGAATTTGAGATGGTAGTCTAGACTAGACTCCATGCGATGTGTTCACTCCAACGGCCAGGAGCCCCTATTGGTCATCACCTTCAAATGGGCAGCAATCTTGTTACCTCGCAAATATGAAATGAGAGTCCATCTGAGCCAATTCCATACCTGATCTTTATAGCGTGCACATGTTACCGGACCTGACCTTGGTCAGACATGTAATACCTGAAGACCATTCTGACCCTTAACTGGTTAGCCATTTAATTCCTTTTCAATTTAGAAGGTGAACCAGTGTTGCTGGTAAAACATGTATCTCCATTTTTGACAATTCTTTGAACCATTCTTTACATTGTGTGAAAAATTATATTGGACCAATAGAAACTCTCCAAATTTTTTCTTCTCCTGTAAAGATACTATTTTGTGGGTACATGTGTTTCTTTGGCTAGTAGCTCCCTATTAAAGAAACAGTGCCATATATATATATATATAATGCATTAGCTGTTTGGGTGTGTGATTCTCAGAGCTGTTTGATTCTCAGTGATCTAAGCCAGTTAGTCTCACACAACACACACTCTAAAGGTTATTTACATCATATGGAGGTTGTTTAAACTTCTTCACATGTTTAACACACTTGCACATATCAATCCATAGAACTATCAACTGAAAGGTTATTTAGGGAGCCAAAAATGGTTACGGCTTTGTCCCAAGAACCTTTTCTGGGAACGTTTCTTTTAAGATTGTATAGTATGCAGTGTAGGATTTAGTGGTTAACTAGTAAACACAGTGTGTTGGCTTCTTAATTCCAGTGTTTCTGACTGTAATCCTGCTCCAGTTTCCAAGTTTAAGGTCTTGTTTCTTAGTGAGCTTTTCTGGACCTTCCTGTGGAGCTGCAGCTGTTGGGCTACTTCCTCATAAACAGGAAGTCCAAGGGACGTGTTTGTGTCACACAGGATGAGCTGTGAACTCTTTTATCCCTCGCAGACTCAGGATTTCAGTGTCAGCTCATTGGCCTTCATTACTTGAAATTGCTTTTTATGTAACATTGCAAAACAACCAGGCAATACACCAGCACTGCTAGTTCTAAAATTATAACGTGTACAGCAACATGCGCTGCCACTGTCAGTGCACAACAAGAGCAGCTAATAAGAGTAGTAATAATGATAATAGTTTAACTATATAAACTCTAAGCTCCAGCTTTTATAGTAGTGTATGTTATATAATGAATAATTCATAGCAGTAACCAAGTGAGTCGTTCTAGTATTGTATTGTAAATACTAAATAATTAATTGTAAATGTTGATTGAATTGTAGTAGATATTGAATAAATCTTTAATGAATCCATTAAATTAATTCATAGTAGATACTGAATAATTGATACTAGTTATTGAATAATTGATAGAAGATCCTGAATAACTGATAGTAGATCCTGAATAATTGATAATAGTTACTGAATAATTGATAGTAGATACTGAATAATTGATACTAGTTACTGAATAATTGATAGAAGATCCTGAATAATCGATAATAGTTACTGAATAATTGATAGTAGATACTGAATAATTGATAGTAGTTACTGAATAATTGATAGTAAATCCTGAATAATTGATACTAGTTACTGAATAATTGATAGTAGTTACTGAATAATTGATAGTAGATACTGAATAATTGATACTAGTTACTGAATAATTGATAGTAGTTACTGAATAATTGATAGTAGATAATGAATAATGTACATTCAGTAAATAGTAGCTACTGATTAATTTATATTAGATACTGAATAATATTTAGTAGATACTAAATACTTTTGTTTGTCTGTCTGTCTGCCCTGCGATGGACTGGTGGCCTATCCAATGTGTTTTCTACCTTCTGTCCGTTGAGCGCTGGGATAGGCTCCAGCACCTCTCACAACCCAGAGGTTTAGAAGACGAGTGAGTAAATAATTAATAGTAGAAACTGAATAATTTATAGTAGATAATTCTGGATAATTCTCAGATAATACAGGATAATTTATAGGATTGCCTGAAAATGTAAAAACTGAATAATGTACAGGAATTGCTGAATAGGCTAATTTTTTGCACATGCTGAATAATCCCTAGTAGTTACTGTGTAATTTATAGTAGATACTGAAGATCTCTATCTCTCTCTCTCTGTCTCTCTGTAATGAACACAGCCCTAGCAGCGCGTGTTTATAAGCAGAATAAACTGCTGCTTTACTGGATCCGCGTGTGTGTGTTAAGTGTAGTGAAGTGAATGGGAGTGAGAGTGATTCCAAACTAAAACCCAAATAAAACCATGTTTAAAAGAGGAAAAGCTACAACTTATGCACTTAACATTTAACCCAGAGAGAAGAGAACATGTGCTAGCAATATGAGGACAACAACATGTCCGGACACTGTGGTTTCAATAACGCTACCGCCAGCTGTATTTCCTAATTACACTTTAATTATCTCCATATTAAGGTTACCATCCCCTTTAATTCCAACTAAATGTGCTCCAGTTTCTGTTTCAGTTTATTCAGATATAAGAATGTTCTGGATTATAGGTTTAATATGAATTGGTAATGAGCCTACCAAAACTATATGGGATAATTATACCTGTTGCATTCCATGTAGGTGCATCACTCCATCTGAAAAGATTTATTAAGATACAAAAAATTATTTTTTTATTTAGTTTTGTAGAAAGTTGTATATGAATTTACTGTAGTACACACCTACTACACTTATTGTCAAAAAATAGTTGCGCTGAGAAGGAAGCGTCAGATTGCAATACTATTCAGAAGGAAGATAAAGGTTACCAGGATCAATAACTGATGATAAATTTAGACCGATATGGGCAATATTTACTGAGCTACACATACAGAAGTAGTGTCTCTCAGTATGGCGTTTGGCCGTCATGTTTCCTAACCCAACATGCCAGACGTCTCGGCATGGAGTTGTAGAGGTTCCTAATGGTGTCCTGTGATAATCCATCCCATGCAACTTGAATATCCTCACACAGTTCCTGCAGATGGTGCGGTAGGGGTGGAGGTGGAGTGACACCAGGCCTTCCTGACGTGTGTTGTGTGACAACAAACCGTTCATCTTGGCGCTGACCACGGTGCCTCCACACACAGATTCATTGGTCGTCTTCACCAAGATGAAATTGGGACTCACTGAAGATGACCCGCTGCCATTCTGAGTCACTTAATCACAGTCTGGCACGACACAGTTGCAGTCTTGGGAGACACTGACGTGGTGTTAATGGAAGTCATCGTAACAGTCTGTGCATGTAGTCCTGCATCGTGCTGCCATCTATCAGTGGTCCGGGCACTAACAGGATGACTCATGGAGGGCGTTACTGCTCGCTGAATGTCCGCAGTCGTGGCTGTTGCGTCTGTCAGGTACAGCGACAGACCTGTCCTTGCTTACATCACATGTGCAGCCGAGCGTGAACTTTGAATCGTTTGCATGTCTCAAGATGTCAAACTGACCCACCAAGTTTCATTCCTGTTGGGTGATTCCTTCTAGGTGCAGCTATTTATGCAACAGTTGTTTTGACCATGAGTCTATAGTATATTACAGGTTCATTCCAAACAGGTATATAGTTTATTGCATGCATAAACTGCGTTTCACTCAGTTCAATTACTAAATATAATACGTAATACAACATGAATACATTTAGTGTTAAATCTACTGATGTTAAATTGCTAAATGCATTCCAAGTGTGAATAGATTTTAAGATTTCTACAAACTTTTTTCAGTCTTCAATTATTACATGTGAACAGTTTTATTGCAATATAAGAATACTGTCAGATTATCACAACTAAACATGTTTCAGTTGTTGTGTAAAATGTTGGACCAATGCTGGTTCAGCTATGCATGCTCATTTTACAGCTTACACTAAGTCTACCTGCGTCTTAATCAACAAGTCTGTGCAATGAAGACCTAGACCTAGGTTGAGAGAAGATGGTGTTTGGTAGCTAAATTGGCTTTGTAGCTTGAGTTAGCTAAAAAGCAAATTTGGACATGTCTTGGGTTATTTACTACATCATCTGAGTTGAGTGGAAAAAACAGTTGATTTGATATTCATAAGATACATTGTGTAACATAAGTGAAAATGGTTATTAATTACTGTACTATATTATAAAATGACTTCTAGGGCTGTTCCAGCTAAGTGTGTATATTCACAGATTTATGATGTTTTGACACTTGCACAGATTTATTCCAGTCTAGGTGTATTACTATATGAGGCCAGGTCCAGCTGGTGTGTGTGCTTGTCTATGTGTCACCATGGCTGGCTGGAAGAGATGTTTTTACCCTTTAAGGCAGTGGGGGCATTTCTGAGCTGTTTGCTGAAGCGGTCTGTGCCAGCGTAAGCCACCTTGGAATGCAAACTGACGTAGAAATGCGTGTGTGTTTGTGTGTGTGTGTGTGTGTGTGTGTGTGTGTGTGTGTGTGTGTGTTAAAGCAAATATCACTCAAATATCACGTCTGTAATCAGTTTAAGTTGATAAATATCACTGTTATGCAAAACCCTTATCTCTATTTTTAGATTTTTACATACTCTGCAAACTGGAGTTATATAATTGTATGTAGGTAGTTAAATGGACGACTGACTCTACATGTAGGTATTGTGATGTACACCGAGTTGTGAGCTACAGTTTCTCATTAGATTGAATGTGACTTTTACCAACACATTTTTGGGAGGAGCTTGGAGAGCGGAATCAAATCTTATTATGATTACTAGTTTATTTAATTTAATAAACAATACACGCAAGTTTTATGACCACAAAACCTTCCACAGACACTGTTACCATGCATGTGACCTGTAATATTGACTGTTGCAAATGTCAGATATGCTGATGAGGCAGCGTTAGAGTGTGTAAGTCCAGCTGTTTGGGGTGTGCTCTGTCACTGGCTCTGGACTGTAAACAGTCCATCTGGTGTGGATATTTAACCTGAAGCAAATCGTTAACGCAGCAGTTAAGGGCCAGCACGCGCTTCACTGACCAATAAAGAACCGGCCAGGATCTGAAACCAACATCAAGGATGGCTGATGTGTGTGTAACATGTTTCAGAATGGACTTTACCATTGCAGTATCAGGTTCCAAACTCATGAATGTAAAAGATATAGATCCAGAAGATCAAAAGTTTAGACGTACTTGTCACGTTTCCGGGTTTCCCTGCTGCCTCTGACCTCCCGGACTCCATCTCGCAGAGTTCATTCCATGACGTCACAGCCACATGTCCCGAACCCACCAATCACACTTCATTTCCCAGATCAAGCTCTCCTGAATTTAACTAGACTCATCTGCACCTCATTTCCCCTTCAGTACATATACCCCTCAGTCACAATCCCTCATTGTGAAGTATTGCCAAACGCCGTTTGCATGCTAACCGGTCTTTCTGTATTTCTCGGATTGCTGTCTCTGGTATTGACTCTTCCTTGTTCTCTGACTCTCTCCCTCTCGGATTCTCCCTTTTGGTTTTGTTCGCTAGTCTGATTGTTTATCTGGTTTTGACCTCCCTTCGATCTCTGGATTTCTCTCTGGATTCTCCTCTGAGTTGTTTGCCCGTTTATCTGACTCTCTGCTTCTCGACCCCTGCCTGTCTCTTGTACTTCCCCTCAGCCTCGCTCTTCGTTGTCTTGCATTTGTTGCTGATTCTGATTATCAACCTGTCAAATAAACACTCCCTGACTTTTAGCTCGGCGTCAAAGTATGTTTGTTCTTGACAGTACTGATATAGTAACTTACTGTTAGGTGATTCCACATTTTAGATTAATAGTGAAGACATCAATAGAGTTTTCTATACACTGAAGCAGATTAATAAGGATCCATTTGGGATGCTTTTCCAAAATAAAAGACATTGAATTCCTTTCATTTATTTTTGTCTTATTAATAAATGTAAAAGTAAAAGTTTAATCATAAACCTTTTCAGTGTTGGTGATATATAAAATTATATTACCTTCAGTAAAAAGTAATCTCATTACTCATTACTTCTCTTCTATGGTACTCTCTAAAACCTATGCACGTTTGAGCCATCTGGACAGTACACAGGAAGCTGCATTAGTCTTCTCAGCACTTTAGTGAGGGAGCATATCAGATTGGTATGGGAAAAGAAAACAGGGTATTCCACCTCTAGATTCAGTGCATCATAAAATCTGTACTTCCACCACAGTTTAGTTCAGAATTTTGGTTGATTTGAGCTGCCGAAAGGGGGGGAGGTGGTTATAGACGATGATGTTTGAAGAGTGTTGAGTGTGTAAAGCAGGAATGTACTGGGTGTTTAATGCTGGCTTAGCGTAAGGAATGAGGGACGTACCGAAACGATCTGCAGAGGGACTTGGGCACTGACAGACAGACAGGCTTGTACAGTATGCAGTCCCGGCAGGATTTGTGATTGCTGCAGCCAGAAATGTTCTGCAGCATTGTTGTGTTTTGTTTTGAATATAGCATAATTAGTTTCTGACAAAAACAAGGAGGAAACGAATGGGTAATTAGGTGTACCTCTGAGAAATCAGAACTTACAGGCATCCAATCAAAAAATGTTTGAACACTGTTGAAATTCTCACAGAACAGAATTTATGCTGTGATGAAACTTGTATACGTAATGAGCGCCTTAATTCTGCAGTCAAATATTCAGGAACATGAGTGGAACATGAGGTCAGGGCAATATCTAAAATGACTTGCACAATAGTTTATTGCTTTATTAAGAGTTAATCAACGAAAAATCAGGGTTTTATGTGTATTTCATGAAATGTGTGTGTGTGTGTGTGTGTGTGTGTGTGTGTGTGTGTGTGTGTGTTTGGTGGGTGATGGAGGGCCACTCTGAGCTGCTGAGTGATGTAGGAGCTGCAGTAGAGTGGCAGCAGTGTGTGCAGTGTAAGTGGAGGATTTCCTGCAGGGAAGCAAAATGGCTCTTTGATTCATTGTAACACTCGTCCTGTCTCTTGCACACACACACATGCACACAAGCGCCCATTGCTTTCTGAGCAACAGGAACCCGAGCATTCCATGTTGGTTCCCATTTTGTCCGTGTTTACCCCGAATAAACACGGGCTTTTCTCGGTCTTTGTTCTGCTGCCTGTGTTATTTTGTCAGTTATCTCATTTGAATTTGTCAGTTAAAGGCACACACTCACTCACACACACCTGTTAGGCCTGTTTTCTGGAGCGTTAGGGACCCAGATACACCCAAAAAACAAATTTAAAGGTCACATATGCCCAAATTAGCATAGGGTGACTACGTGCACACGGCAGTGAATACAAATGCATTGTTTTTGAACGAGTTTTACAGAACAATGGGCACAGAAATTCCATTCAGTCTAATGAGAAACTGTAGCTCACAACTCAGTGTATATCACAATACCTACATTTAGAGTGAAATATTCATTCGGTCTAATGAGAAAATGAAGCTCACAACTCAGTGTATATCACAATACCTACATTTAGAGTGAGATATTCATTCAGTCTAATGAGAAACTGAAGCTCACGACTCATCACTAATTGCAGTACAGACAGGACTGTCTGAATACCAATAACTGGTAAGCACTGAAATCCTGTAAAACAATCCTGTTACCATGTAAACTGAGTGCTGATATAAAATATTAAATGTTGCAGCGGTTACATTCTGGTGCCTAAAAGAGACAATGTAACTGCTGCTCCATTTAAGGTGGAACAGAAAATGCAAATACAATCTAACTTTACTTGTTCGAAAATGTTCATGCAAATTGTCTGTAACTTGGCACTAACAAGCTAATAGAATCACATAGGGATGCTGGCAGAGGTTTGCATTATCATTGAGGGGTTTTATGGCTTAAATTGAAGAACTAGCTCTAGCTCAACAGTCATGGTTTGGCAATGAGTACTGGGTAAGACTGAACTGGATTAGTGCCTGTGTTCTATGTGCTATAAACTGCTTTCTTTTTGTGCTGTTGAACTCTATTGAAGAGTTGGAATCCTCCTGTGTGTGTGTGTGTGTGTGTGTGTGTGTGTGTGTGTTTTCCCATGCCAGCCTGTGTGCAGGGATTAGATAAGGCTGTGTCTTTGGATCAGGTGCGTGACTATCAGCCCCTCAGGAGATTTGTTTTGACAGGGGAGGGTCCAGAGAAGCGTAGGCTGGGGTCAATCATTCTCTTATTGTGTGTGTGTGTGTGTGTGTGTGTGTGTGTGTGTGTGTGTGTGTGTGTGTGTGTGTGTTGGTCTCTGTGTGGGCAGTAGCCAGTTCCTTGTACTTCATTAACGTTTTGATGGATTTGATAGAGCTTAACGAACTTCAGTTCCTATACAGTTTCTTATTTGCTAGCTTAGATGGTACAGCTGTTGGTACTTTCTGGCTCCTAAGGCAGCTGCGCCATTTGAGGTGGAACAAAAATTGTGAATACGAAGCCAGTATCAGTTTCCTAGTTCTCATTCTAGTACGTACCGGACGGGCTGAGAAGGTCCAGTCCAGTCCTGCAAGTTTTTCACCTGTTACTTTTGGACTTTCTGGAAATCATTTCACTGTAGTAGTTTTACTGGAGGATGGGGTTAGGCTACAGATGACCACGGAGACACCACACACATGCCACACTAGTGTGGGTGTGTATGTGTTTTTTTTTTTCTTCATAGGCCGCTCTGTGACGTCCTCAGAAGCCAAACAGGAATGTTCCATGTAATCATATGCCGTTTTGGTTTTGTTTGACATTCTGCAGAAGTGTTTTCTGGTTCTGGGTGCATTCTTGTTGTTAAATGTATCAGATCATCCCAATACTCAGCCTCGGGTAGTGATTAGTAATTAGAATAATTACAATAGTACATGTAAATTATCAAACAATGTTTTACAAAGAAAGAGGCAAATGGAAACCTGCATAAGAGAGTAATGGAAACAGAGGATAAAAGTAAAGTGGGCTTTTTGAATGAAACACTACAAGTCATATTGCCCCCTACACTTCTTGTAGTGTATTACAGTTTGTCAGAATTAAGCATATGAGTCATATGACCATTATAGAGCATTTAATAGCACTTTTGATTTCCATTAAATGAACATGGAAACCCAACATACAGGTAATCTGGATGTGGTCATGCAAGTTTTCTCAGCATCAGCTCCAGTCAAGTGAAGCACGGCGATGTTTATCACTTCTGGCATGTGTTTTTTACTTGGTGGTGCTGGGAGAATGCATCAGGAGTGGTTCTTCTACTGCGGCTCTGCTGGTTTAAGCAGGTATCTGCAATGCAGTGTCTGCGTGTATAATGTGTTATCCGGTCCGATTGTTGGTCATCTGGGGTGCAGAGAAGATTTGTCCTAGCTTTTCTCTTGGGATCTGGCTTTTTGATCCTGTCCTCAGGTGAGATTGGTTCAGTTTAGTCTGGTTCATTTGGCTTGAGTGTGGTTCAGTTCAATTTGGGTTCACTTTGCTTCAGGTGAGTTCAGTTCTGTTTTCGCTCAGGTCAGTTCAAGTTAATTCTGTTCTTTTCAGTTCATGTCAGTTCGAGGTAGTTCAGTTAATTCGCTTTTCATCAATTCAGTCATCTTCTAAACTGCTAATCCTTTTGGGTCGTGGAGGGTGCTGCAGCCTATCCCAGTGCTCACTGGGTGGAAGGGAGGAAACAACCTGGACGGACCGCCAGTTCCTCACAGCTCTTAATTTTGAATTAAATTAATTTAGGCCTGGGTTCGACTCCCGGCCAGGGCATCCAGGGTCCCTTCTTTATGAAGTTTGTTTGTTCTCCCTGTGTCCGTGTGGGCGTCATCCTGGTGCTCCGGTTTCTCACACAGTCCAAAGACATGTGGTCAGGTAAACTGAAGATGCCAAATTGCCCCCTAGGTGTGTGTGAATGTGTGTTAATGTGTGTGATAGTGTGTCTGCCCTGTGTATTTATTGTGTATATGGTGTATATGTGGAGTCATTGTGTATATTGTGGACTGTCAGTACTAGAGAGTCACTAACTGCTGAAACCAAATTCCTTGTGTGTGTCAACATACTTGGCCAATAAACCTGATTCTGATTCTGATGGATCGGCGGCCTGTCCAGGGTGTTTCTTGCCTTCCTGCACCGCTCTATGACCCAGAAGCATAAAGTGATTTAGAAGGTGACTGAGTATGTGAGTTCATTTTATTTAAATTCAGTTTAAAACAGTTCATCTTTATTTGTCAAGTTTGTTTAGTTCAATAAATAAATAAATAAATAAATAAATAAATAAATGACAAAGAAATAAAGACAAAAATCACCACCTTTAAACTTGTGACATACCCATCTAACCTCTCGCAGGCGAATACACCCACAAACTCCAATTCCCAGAACCCCTCTGGCGATCATGTGACTTCCCACTCGCAGTCGGCAGCCAATCCCAGACCGACCTCACCTGAATTCTGATTTGATGCACCTGTGTTACTTCCTTTATTAACTGCTCTGTCGGACTTCCTCTTTGCGAAGTGACGTTTCTGTTTGCCAGTGCGTAACCGAACCTTTCACACTCTTGCTGTTAATTTGGTTTACGACTTTGTCTGCCTGTTCTCTGACTACGATCTTGGATTTCCCTTCGTTGTTCCCGTTTGCCGTTTCCCTGACCTCTCGCCTGCTTTCGTGTTTACGTCCCTGTATTGCGTCTCTTTTTAATAAATCCTTCAAAAGCCTCTACTGCTCGCGTCCTGTTTTCACCGGACCCTGACAGATCTACTGTACCTCGTTTCTATCCTCCTGTTTTTGTTATGTGCCACAGTTTTATTATACTCACCATAGACATTATCACAAAGAGGTCCGAACACTGAGCTACTCTCTCCTTCTCTCTCCCTCCACCACTTTACCCACTTCTCTGGTTTTGGAGGCCTTTTAAAGCGAAGCGCTGCGCTAATCTGTCAGTGTGAAACAGCGTTCAGTTAGAAACGTGACTTCTGCTCCGGTTTGAGAGGAGTCGATGTTGGAGCTGGAAATTTGGAGATTTTATTGCTTCTGAGATGAGTTGACTTTATTCCCATCGCCGTAGCGATCACTACAGAGCGAACGCTATCATTAACAGCATCATCACCCGTACGGTCATCATCGACTTTACTGCGACTCATCCATCATCCCTCTCAGCACAGTTTATGGTCTAAGACTGTTTCTACACCGCACGCTGAGAGCTTCTCTATGGTCCACAGAGACGTGGCAATCTACCAGAATGTTCTGCCCGTTCTCTTCCACTGTACATACAAGCGAACGTTTAGACCCTCATTTGTTCTCATCGCTGAATATGAACTAGCGGATAGCCATATATATATTACCAAAACCAATATTATCAATGTAAAAACATAAATAAATAAATACATATGTCTTTCATTAAGTGGGCGTGTCCAAACATTTGCCTAGTACTGAACGTCATATAAAATTATCTTCAGTTTTCTGATGATATGAATTAAAAATCAAACAATTCAGATGTTCCAGACTAGCAGTGTGTACAGGATAGTATAACGACATCTGGCATTTCCCTTTATCTGGTAAAATGACTGAGCTTAATATCTCCACTCTTGATCAGGTCATGAGATAAACCACATGACAGATCTAGCTAAGTCATCCTTTGTGTAGCCTCCAGCGTGTGCTTTGTACATTGAGGGGTATTTATAAGGGTGTGATAAGTTTGGAGCAGCTTTCTGATCATAGGTTGAAGTTGGCTTTCGTGAAAAGGCTTTTAAAACTAAACATGCAAACCATAAGACCGTTTCATTAACATATCTCTCTAATTTGCTTTAGTCTACTTTAAACCTTACAGCCCTGCTGAACAACTTGATGCTGGTCATTTGTTGTGTATTGAGCAAGTTTTCGCCGGTCAACCATCACTAACCAGCGTAGCCTGTACGGGTTAGCATGAATTCCATGCTGGTCTATGCTAATTTCTTCAGCAGGGAGGGTAATTAAGGCACATGATTTAGGTTGGGGGGGTCAATTTGGCACAAAAGGTTGGAAACCCCTACTGCAGGGAACCAAAGCACGAGCTACTGTGTGTGAAGTTATGATTCTAAATGATGCTGTCCAAGTCTTGAACTACTTGAGTACGATAGGTGGTTCTGTCTTTTACTCTGTACATGGAGAGGACGAGTCAAGCCAATCACTCACAACAGCACACACTAACAGGACAGGTAACAGAGTTAGCTAAAATTAGCTATTTTCAGTTAGCAGAGTTAGCTAGTGTTGGCTACTTTCTTTTAGGCTTATGTTGGTTATTTCAGTTAGCAGAGTTGTTAGATGAGTTGGCCAGTGTAGCTTCTTAGGCTAGCAGAGTGAGCTAGCATTAGTTACTTTGATTTAGCAGTGTTAGTTAGCATTACTTTTCTAGTTAGCAGAGTTAACTAGTTGTAGCTACTTTCATTTAGGCTCGTGTTAGCTATTTTCATTTAGCAAAATTATTAGTTGAGTTGGCTAGAGTATCTTGTATGGCTAGAGTGAGCTAGCATTGGTTGTTAGAGTTAGTTGGCTTGCGTTAGTGACTTTCAGTTAGCAGAGCTGCTAGCATTAGCCATTTCCAGAAGGCTAGCTATTTCAGTTAGCTGGAGTTAGCATGAACTATTTTCGGATCTGCAGGGTGGAAGTGTTATGATTTATTATTTTTTTCATTCTTCATATAATAATGTTCAATAATTAATTATATTAAGAGACATGAAAAAGTAAACGATACCATGACATCTTTGGCTGATTGAATTCCTCCTGTGAATCAGCAGCATGCAGGTGGTGAGGGATTTGTACACACCTGGCCGGCTGAGAGGTTTCTGTGGAAAGGTGTGAAATCCTCACCTGTGAAGTGAGAAAATACGCTGCTTGTAACTACAGTCAGAACACACTATCTGAGCCCTCCTGTGGGAGACGCTGTGTGAAACTCCTCAGGCTTCTCAGCATCTTTCAGGGAATCATCAGTGCACCTCGTTCCTTTCCAGATCTCCTGGGTCACAGTGCGTTCACTGTGAAAACACAAGGCTCAGACTCACTGCTTTAATAAACATTTTAAATTTGCCACATTAACATGCAATATAGCAAATATGTGCATCATATGTGTTTATATCAACACTATTAGGACAAAACCTTTTTTGGCTTTTTTGACTTTTACATTGTGTGAAAAATACGTTAGGGTCAGACCAAACAGAATGGTCCAATAGAGGAAAATTGTTTTTACATTAACTTTCAGATGTTTTTCCTTCTGAACATGCAATTTATGAGTCATATTAGATATCTGTTTTGCAATCAACTAACTGCACTAGAGTTTGTTTGGCAGTGGACAGTCTGTTGTAACTGAATTCTAACGGCAGTGTTCACACTTCTAACAAACCGAATTGACAGAACGTTTACATCAGGGCTCATATTAGTTGGATTAAACTTGTGAACATGTCATAAACACCCACTGCAGCACCTTTGTATTACTTCTGCTACTTCTGAGTGATTCTATACCTTAATTCTGCTTATTTGATTCAAATCATTCATTGAACTTTCAATTTTGCCTCTACCAAAACAATCATAACACTGTTTTAGCTCAGCTTTAAACAGGTGTACACACATCATGATGTTTTCATTAAAACTAGTTTACTTAATGGCATGAAATATAACTTATGCTTATTTTCAGATTTTGGGGAGCATTGACTTTATAAACAATCAAATCTAGCTGCTCACCATGTGACCTTAAAGGACAGGGTTGCAAATGTTTAAAAGTTAAATAAATGCAAAATGTAATCAAATCAAAATGGAAAAGATAATATTTTTAAAAATGAAACATTTTGCAAGTTCAAATTTTGGGGGTTAATGTTTGGGAGAGACATCACAACATACAGGCACTGTAAATGATGATATTAAATATTTAAAATGAATAGTGAATAATTGAGCCTTTACAGTGAAAACACTATATAATAAACATTAAAACCATTTGGTATTATTAGTTAAGTTGTTCTGAATGCTATTTTGTAAAACCCCAAATGAGAAGAATTTGGCACAGTATGGAGAATGCAAATAAAGAAATGCAGTGTTTCTTACATTCACTTTGACAGTAATTGCAGACAGTATAAACCCAAAACGTTTCAGGTTTTGTCTGGTCAGCTTAATTTCATTTCTTATTATACATCCACTCCTGCATTTCAGACCTGCAGACTATTCCAAAAAAAAGTTGGGACGGTAAATTATTTACCACTTTGTAATGTTGCCATTCCGTCTCACAACACTTGAAACACATTTTGGCAAAGATAATAGGTGTTATTGTGTCCCATTCTTCCTGCAAATGGATCTTAAGCTGTGCAACGGTACTGGGTCATAGTTTCTCGCATTTTACGGTTTCAAAATTCTCCATACATTCTCTACTGAGGACAGGTCAGGACTGAAGGAAGGCCAGTCCAGTACTGGTACCCTCCCATTTCTTCGACAACCATGCCTTTGTGATGTGTGCAGCATGCGGGTTTGCACTGTCTTGTTTAAAAAAAAAACGTGTTCTTGAACGCGGCCAATATTGCTCTAAGATCTCACTTGTTTGCATTATTGAGCTGAACCTGTCTATATAAGGGGAATCTTCATTAACTAACTGTACATGACACAACTCTAATTCTGCTGTCTCTCTCTTTCTCTCTCCTTCTCTCTCCTTCTGCCTTACTCCACTCACTAACTGTTTCCATGTACTGGGTGGAGATGATAGATGAGATGATTGAATAAGAGCAAGAGGGAGAGAGGGAGAGGGAAAGAGAGAAGAGATAGAGAAAATAGATTTAAGGTAGACTAGCAGTGGATATAAGGTAGCAGTGAATTTAAGATAACGGGTGATTTCTGGTTCCACTGTACACAAGGTGGAAGTCGATTTAAGGCTTTAGTGGATTAAGATAATTAGCAACTCTATAACAACTCCTAGCAACACCTAAGACACCACCTGGGATAGGTTTGCACTGTCTTGTTTAAAAAAAAACGTCTTCTTGAACGCGGCCAATGTTGCTCTAAGATCTCACTTGTTTGCATTATTGCTGCATTGACACATTGACCCCATACCATGACAGACCCTGGCTTTTGTTCCGGTGTGGATGCTCCTTTTAGTCTTTGGTCCACAGAACACAGAAAATCTTTTCGGTTCCAGAAGAGATCTGGAATGCTGATTAGTCTGCCCACAATACACATTTACACTGTGTGACTCTCCACCTTAGAAGCCTCAGAGCCCAGAGAAGTCGGCGCCGCTTCTGGACATGGTTAAAATAAAGCTTCTGTTAAAGTGGCTTGTGTGAGTGTAGCTCTGTATTGTAGTGCTTGATAACGGTTAAGTAATTGCTTGCCCATGTGGTTATATCAGCTATTGCTGAATGACAGTCTGAGAGATCTCAGCTTCGGTCTGGGTGACTGGTGTGTGTCTGTGTGTTTGAGAGCTGAACCTGTCTATATAAGGGGAATCTACATTAACTAACTGTACATGACACAACTCTAATTCTGCTGTCTCTCTCTTTCTCTCTCCTTCTCTCTCCTTCTGCCTTACTCCACTCACTAACTGTTTCCATGTACTGGGTGGAGATGATAGATGAGATGATTGAATAAGAGCAAGAGGGAGAGAGAGAGGGAGAGAGAGAAGAGATAGAGAAAATAAATAGAGAGAAAGAGAAAAGAGACAGAGAGAGTGAAATAAAAAAGAAAGAGATGTATACATAGAGAGGATATATATATGAGAGAGAGAGAGAGAGAGAGAGAGAATATAGAGTAGTTTGGCAGCAGTGAAGTAAGAGTTCAAGAACCAGACAAACCACTTCTGTTTGTGTGTGTGTGTGTGTGTGTGTGTGTGTGTGTGTGTTTCAGTAACACACACACACACACACTGTTCCTGCTCTGCTAATACCCCCCACAACTTTCCTCGTGTTTCTTATTTCCTTGTTTCATTCGTTCTTTCATCGCAGCATCAGGACAATCCAGCTGTGTGTGTGCATGTGTGTGTGTGCACACTGATCAGTGTGAGGTAGAGAGCCTGTTTTGACAGTTGGAGTGTGACACGCGGCTGTGGAATGTTCTACAATAGAGAGAGAGAAAAAGAGAGAGAGAGAGAGAGAGAGAAGAAAGAAGAGGATGAGAGAAGAATAGAAGGAGAAGGAGAGATAGGAAGAGAAAGAAGACAGAAAGAGAGAGAATAGGAGGGTGATGCAAAAAGGCAAAGAGAGAAAAGGGAATATAGATAGAGAAGGCAAAAGGGATTAACTGAGAAAGACTGAGAAGGAGAATGACAGAAAGAGAAGAAACAAGAGATAGATGAGAGAAAAGAGAGAATAAAAGAATGAAATTTGAAAACTGTGGCAACAAAGTAATGACAGTTGTGCTACATTATAATAACCAGTCCTAACACATCACTAACACTACCCATAACCAAACTGAGTTTAACTGAAATCAGAACGAGAAAGATGGGGAGAGAAAGAGAGAGAGAGAGAGAGAGAGAGAGAGAGACAGGGGTCTCTCTGCAGGTCTTCTGTGATGATAAGTTCACGCCCCCTTCTGAGAGAGAGCTGTTTGGTTATTGCTAGAGGCGCGCAGCCGAAATGAAAGAAGAGAGGGAGGAGTAAAAAGAGAGAGAGCCAGACGGACAGAGGCAGAGGAAGTGAGAGAGAGAGAAGGAGGTGGAGTGGAAGAGCGAGAGAGGAGGAGTAGAGAAGAGAAGGAGGAGAGAGTGGTGGCCAGTTTTTTTTCAGTTTTGTGAGAGCGACTGAAGAATGCATGTGGCTGCTTGCTCTCTCTCTCTCTCTCTCTATCTCGCGCTCTCTGTCACTCTGTCTTTTCTTTCCTCCTCCCTCCTTTCCAAAGTGGACGTCAGGCGCAGACACGCACACTGGACTCTTTCTTCTCCCTCTCTCTCACTCTGTCTGAGCCGCTGTAATGCCCGTGGTTGGAGTAGCCTCTAAGCTGCGGCCGCCGTTGGCCGGCGCCCGGCCCGTACACACCGCCCTGCCCATCCCCAACCCCGCGGGTCAGAGGTCAGGAGGAAGGGGGCAGGGGTCAAACTGTCAGCTGTCAATCAAAACGGAGCTACAGGAGAGTTCGAACCGAGAGGCGGAGGAGAGGAAGATCTGTAAGGTCAGTGATGAGATTAGCTGGACGCACGTGCTCTGTGTAGGTTTGTTTTCATGCGATTTCAGGACAAAGTCACATCTGTGAAACGAAGTGTGTGGCCAGGAAAGTTACTGGACTGCTCGGCGAAGTCTTCCTCACTGGTCTTTTCATCAGTTCACTTTCTCTCTTTATCTGTGCATTCAAGTACATTACACTGTGTGTCTCATTCAGTCTGTATGTTTATTGTACAGATGCTCTTTGAGTCTAGTTTGGCACTACTACATTGTGTTGAAATCGAGTCTTATGTGTAATTAACCTAGTTAATCAGCTAGCGGATTTATGGGTGCTAATGGGTGTACAGTGCATGTATGTACGTGTATGTGTAGGCTAATACAGTCTACAATATGTTTATGCAGAAGACTATGTGGTGATTGGTATATAGTAATACTGTAGGTAGTAATTGGTGTACGGTGAACGTACATGCCTTGCTGTATGTGACTGCACTGTGGTATGTGAAGCAGTGTGCTGCTCTACAGGTGTACGGCACAGTTCAAATGTTTGGTATCACTGTTTTCAGTACAGCTATGTTGTAGACCTGTGTAAAGCAATTGTACTACAAGGCTTACAATCCAGTAGCTTTCAAGCTATTTGTTAGAGCTGTAAAAGCCAAGGACCTTTTAATGACGGACAGAGCTCTAGATCATTTCACAATAACAGACATTAAACTTCCAATAAAATTAATAACCAAAATGCCTCATATTGGACCAAATCTCTAAATCATATAGATATTATAGTAAATTTATGTCCATCAGATTTGAGAAAGCCAACCTAGTATGCTTCGTTTTCTTCCTCTTATTATTATTCTGCGCTAAAAAATTGCTGATGCTCTTCCTTCTACCACTTCCAAACTTGACCTGCCAAACAACTGTAGAACCCATACTTGAATACTGTGCTTGAGCTTTTCTGAGCGATCGGACGAGCAGCGTTCATACAGCGCGTTTCCTCAAAGACTAGATTTTTAATAGCAGAGTTTTCAGAACACACAAATCTACCACAAGTGATGTCACATGTCTCACATAGACACTTGTACACAGTACACACAGACAGCTTCATGCACAGTAATAACATAGTAAAAAAATAAAAATAGTAACTAAACAGTAATAAAAGTACTATAACAGACATAAACGAGTAGTAACAGAGTAATAACACAGTAATATACACAAATTCACAAATACACACTAATGCACAACAATAATGACAAAAATAATGGATTTAAGGCATCAATGGATTTAAGGTAGACTAGCAGTGGATATAAGGTAGCAGTGAATTTAAGATAATGGGTGATTTCTAGTTCCACTGCACACAAAGTGGAGGTAGATTTAAGGCTTTAGTGGATTAAGATAATTAGCAACTATATAACAACTCCTAGCAACACCTAAGACACCACCTGGGATAGGTTTGCAACCACCTAGCAACACCTCATGTTGGTGCAATCATCTGGTACACCATACCAACAACCTTTCAACAACAGTCAACAACTACATTAATGCTTAAACATTAATGAAACATTTTGTGACCTTTAACTTCATTTATTCCTATAGTTTATTATGTAATAACATATTAGCTATTTTTGAACTGTGTCAGAACTTCCCAAAGTACTCTTAACTGTAAATATACCATCAAGTTTGGTGTCTAATTAAGAACTCAATTAATTAACGGTTATTGATTGGCAACAATAAAAGTTTGGACCCAACTTTTGAATGGTAGTGTACATGCCTTCTGTATTTAATGTAAATTAAAATTATGCTTCTGGGTCTCATAGAGTGAACTTGAGTGGTGCTCAGAATGTGAGAATACACCCACCAAGCACTCTTATCAATTCCACTTACCATATAGATGCAGACTGTAGTCCATCTGTTTCTCTGCATACTACTGTTCTTCAATGATCAAGACCCCCACAGGACCACCAGAGAGCAGGTATTATGTGGATGGTGGATCATTGCCAGCACTGCAGTGACACTGACTGTGTTGCTGGAGTGTTTAAACACTGTGTCCACTTACTGTCCACTCTATTAGACACTCCCACCTTGCTGGTCCACCTTGTAGATGCAAAGTCAGAGACGAAAGCTCATCTGCTGCTGCACAGTGCAGTGTTGGTCATCCTCTAGTCCTTCATCAGTGGTCACAGGACGCTGCCCACAGGATGCTGTTGGCTGGATAGTTTGGGTTGGTGGACTGTTCTCAGTCCAGCAGTGACACTGAGGTGTTTAAACACTCCAGCAGCACTGCTGTGTCTGGTCCAGTCATATTTATGTATACTGTTGATATTATTTTATATGTAGTATGAATATAACTACATATACACATGAGGGGAAAACAAATAGTGGCTATTAAACAAGTATTTATTGAGGTTATTTAATATACTTCCAGTACAGATATCCAAATCAAATTTACACAAATGTATGTCTTTTGATTGTAAAGATCTGAGCATAAAGGTAGGTTGAACAATTAATTGATAGGGAAAAAGTATTCATAACATCAGTACCTTGTCGCAAAGCTACTGACAGCTATACGTCATCAATGGTAAGGAGTGACTAGCTTTTTGTAGTTTGGTGGTTTGATTGTGGCCCATTCCTCTTAGTAAACCATCTTCAGTGGTTACAAGGTTACGAGGCACTCAGATTGATAAAGCTTCTAGACGGTAGATGTGCTATGCTGTGCACCTTTACCTTTTTGCAAACCTTCTCTTCTTTACAAACATGTTGCGCTGCATTATCCCCTAACAGTTCCGCTTTTGTTTCATCTGACCAGAGTACATTCTTCCGAAACAGTTCTGATTTATCTAAATACTTGTCTGCACTACTTTTCTTTAGAAGAGGAGTTTTGCATGGGGTAAGGGATTAGTGATGATTGAGTGCTGCATTCCATTGCTTATTGTTGTCTGCGCTTTTGTTGTTGTTGCTACTTTCAGTTCCTCCTGCAACTCTTTTTAGGTGACCACTAGCATCTCTCTTACCTTCCTTATCAGTAGTGTGAGAGCGAGCTGTGAAATCTTGCCTGGCACACTTGTCAGTTAGTGGGGGCAATAAGGCCTTGTTCAGACGCCAACCCAAATCCGGTTTTTCAGATCCAAAGCATATTTGGAGGTCGTTTGAAATGAGATCCTAATCAGATTTTTGTAATGCATTTCAAAAAGTGTCTTGCATCACTCCGACACAGCAAACAACAATGATGTGATGCAGAGCGATGATGCTCCTCTGTCTCCTACTGATGCCTACATTGTTCCAACAGCAATCCGTGCAGATAGTTGGGTTGGTGATGTCTGGATGAGCAAACAGGATCTGATGACTTGCAAATAACAGTGGAGCC
Organism: Semaprochilodus insignis; assembly: GCA_034552555.1. Lineage (NCBI taxonomy): Eukaryota > Metazoa > Chordata > Actinopteri > Characiformes > Prochilodontidae > Semaprochilodus > Semaprochilodus insignis. The sequence continues at coordinate 9,087,525 of CM067474.1, read as the reverse complement.
AGACATCTCAAAAGATCTGGTTTGAGAAGCAAATCCAATTTGCCTGCAGTCTGAACACAGCCTCAGTTTCAGTGCTGGCTCCACATCGTTCTAACTGCATTTGACCAAACCAGTTGCACCGACAGTGATGTTTAAGACCATGGTTATGGCTCAATAGCATTTTCCATTCAAGTGTTGTATAACGTTCCACCAGAGAACTTTTGGAAGCTCCTTCCGTCTCCATTTTTCTCTGTATTTTTAGAGATTTTAACTTTTTAGAAGACTAAGTACTCCAGCAGGAATGAACGGTGTTGAACAGAATCTTCATGCGCATCTTGATGCTGCTTGTGGCGCGTGTGTTTGAGTGCACAAATGAGTCATTCATGATTGGTAAATCACGCCGTGCGCACGCGGTGAGGCAGCCGCAACGGCAGGGCTGTGAGTGAGCCGTTGTCGTTTTTTTCTCCGGGGCTATTAAGATGTCTATCTCTGAAATGAAGCGTGTCGGCAGGAGTGTTACTAGACTGTGAGCTTCTTTCACTGGACTGTCCACAATTACCACTTTTAGCACTGCTTATTTGGTTGCTAGCATAACACAGTCTTATGTAAACATGTTTTTCCGATGTGTTAAATTCAGCAAATAAACAGTACCTGAAAGTAAAGTATGTGTACGGTATGGGTACGGTGTGTGTACGCATTGACTGGGGTGCCCAAAGCTTTGTGTGTGACTGTGAATCTATTATTATGCTGCTGTCTGTAATGGGCCAGTTTCACTAATGCTGTGTCATGATGCTGTTAAGGTTGATATAGGATTGGCGTAGACAATTTGGTAACACCACATTTTGAAGCTACCTACCTTATAAGTGGAAACGGAAAGAAACAGATGTTTAGTTTAAACAGTTTTTTAGTAAACAACAGTAATTTGCTGTCATTTACTTGTAATTACTGGTATAACCTGTTTATCAATACTTAATTACTGCTTTATAAATGCATTATTCATTGCATATTCAAATAAAGAGTTACCATTAGCTTTCACTGCTCTTATTTTAATACAGTGTCTGATTCTGTTATTGATATATGTTTTATTATTTGTATATAATAATGATATATGTTTTATTATTACCTGTTATTTATTATATGTTATATTTGAGCCTAGTTTTTCATTACTACATTCAGTCTTTCCAGGTTTCTCAAATTCAGGAACTCAAAATCAGGAACTGGACATTACATTTGATTATGACTACGATGTTTGCTATCTAGCTAACAGCGCTGCTGAAGCTGCTGCTTAGCCAGTCGGATGCTTATGTCTTAAAAAAAACTTAGGTTAGGTTGAATGAATATCTCTCTCTAAATGTAGGTATTGTGATATACACTGAGTTGTGAGCTACAGTTTCTCATTAGACTGAATGAATATCTCATTCTAAATGTAGGTATTGTGATATACACTGAGTTGTGAGCTTCAGTTTCTCATTAGACTGAATGAATATCTCACTCTAAATGTAGGTATTGTGATATACACTGAGTTGTGAGCTTCAGTTTCCCATTAGGTGGGATTTTTACCAGCTTGTCCAACCTCACAACAGTAGTTGGTAAAGAACGAGGAGTGGGCGGAGCATGGAGAGAGTAACTGCCACTTTTATGACAGTTAAAATACGACGCTATTCAGACAGCATTATTCCTCTTGCTCTTCCAGCACGTGTGGCTCCGTTTCAGACGGATAGCTGGTGTTTCTCCACTCCAACGTCTTTTTTCTCAGGCTTCCTTGGATTGAAATCCCATGGAGCCAGACGTTCACACACACACACACACACATCCACTCGTACACACAGTTGCGCACATCACCTAAAGTGCTTTCCCATACCAAACATGCGTGCCAAGTTTTTTGAATTTTTTTCTGGGTGGATTTCTTGAGCGTTTGACTCAATCAGGGAGCAGAGTGGGCGTGGTGCTGCCGGCTTATGAAGGAAGTGGAAGCCTTTCAAAAATTCCCGCCAAAGCCATTCATTCCGCATTCCCTGCCAGGAGAACGTGTCAACTGAGCTGAGAAAACGAGATATCTCAAACCAGCTGTTATTACATCTGTTAGTTCAGTATTGTTTACTCGTTTACTCTGTTTACACTATACGGATGTGCTAGTGGTCAGGCTTATTACATGGAAAGCGCTGTAGAATTATTCTTATCATTTTCTACACAATACTGCCATTGAATTATGCCAAAAAAGAAATTTCCCCTGTTATAAACTAATTCACTTGGATGCACATGCAGTCAAATACAGGTTAATATCACTTAATGTTAGTTGACATTCCAGAAGTCAAACGTCAGGCTGGTTCTCTAACCATTAAGTCTTGGACCCAATTATAATGTCAGTGCTGTTTCACCTTTAAAAAGTGATTTTGGGCTTAAGCTGGGTCTGACAGCCGGCCCCACAAAGTGTTAAAACAGTGCTAACATGAGAAGTGTGTTGCTGATTAACACATCGTTTTTGAGAGTGACCTGCAGAAAGTGTGCGTTAACCTCAAAACTTGAAAGCGGGGGTCGCGGGTGAGAGCACAGGCACTTTTGTGTGGGAGTGCATGTAGGGGAAGTGTGTCTTATCATTAACTTGGCACTCCGTGACCTCATGCACCGCTCACTCATGTGTCAGAGCGCTTTTGTGTGAAGAAAAAAAGCCCCTACTTTCGTGTCTCACTCAACCATGAGACCTTTAAAGGCTTCAGCTGAAAAGTAGCTGCTATTTAACCCCTTACGGTCCAGCCGTATTATTCAGCTCTTCTTTATTATGGGATAGTTTGGCTAGCAGTCTAATTCGCCCATTTTCCCCCTTAACCAAGGATATAGTTCATCAGCCCAGTCCATGTTTGGTGTCTATGGTTTGCTTCTTTAGTTTTACACTGGAGCTGTGAGGCTAATCTAGCTAATAAGGGATGGATGGTGCTAATGCATGGTGGTAACTGCATGCCTGAATCATCATACACTGCCTCCCATAGGCATAACAAACAGACTCACACGTACCAGCATACATATTACAGTATATATGCACCTTAGCAACCACCTGGGATGACATAACATGATGGCCCATCAGTACCCTAGCAACCACTATGGATACCACATAGCAACACTTAAGCAACCATCTGGGATACCATTGCACAGCTTAGCAATGCCTTAACACTCACTTTAGATAGCATAGCAAAGGCCTAGTGAGACCCTAGTAACCAGTTTGGATACCATAGCAACTGCTTAGCAACACCTTAGCAACCACCTGGAATACCTTAGCAACAGCTTAGCAACACTTTAGCAACTGTCTGGCATGACTTAGCAATGACCTAGCAACACCTTAGCAACCACTTGGAATACCATAGCAATAGCCTAGTGGGTACCTAACAAGCACTTTGTATACCTTAGCAAATGCTTATCAAGACTTTAGCAACCACCTGGGATACCTTAGCAATGGTCAACCAACTCCTTAGCAACTACCTGGGCTACCATAGCAATGACATAGTGACATCTTAGCAACCATTATGGATACCCAAACAACTGCTTAGCAACACCTTGGCAACCACCTGGAATACCAACATCATAGCAACACTTTAGTAGCTGTCTGGGATAGCATAGCAATGACCTAGCAAATTTTAGCAACAATTTGGAATACCATAGCAATGCTGTAGTAAGAACCTAGCAGCCACCTGGGATACCTTAGCAACTGCTTAGCAAACAAACTTTCCTGGGTAACGTAACGATGACCTAGCAACATCTTAGCAACCACTCTGATACCAAAGCAACAGCCTTGTCCAGTTTGTTTGTGTATTTGCTGACCTGGTTAGGTTAGTGTTACGTGTCGTAACGCTCCCAGACGTGACCAGGATGTAGTTTATGAAGTTCAGCAGCCAGAGTGCCAGAGTAGATATATGCAGGTGTGACACCTCTACCTGGGTGGGAAGGGTGATGTTAAGTCTGCATAGGAGCGTGTGTGTGTGTGTGTGTTTACATAGACAGTGTTCACACTTGTTTGGACAGGTTTGGATTCATTTCCACCCAGGAAAACACGTTCACACCCTGATTAACGCGAGAGCACTCACAATAACACACAATGTGTTGTTTTTCTAACTGTCTGTCAGTTGTCTGTCTGTGTTTGTGACACCTTGTTTTCGTGCACTAATCGGGCAGCACGCAGCCCTCCGCCACTCTTCATCACATCAGCCAGGGTGAGAGTGAACGGAGCCATCCACTAGTGTGGGGTTACTGCAGTAAGGCAGAGTTGCCAGCCTGGGCCGATTTCCCCCTCCAAAGGGTGGCCTTTGGTTGTACTGTGTTTTGGGAAAAAGTGCTTTGGCAGGTGGAGGAAAATTTGGCGGGCTTGACAGGATTTTGGTGAGTTTTTAATGTTTCGTTTATAAACCGCATTGCCGAAAGGGAAATTTCAGCATTCTTTGTTCAGATTCTTTGAATAAAATGTAAACAAACCCATTCAGAACGGTTTGATGTAAAATGCTTCATTCAAGAGAAACTTGTCGAGTCAGAGTTGTTTACAGTGGCGGTGATGGGAGCCACATGTCAGTGCTCACCGAGAAGTTCCCTCACTGAAAGTTAGTACATGCAGCCTGAGAGACTGTTTTTAAGTTTAATAGTGGTTTTGAGATGAGCTTTTGACCTGAAACTAAATCTGGAAATGCATTTGTTAAGTACTCATTAGCTCCATGGAAAGATTCACCACTATTTTACCTTTATCAACGTTACATATAGAAACTCAGGAGACATGTGCTGGTTTTGGATTGCATATGAAGTGAATCTGTTTGATTCCAAAGGGTTGTATAATGTTGGGCAATACTTGCTAGCAAAACTGAAAAAACACAACAGCTTATAGCAACAGCTTATCAACACCTTAGCAACCACCTGGGATACCTTAGCAATAGTCAAGCAACTCCCTAGCAACCACCTGGGCTACCATAGCAATAGCCTAGTGGGAACCTGACAACCACTTTGTATATCATAGCAACTGCTTAGCAGCTCCCTAGCAACCACCTGGACTACCATAGCAATGGCATAGCAACACCCTGGCAACTCAGGAGACGTGTGCTGGTTTTGGATTGCATATGAAGTGAATCTGTTTGATTCCGAAAATATAATGTTTGTATAATTGGTTGTGCAATACTTGCTAGCAAAACTGAAAAAACACAACAGCTTATCAAATCCTTAGCAACCAAAAACACTGATGCTAGCTAGAAGTTAATGCTCTAGCCTGCAGCTAATGCATTACCCTCAATTCTTTTTTAGTGGATGAATGGTATGCTCACAATGTGCAATTTTATCACCATAGAATTAGTACTTTGTTTTCTTCAGTCTGTTGAATGTGCACTCATTGTCAAAAGAATAGTTGCACCCTAAAGGAGGTGTGGGATTGCAGTGCTATTGGGAAGGAAGATAAAGGTTACCAGGATCAATAAATGATGATAAATTTAGACTGATATGATCAATATTTATTGAGCCACACATACAGAAGTAGTGTCTCTCAGTATGGCGCGGGGTCAACATGTTTGCTAATGCAACATGCCAGATGACTTGGCGTGGAGTTCCTAATGGTAGTTCCTAATGGTGTCCTGTGATAATCCATTCCATGCAGCTTGAATATTCTCACACAGTTCCTGCAGATGGTGCGGTAGGGGTGGAGGTGGAGTGACACCAGGACTTCTGGACATGTGATGTGTCACAACAAACCATTCATCTTGGTGCTGACCACGGTGCCTCCACACACGGATTCGTTGGTCGTCTCCACCATGACAAAAGCAGGACTCATCACTGAAGTTGACCTGCTGCCATTCTGAGTCACTCCATGACAGTCTGGCACGACACCATTGCAGTCTTTATAGGCATTGACGTGGTGTTATGGGCAGTTGCTGGAGTGGTCTGTGTGCATGTAGTCCTGCATTGTGCCAGTGTCGGCAATGGTTCTGTCACTACCAGGATGACTCATGGAGGGATTCAGTGGCTGTTGGGTCCATCTGTACACGTCCGACAAAACTGGTGCGTGCCTTCTTCTATCCACTGCCGCCAACAGCGTGCTATGGTAGTATCCGCATGACTGGTGTGGTGTGCTATACATCAATAAGACCATTCCCACTTCCCAGAGCCCCACGATGCGACCCCTCTTGAGCTCTTTCAACTGCTCAAATTGCTATCGAACTCTTCTCTGAGCGTACTTCACTTGCAAAGGATGCTACCAACACAACAGCACGGAAAGCATACGCAACAGGACGGCCTTATATAGTCAGTCAGGTACATCTCACATGCATAGGCGAGCTAGAAATTGAATCCTTCACATGTCTCATAATGTCAAACCAACCCACCAAGTTTCGGTTGATTCCTTCTGGGTACAACTATGTGTTTGACAACGAGTGTATTTCTTTACTGTGCTAATCAAATTGAGAGCTTAATTTCAATACAGTATAATACATATGATGTGACACCCTTAACACTATCGTGCATTTAGGTAGGTTTTCCCATTTTTGGGCTGGAAACGTTTAAAGCAGTCCAGGAGCCCTGTGTTGGGGATTTTACTCTATGCCTAGTCAATAAAAGTCACTTTAGGATCACTTCAGATACCTCTTAGTTACTGCTTTCCTTTCTTGTTAATGATGCTAATATATGGTTGATCTTGTTGATGCATCGGTCAAGTTTGCACCTACTGTGTATGTGCTTTTATGTGTGAAGGCTTGTGTGTGAGAAAAGAAACAGAGAAAAAAAAGAAGGGGAGTGTTTTAATGAGGAGTGTATCTGTGCTAATGTTGAAATGTTTCCTGATTCTGAATGTGCTGCTGTGAACTCTGGCACAACCCGCAGCGCTGGAGACTGTACAGCAGCATTCCAGCAGCTTTTACTCAACTAACTGTTGACCTGAAAATAAAGCCGCATTCAGCCAGTTTTAAAGCTGCACTATGTAAGATTTGGAGACCTCTCTGGTGGACATGTGTAATTGCAGTGCTGTTGGGAAGGAAGATAAAGGTGACCAGGAACAATAAATGATGATACATTTGGACTGATATGGGCAATATTTATTGAGCTACACATACAGAAGTAGTGCCTCTCAGTATGGCATTTGGCCGCCATGTTTGCTGATGCGCCACGCCAGACATCTCGGCATGAAGATGTAGAGGTTCTTAATGGTGTCCTAACCCATCCCATGCAGATTCTTGCACAGTTCCTGCAGATGGTGCGATAGGGGTGGAGGTGGAGTGACACCAGGCTTTCATGGACATGTGACACGTGACAACAAACTGTTTCTCTTGGCGCTGGCCACGGTGCCTCCACACATGGATTCGTTGGTCATTTTCATCAAGACAAAAGTGTTACTTGTGACTGAAAGACGACCTGCTGCCATTCTGAGTCAGTCCATGACAGTCTTGTGTGATACCATTGCAGTCTTTGGTGACGGTGCCGTGGTGTTAAGGGCAGTCATCTTAACTGTCTGCGTGCATGTAGTCCTGCGTCGTGCCACCATCTGCCTATGGTGCTGGCACTAACAGGATGACCCTTGTCGGGCGTCACTGCTCACTGAATGTCTGCAATCATGGCTGCTGGCTCAGTCAGGTACAGCGATAAGGCCCATCCTTGCTTACATCACATACGCGGCTGAGCATGAAACTTGAATCATTCACACGTCTCACAATATCAAACCTACCCACCAAGTTTCATTCCTGGCGGTTCATTCCTTCCAGGTGCAGCTATTTGACGATGAGTGTACTCTATTTCACTTGTGGTATCATTAAGGATAGAGTCCTACGTGTGAAAGAAGACCGATGTTTACAGTTTTAAAAAAGTTTTCTGTGCTCATTTTACAATTCTTTGGCTTCAGGCTGTTCCGTTTAACACAGCAGTGTAAATGAAATATCCTTCTCACTAGAGGGCAAATGTTTCTGCCAGGACCGATACAAATGTTTGCTCTGCAGTCTTTCATATCTTTTATTTAATGTCCTGTTATCTGGGCTCTACATTTTTTCCCCATGTCACAGAGCTATGAGGAATCTACCCGCTCTAACCTGAATGATCAAAACATGCAGTGTTGTTTCTGGGGCTCTTCTGTGTTAGTTTACTGCTTAGTTGACGCAATGAAGTCTCCCTTGCGTCTTAGTCTTCGTGGGGACGTGTCAGTTTTCTGGAAGATCAGAGTTTTTCTTAGAATTTTCTGGGTGACCAAAATTTTCTAAGAGGATCCGGTAGGGCAGAAAGCTGGAAACTTTGGATATTTGAACCATGCTATTAGGCATCCTGCTATTTGTCATTGAACTGACCCAGCAACTGTCAAGAAAACCGCTTTGCCTAAGCACGCTGTCGTAAAGGGCTGCATATCATCTAGGTGAATGCCTTTACGCACAGCCCCCCAAGTCCACCCCACACACACACATGCACTTTCCATGAGATAAGAGATCTTTCACAGTGGTAGGAGAGAGTGGTGTTCCTCAGGGCTCAGTGCTTAGCCCATGTAAAGTGTGCATGATGGAGTGAAAGTGAGGAATGTAAACAGACTGCTGGGGGGGACACACTCCAGAAGGACATACAGACAGTGTGTGAGGGCAGCAGCAGGGTTTCCAGGCAGCAGAAGCAGGAGGATGGAGGTTTTGGAATGGGAGAAGAATTGTGTATGTGAGTTCTTCAGCCATGGGTGGTCTGGCAGAACAGTCTTCTTATCTTTAGAGCCTAGATGCGATGGTTCTTCTCTTCAGGCAGGCAGAGCTGATGCTGACAGTGCCTGAAGTTGGCTTATTGTAGGCTTCAAAGGCCTTCTTCCTCATTCTCTTAGGAAATTCTTTGTTTTGAGTCTTAGTTTTTTCTCAATGGTTCTCATCTCATGCTCTTTGGCAGTTTGTCCTTTTGAGAGTTGGGTCCTCTCAGTGTTTCTATTCTTTACGGTTAACAGGAGTTTTCTTTTTTGAGTCTTGGTCTCCTTTCCGTGATTCTTCCTCAAGCTCCCAGGAGTTTTTTATGTTATTCCTTTTGAGTCTAGGTTCTTCACAGTGGTTCATACAAATGCTCTTAGAAAGTTTTTCCCGACATTCCCTTGGCTGCACTTTTCTGGACAAGCTGTTGGTGTCGTACAAATAAAACCGAATTGTACTGAATGGAATTCACACTGGACTGAACCATAAAAGGCATGCTGGGAGGTTCTGGATTCTGGTAAATGTCCGATATATGCAGAATAAATGCCCCAGACGGAGGTTTTTAGCAGATTTTTAAAAAATCTCATTTGACTAATGACTTTTATTCTTGAATTATTCCTAATGCCTAATTCCTTAATGCATTCTTAGCCTCTTTTTAAAGCAAAGTTGCTGACCATCATCCTCATCCTGTAGCTCTGCTGGAGAGGAGCTTGGGGGGCTTAAATAACAAAAAACAAAACAGCTTTGCAACCTTATTTTTAGCTTGCATGAATGCTGAGTCAATTTTGAGCTAAAATGGGAAGCAAATAGAAGAGCCTGGAAAAGACTGGAGCGAAATGAAAGATTTCAGCAGCTGTCCTGTTTTTACTGAGGTCAACAGAGCAGAAAGAAAGAACACACTGTACAAGTTAAATTGCATAATATTCTTGCCATTTTCCCTTATTCTGTGCAGGGGACTTTATCAGAGACAATGTTGGTGTTATGGCCCAACACATGGGCTCAGAATACAGCTGCAGTAATGTAGAGTTCCAGTCAAAAGTTTGGAGTCACCTGACTGAGCGGACGGTCTTGAATAATGCTAAACACTTTCCCATCTCAGGTTTAAACGCTTCAAGGCTTCAGTAAAGTTGATGCCCTATGTATGAACTTATTTCCCGGAAAAAACATTTTCAATCTCAGCGTATGTGTATGTTCTTCAGTCCTGTTGAAAAAGCATCTCAAGTGGCTCCTCAAGAAGTAGACAAAGCCAAACGCATGAGAAGCTGCACCAGTGCGAGGTTTGTGAAGAGTCTATGAAAGAGCGTATTTGGATTTGTTTAACAAGTTTTTGCTTCACATGATTCCACATGTTATTTCCAGTAGTGAATCATGACAAGTCGAGCTCAGCCTTTAGTTTGGCCATATCTGTCAAAAGTTGGCCACAAACCTAGAAAAAAACACCTGTACAATAATGCTAATTTCAGCTAGCTTCCTATGGGGTTTCTCAGGTTATGGTAGCCTCAAGCTAATGCTGATGCACCTGAACCTTTTGGCCATTATGGATCAAACGCAGAATGTGAAGCTTGGAAAAGACGTTCCATATGTTTTATCTGAAGCCTGTAACAGACATCACCATACAGTTTACTTGGTATGTAGCAGCTTTTCAGCCGCTGTTTAAAGTAAAGACCTCCGCTCGTATTGACAGTCAGTGACATATACAAAGTACATGACCTGTTGTTTCCAATTAAACTATAAAAAGTCATTTAATTAGGCTACCTTAAAATTTTAAGTTAATTGAATTTTGAAGAGTAAGGTGACAGAATAAGAATATGTGGTTTATGCCCTGTTAGCTTATTATGTGAAATTCAATAACTCCATTTTTAAGGCAACCCACAAACAAACCTTTCTAGCCCCAAAACGTTTTGGCAGCATGTGATGCTCATTAATGTACTCTGTGAGGCTTTCAGTCCAGCTCCTAAAGACCTTACCTATGGGTGTGTCTACCTAGCACACAGAAACAAAGCCTACTTGGACAATTTTCTATTTCAACATTTAACTAGTTTTGTTTCTAACCAACACTGAATCTTCTAAAACTCTCCTGAAATAAACGTAAAACGAAATTAATGTTGAAGACATAAAGGGTCAGGAAGGATCCTCTAGACTAGAGTAGTAGTCTACAATTTAGATGTCTTAATTAGTGTTCTAATGTGGAATAAAACGTGGAGTGAATGTGACTAGACATTTGACTCTTAAATGGAATCTGTCTCTTTTTAGCTGTGCCACTGAAGAACCACCTTCTACAACATGGTACCTTAGAGAACCTTTTTTTTTGTACATGGAATATGTGAGCACGAAGAAGCGTTATATAGTTAAGGAACCAAGAACCATGTAGAAGCACAGCAGTATGTCTATTTCTGACAGTATAAACAGCAGATTTTGTGGTTAGAAGAACACAGGACTGGTTCCAGATTTCTCCCAGCCAGCACATAGATTCAGATCCATCACCAGCACACCTGATATCATTTAATGAAGTACTGATTAGTTAAACCAGGTATTGGGTAGGTACGAATGATGGTGGGCTTACCTGAGGAACCGGTTGGGAATGGTTATCATGTTACTGTAATTAAAACTTAGTCCCCCCCAAAAAAGCTGTTAAAGTAGAATTTACTCAGGTGCCTAAAACTTCTGTACAGTGCCACATATTCAACCCAATCCACACACACACACACACACACAAACCCACACTTGCTTTGCGCCCCATATCCTCAAATCTGGGAGACCTCTGGGTATTGTACTAGATCAAAGGTACCGGAGGCTAAATTATGGGGGAAACAGAGACATGCTGTTTTTAACAATGAGAGCTGTTTGTTGTCTAATGCCACAAAAAAAAAAAAGAACCACATCAGCAAACAGCAAAACAGCAACAATAAACAAGTAGCAGTTTTTAATCCTCAGCATTATTACAATGAGCTCGTCAGGGTCAGGTTTCCTACGGGCCGTCTTGATGAAGAAGATACGTGATGTGTGGGAACCTTCATGTAAAGACTCTTTAGTCATTTAAATGGGGTTCCTAGAACCCTTTATGTCATGTTTATAAGGGTTCTTAATGCTCACAGATCATGCTTATAAACAAGGTTCTTTTAAAGGTTCTTTAGGGAACTAAAACTGCCATTCACTCCTTCCTCCAGCACCTTCATTCTCCTTTAGTGTCTTTACTCTTTCCCCCGATGCTTTGAATCTGTCCTGCACCACCTTCACTTCACTTTATCCTCCTCTGCCTTCACTCTTTCCTCTACCACCTTCTTACCTTTCTACACCACCTTCTCTGTTTAACTCCCTTTACTCTTTCCTCCACTGCCTTCTCTTTTCTTCACCACCATCACTCTTTCCTCCACTGTCTTCACTCTTTACTTCACCACTGTCAATCTTTCCTCCACTGCTTTCACTCTTTCCTCTACTGTCTTCACTCTTTCCACCACCTCATTCTCCTTCCTGCACTGTCTTCACGCTTTCCTCCACTACCTTCACTTCCTTTACCACCTTCAATCTGTCCTCCAACACCTTCAATCCATTCTCCACCACTTTCTGTCTTTCCTCCACTGCCTTCACTCTTTCCTCTACTACCTTCTCTCCTTTCACTCCACTGCCTTCACCACCTTAATTTTCCCCTTCCACCTTCACTTTTCTCTGCCACCTTCACTACTTCCTCTGCCACCTTCTCTCTTTCCTGCACTTTCACTCCTTTCTCTACCACGTTCCCTTATTCCTCTACCACCTTCACTCTTTATCCCACTGCCTCCACTTTTCCTTCACCAAATGTTCTTTTTCCTCCACTGCTTTCGCTCTTTCCTTCACCAACTTGTCTTCCACTGCCTTCACGCTTTTCTCTTCTACCTTCATTTTCCTTTACCATCTTCCCTCTATCTTCCAGCTTTTTCACTCCGACCTCCACCACTTTCACTCTTTCCTACAATGTGTTTAGTCTTTCCTCTACCACCTTCAATCTTCCAGCTCCCTCACTATTTTCTCTATTACATTCACTCTTTTCTTTACCACCTACCACCTTTTTCTTTCCGCCACCTTCACTCTTTCAATGCCTTATTTTCTGTCCCTGTTTTTTCTCTCTCATTCTTCTCTCTCTCTCTCTCTCTCTCTCTCTCTATCCTCTCTCTTTCTCTTTCTCCCCTTCTTTCTCTCTCGCAGTGCACCTGGCTCTGTCTGTAGTTCTGGCTCTGATTAAAAGCTCCACTGTGAGCCCAGCGCTGTATGCAGCAGCCACACACACACACACTCACACACACACACTAACACAGCTTTGGCTCAGCTCAAGGGAGAAACATCTGTGAACCACAGCATGAGACTCGTCCCAGCACGAGGAAAGTAGAGGAGAGGAGAGAAGAGATGGAAAGAGAGGAGAACAGAATAGATGGAAGAGGAAAAGTGGAGAAGGATAAAGAAATAAAGAAGGGAAAACAAAACAAGATGAGGAGGGGAATAGATAAAGGAATAGATAGGACAGAGAAGAAAAGAAGAGAAAAGAAAAGACAAGATTGTAGAAAAGATGAGAATAGAGTAGAAGAGAAGAGAGAAGGATAATAGAGAGGAGGAGTACAGCAGTAGAGAAGTGAAGGGAGGAAAGAAGAAGAGAGAACTGAATATAGAAGAAGTGCAAAAAAAGAAAAATAAACGAAAAGAAAGGATATGAAAGGGAAAGAGAGGAAAAGGGAGGAATAGAGAACAGATGAAGGAAGAGGAGAAGAGAAGGAGGGATGAGTGGAGAAGTGAAGATGAGTGTAGTGTGTTTTAATATGAGTCATACTGGCTCCACTGTTAGTGAATAATTTGATATTGTGACTCAGACTGAATTCATCACTCTCTATAAGCAGATACACCGTCAGACCACATCCTCTCTTCTTCCTTTAGGAAGCAGCCCAGCGAGTGTGTTTGTGTATGTGTGTGGGTGGGTGTGTGTGTGTGTGCGGGTGTGTGTGTGCGTGCTGAGAGGTTACTGCAGAGCATGCTTCCTTTTCAAGATGTACGTTACGTGTCCAAAAGTTTGTAGACACCTGCTCACGTTTCTTCCCTCTACTCTTCTGGGATGTTAAACTAGATGTTTGAACATTGCTGTGGGGATTTGATTGCATTCAGCCACAAGAGCCCCACTCCAGCACAGTCCAAAGGTATCGGACAGAACTACCACTGCTCCACAGTCCAATGCTGGGGGGGCTTCAGACCCCTCTAGCTGACGCTTGGAGACACTTAGGTGCTGTCTGTGGAGATTATACAAACTGTTTATATACATTAGAACACCTGTAGGTGACCTCAGTAGCCGAATTCACTCATCAGAACAGCTGTCTGGATGCGTTTGGAGGGATAGCGTAGATGATCGAAGAAGGAAGACCACACATTCTTTAAAGCCGCGGCTGACCTTATGCCTGACCATCTGAACGAGCATTTGATCTCTGCGTGTCCCTCTGCTCGCATCAAATGGACTGTGAACGTATGTGTGTGTGTGCATGCCGTGTGTGTGTGTGTGTGTGTTCTTCCTGCTCTCCTTGGCTGCGGTGATTAAATTCTTACCCACTTTGACTCACTGTTTTTGCTCCACTACTTTCTATTGAGAACAATGGCTTAGTTAACCCTTAGGAGTATACAGCTGTTAAAGGGGAACTCCACCAGTTCATTGAAGAATCTGCATAGTTCGGTGGTTGAGCTGTAAATGAAGTCATTCAGAGTGGTCTGGCTGTAAAATGGCTCATTGTAGAGAAACTTGCCGAGTTAGATGTCCTTACAGTGGTGTTGATGGGAACCAGGGGTTGCAGTGTCTACAGTAGGCATAGCCATTTAATATACAGTACTATCCAAGCCCACCAGTCAACCTACACGTCTTCTAATTTCTTATATGGAATGCTGCTGATCGTAAAATAGTGATACGTCTAATGCATACTCTGTATTTGGGGTCTGTAAGTACTACATCGCCAGAGGTGTAGGCCAAAGTTTGCTCAGACCTCAGATACATCATGCAGCATATCCATAACTGTTTGTGCTCACATTCATAAGTTTCTTTGTGAGGATGTTTTAAGATGCATGAAATTCTGACATCTGGTTCTTATCACCACCACTCTGAACAATTCTGACACTGTAAGTTTCCCTGGAACAAAACACTGCACATCAAACCACCCTGAATGACTTTGTTTACGTCCTAACCATTTCATTATGGGGACAATTCGAAATTTTGGTGGAATTCCCCTTCAAGTACAGTTAGTTACATCGTGAATTACATTTACATTTGATTTCTGTTCTATTTCTATGTCTGTCCGCCTGTCGTTTCTCTGTTTCTGGCAACAAGATGACAGAAATGTACAGGATATAAAAAGCAGGACTGAACAAACGACCACTTCATCAAATACAGACCATAATATAATATCTCTTCTCTTATTAACTATTAAGGTGGTGTGGATTAAAAGTGAAACCTGCACCCTCCATACAGTTTCACCACTTATTTCAATGAACTACAAGCCAGAAATCATTTCTACACAATTACAGCATATCTAGAATGCTGCCCCCTGGAGGCTTCCACTGCAACTGCAGAACCACTCCTTCATGTTTAAGGTCACAGTGTGGAGACATGAAAGCAAGACTGTTTTGGCTTTGCACACGTGCACCGAGAACAAGTTCCTCTTTTACGAACTGCAGCAAGCCCTAAAGTCCTAATTTGGGTGTAATCACGTTAATAGCCCACGCTGATCCAGAACAGGGCTGAGAGAGGAATGAAGGTTTTGTCTCAGGTCTGGGTCAGAACCGCCCTGAACGGGTCACACACCGTTCACAGCAGTCATTAGTCAGGCTTAGTGATGCTAGACATGCCTTTAAAGTCCAGACAAGCGTTTGGTGATTGTGTGTTTATCCTCCTCACTTTCATCACTACGTTACCTGCACATTCACTTCACATGACGTTCTTCGTTTTCAGGATTAAAGGCATATCCCACCAGATTTTCAGAGTTCACTTTGAATTAAGCTTTTTACGTCTCCAACACTGAATTATGCAGAAGCGTCTCACAAAAGTTGGTGGAGTTCCCTTTTAACAGCTTCGCACTGGTAAGGGTTAACGAGCCAGTGTTCTCAATAGAAAGTACTGGAGCGAAAACAGTGAGTCAAAGTGGGTAAGAATTTAATCACTGCAATGAAGGAGAACAGGAAGAACACACACACACACACACACACACACACACACTTTCACAGTCCATTTGACATGAGCAGAGGGACACGCACAGATCAAACGCTCCGCTTCCAGCTCGATCAGATGGTCAGGCATGAGGTCAGCCATGCCTTTAAAGAACGTGTGGTCTTCCTTCTTCGATCATGTGCACTAGCGCTCAGACAGTACCCAGACAGCCCTTCTAATGAGTGAATCCAGCTACTTCAAGGTCACTGACACAGGTGCACGAGAGCCTGCGTTCCTGTGAGTCATACGTTAACATGATCTCACATGCGCTCTCATATGTGATCACACAGGTTTAACATGAGACTCGTGGAATGCCTCTGCTGTATGACCTGCTGTAAAGGTGAAAAGCTTACCTGATGTTTTCTTTCTTTCTTTCCTCCATTCTTTCTGTGTCTGTTGTTCTTGTCTTCTGTTTTCTTTTTCTTCCTCACTTTCCTGCTTTCTATGCCTACCGTGTTTCTTTCAGGGTCTCTCGCTTTTCCTTCTCATCCGCTCTCTCTTTCTCACCTTCTCCCTCCTTTTTGTCCTGCCCGGTCTGTCTGTGATGGAATCAGTGGATTAGGGTTAGGATTAGGATTAGGGTTTAGGGTTGGATTAGGAGTTTGAAATTAGGTTTAGAATGTAATATTAGTATTTGAGATTATGGTTTGAGTTTTAGGGTTAGATTTAGGATGAATGTTTGAGATTAGGGTTAAAGACTTAAAGATTTGGCTTTAAGTTTAAGGTTAGATTTAGTGTCTAGCATTAATGTTTAGAACTGAGATCAGAGTTTAAGATCAGCATTTAAAATTATGGTTAGAATTTTAGATTTAGGTTAAGGATTTAGGAATATGTTTAAGATTAGACTAAGAGTTTAAGTTCAGAAGTTTGGACTTTAAGGTCATGGTTTAACATTAACGTTTAAGTTTAGAGTTTTAGTTTAAGATCTGTGTTTCAGTTTAAAGAAATAGTGTTTACATTTAGGGTTAGACCTTGAGGCCAAGTTTAGGATTAGTGTCTAGGTTAGATTTAGTGTTTATTTAGCATTTATGTTAAAGTTAGAGTTTAGGATTAAGTTTAGAGGTCAGGGTTAGTATTTAAGATTAGGGTAAGAGTTTTAGGGTTTAGGGTTTATGGTTTATGTTTAAGATTAGGCTGAGAGTTTAACTTTAGAAATGTAGAATTAGGTTTAGGATTAATGTTATATTAGGGTTAGTATTTAAGATTAGGGTTAGAGTTTTAGGGTTTAGGGTTTCTGGTTAATGTTTAAGATTAGGCTGAGAGTTGAAGTTTAGAAATGTAGAATTAGGTTTAGGATTAATGTTAGATTAGGATTAGAGTTTAGATTTAGAGTTTAGGAATAGTGTTAAAATCTAGGGTTACACTTTAAGATCAGGTTTAAAGTTTAGGATTAGGCTTAGAGTTTAAGGTTAAAGTAAGAGTTTAGGATTAGGCTTAGAGTTTAAGGTTAAAGTAAGAGTTTAGGATTAGGTTTAGTGCTTAACATTAATGTTTAAGAGAAAGGTATAGGATAAGGTTTATTGAGATTAGGGTTAGATCTTAAACTCAGGGTTAGAGTTTAAGGTCAGGCTTTGATTTTAGATTTACTATCAAAAGTTTTGGTTAGCATTTAAGCTCCGGTTTAGGATTTAGGATTAGTAGAGTATTAGTTATGAGTTTTGGGGTTAGGTTTAGTATTTAAGATTAGGGTTAGAGTTTAGCATTAGGTTTATCTGTATCCATACTCTTTATAATGGACAATGCCTTGTTGTTCTTATTAAAGATATAGCAGGTAATGTGTTCATGTGTTCCCGCTGCACGCTGTGGGGCATGTCTGTCTTTGTACAGTACGGTTTTGGACTCAAAACTTTAGAGCCTCCTTTCCTGTGCAGTGTTTACCTCTCTACAGTTAACACTTTTAGTAAACGCACTCCCAGAGCAGTCAACAAAGCCGAATTACGAGCACCCTGAAATCGACTCACCGTAATCACTCATGCTCAGAACGGACGTGTGAGTGTGTGTACTCTGTGTGCCGCAGTGGAGCTTGGCTGAGGTCTGCAGGTTGTTAGTGTTTATGAGCTGTGCTGTTTTCTCTCCTCCATGTTGTATAAATGTGTTTCTACTTCAACAATAAATAATGATTCAAATAGAAGTGAAAGTAGCTCAGCCGCAAAAACAACAGGTCCACAAAGTCCTGTACTGAGAATTCCCCGGACCTTAGCCTTACAAAAATGCAGGAATCATCTCCTTAATTGAACCAACTTTTGATTACTGGGGACAATGCTAAATGTATTTTGTTGCTGTTATATGGTTATGCCCATTTGAGATGATACAGTCTTACAAAAATCTCCAAACCAGCTCCTGGAGATCAACCTTGCTAGAAAACCAAATCCATTATTATTATTATTATTATTATTATTATTATTATTATTATTATTTGTTGTTTTTTCTTTTCAGAATAATTATATCAACTATTTGTTGGGTTTCTGACCCATCTACACGTATTCACACATTTTTGCCTCCCGTCCACAAACAAATGCAAAGTAGATTACGTAAACCGATCATATAGACTGATCATATAGAACTCTGAAATACAGCCCGGATGAGTGTTCTGCTTCTGTGTGTTCAGCAATTTGAGGATTTATTAACATAAATAAATGCATTTGGCTTTTTATTAAAGGCATCAGAGTATTTTGCACTCGTTTTTTTTAAGGGGGTGTTAAGCTGATTACAAATGCTAAAAATGCCTTTTGTGATTCTAAAGAAAAGTGATTTTGATTCTTAAGGTATAATTGCCCCCCACTGGGCTGACATCGTGAAATCATTTCCAGGAGTTTTTTGTTTCTCCTGTAGATGGAAAGATCTGTGAAAATGCTGTAGGTGTGGATGAAGATTGTTTTGATGGAAAATGATGTATGAACCCGTGTGGATAAGACCTTCCAGTTTTAGGTCAGAGCTCAACTTAATAGGAAAGTGTATCTCTGTGAGTGTTAATGGCCACTGGGTTACGTTAGGGTACTCATGCAGTTTGTGAATGTGTGTAGTCTAAGAATACAGTCCAAACTGAGATCCAGGATGATCAGTAACCTCTCTGATTGTGTCATGTGCTCTAACAGGATGCAAACCCAATGAACCTGTGGTCAGGTCCTCTGTTTCTGTCTCTTTGTGAGGAATGAGTCCACTAATGGGTGCTTAGAATTGAGCGTCTGCCAGAAATCTCCTTAAAGAATGTTTGCATTGCAGACCCACCGCTTCCAGAGTCTGCAGCACTTACACAGCATGGTACGGACACTTACACAGGATGGAGACCTTAATCTGGGTACTTAGGGCAATAGTTCTGCAGAAATTCACATTTCGACATGTAGGATCTGAACCGGTATGAACTGAAGTCTTGCAGTGCAGCGATGGAACACTTTGAGCTCATAATAATGCCATGCATCTAATTCAACTACACCATTTTGCATCCATCTAATTGCACTTTCTGTATTGTTATGTAGGTTTTACTGGAGAAAGTCTTGTGAAAGAGTCAAATGTTGAAGAAAAATGTATCAGAACCAGAATAATTTATTAGCCAAGTGGGTTTTATCATATTGTCCATGCACGACAACATAAAATGTAATATTAAATGCAATTACAGTAAATAAAACTCCAATATTTGCATAATATATGAATATGCAGTGCTGCCAAATATGATATTTGTTCTGGGATTCAACAAATATTTTATAAAGTAAAATAAACTAATCAAAAAGTGCTTTATTACTGTTCCTTTACTCAACAAGTGTGGTAGCATATAAAAATAAATAAATAAATAAATAAATAAAGTTTGTCTAATACAGCAGCATTTTAGAAAATCCCAATATCAGCTCAAGAATTCCAAAACTTATGAGCATGTCGACACAGGAGATAAAGTGTGTTGTTTAGCCAATAATGTTATATATGTTATATATAGAAAATGATACAGTAATTTCCCAATAATGAAATAAAAGAAATAACCTGAGCAAGTTACAAACTCCCTGCAACAAAGAATAGACTTGAAGCTTGGCACTTACACAGGATGGAGACCTTAATCTGGGTACTTAGGACAATAGTTCTGCAGAAATTCAGATTTCGACATGTAGGATCTGAACCGGTATGAACTGAAGTCTTGCAGCGCAGCGATGGAACACTTTGAGCTCATTAATGACCACAACAAGTGTTCCAGGGCCAGTAGACGCTCCAGAGCATTTTTGCATCCGTCAAGCAATAGTTCAGCCAAAAAGCAAATGCACCCAGTTTACCCCTTTACCCCAAGTGTTGTCAGTCAGCCAAGGCATGTTTGTTGTCTGAAGTTTAGCTTCTTTAGTTCAGCCCTGGAGCTGGAAGGCTAATGATCTCAGATAGACTTCCTCATGTGGTTTCTGATATGTGTATGACTCACTGTTAATCTGTAAACATTAAACCACATAAACTATAAACGAAACTATTTCCACAAAGCTAAAAATTGTAGCGGTAGTAGATCTTAATTTAAAGCTTGTATTTTGACATGTTCATTTTTGTGATTTTTGTGCAAAAATGTTATATTAATATATTAATAGCCTTTATGAACAGTGACCCAGTCAAAGGGGCCCACCTCCAGCACCCATCTACCTTGCCATCCTATTGGGTCATTGTCAATAATCATACACCGAAGACCCAATAAAGGGCAATGATCAGTGATGATTGTGAAAGCAGACAGACAGAGCTCATAGAACCACCCAAAGTACTCTCTCAAAAGTGGACCACCGTTTCTGTCAGAGCCTGGCTGTCCTGGATCACCATATGTTCTAGTCCACTGATGTCCTGTGCTAGCTCTGCCCCTACAACCTCTTTAGAGGCATCCATATACACTAGGGTGGCCACACATCCGGTTTTAGGCCAGACATTTTTTTCAACTCTGCTGTGTCCTCCGTCCAGCACAATACCTGTACGAACGCTTATTAGTCCTCTTTTTGGGATTAACTATTAAAAATTCACTCACAAACAATATTATGTGTGCCATTGGCTCACGTCCGTGTCATGAATTTCATTGGTTTAACAAGGTCATGTGACATTGTGACCCGCCTAACCGCAGGTCATCTCCCGTCTGACTGATCCATTCCACCCAATTCGTTGAGTAAAGCAGTCATCTATGTGTTATATAGGTTGGGTTATGATTTTAATTCTGTTCTAGTATCATGCCCGACCCTCTCCTTTTGGGGGTGGGATGTCCTCCTTTTTGGGGTTATGAAAGTGGGCACCCTAGTATACACCCATCGTCCAGTAACAGTAACACACACAAAAAATAAAAACGTCTCCCGCCTTAGCATTGCTGTGTAAGCACTAAATTGAGATATGAAAAAGTTTGAAGCTGAGGAGAAAGATACCTTCGTTTAGGTTATTTTACCTACTTTTGTCCATTTGTACAGCTTTCAGTACATTCACCAACCACGTCTTGGTCAATTGACCACATTTAAGTTAAGGGGAAAGTTTTGTACTTTTTTTTGCCAAACTATCACTTTAAGAGTGAGATTATGCCTGCGGTTTCTCCGACATGATCTCCTGCTGATAGATCCAACAGGACTCCCATACCCCACTTCACCGAAGCCTGTAATTTAGCGAATTTGCTGAAATATTTGCGTGCGTATTTGCTGTTGGTTGGTGACATGTAGAATTATGGGGCATGAGGCTGGCATAGGCCCTTTGGATCAGATCTGGCTGACTAAAGCTGGCTGATTCGTTCTAAAGCGAACTGAGCGTTCTCCCAGAAGCTGCTAGCAGTAATTACCGGCTACACTCGTTTCTGGGTTCCTCTCCTTACACTCGATGACCTGTGTGTTTCAGACTGATCCGGGTTCAGTGTTTTTTGGCTTTTATGCCTCAATAAAATCGATTACTGCACATGCATCATCAGGAGCTGATCCTGTATCAGCAGTTTTCTCTCTAAAATGTTCATTTCGTGGGCGGATTTCCTCTATTATTTGCTACAGGCCTTTTCTCCATTCACAGTAATGCCGTGCATCTAATTCAACTACTCCATTTTGCATCCATCTAATTGCACTTTCTGTATTGTTATGCAGGTTTTACTGGAGAAAGTCTTGTGAAAGATTCAAATGTTGAAGAAAAATGTATCAGAACCAGAATAATTTGTTAGCCAAGTGGGTTTTATCATATTGTCCACACACGACAACATAAAATGTAGTATTAAATGCAATTATAGTAAATAAAACTCAAATATTTGCACAATATATGAATATGCAGTGCTGCCAAATATGATAGTGTTTGTTCTGGCATTCAACAAATATTTTATGAAGTGAAATAAACAAAAAGTGAAATAAACAAAAAGTGCTTTATTACTGTTCTTTTGCTCAACACGTGTGGTAGCATATAAAAAAAATAATGATAATTAAAAAAAATAAAGTTTGTCTAATACAGCAGCATTTTAGAAAATCCCTATATCAGCTCAAGAGTTCCAAAACTTATGAGCATGTCAACACAATAAAATATGTAGTTTAAAGGCAAGGCAAGTTTATTTGTATAGCACCTTTCATACACAAGGGCAATTCAAAGTGCCTTACATAAAAGGGTGAAGATACAAAGAAAAACAAAATAAAAGCAAAATAATTCATTTAAAAATCATTAAAATATAATCATTAGAATCATTAAAAGTAAATTTTTTAAAAGTCATTAAAATATCATTAATGTCGCTAATCATTAAAATCATTAAATCAAATATAAATAAAAGTCAGCATAAGAATGAGGAATAAAAAGTACAGGAGACTAACAGTGTTTTAAACTGAGCTGAGAGCCTGATCAAACAGGAATGTCTTCAGCCTGGATTTAAAACTATCTACCATTGGGGCTTTTCTAATACTCTCTGTCAGCTGATTCCATTTAACAGCTGCATAGTAGCTAAACGCTGCCCCTCCATGTTTAGTCTTTACCTTAGGCAGGACTAACTGACCTGTTCCTAATGATGTTTAAAAAGCCAATAATGTTATATAGTAATTTCCCAATAATATTATAAAAGAAATAACCTGAGAAAGTTACAAACTCCCTGTATACTGAGGTGTTTCTAGCAGCAAGTAGCTCGCAGCAAGCAACAAAGAATAGACTTGAAGCTTGGCACAGCAAACGTCCATTGTTAGCTCAACATTCGATAACTACACTACTTGATGTATGCATCAGGGTTTAATAACAGCAGTGGTCCATCATCCAGCTTCCTCATATTCCATTCATTCCCACCTCACCACTCATGAGTGGCTCACAAACCCACAGTCTGAAAACCAGTGATATATGCTACCTGTTTTTGCAGTCTTCTTTGATTTATGGTTGTGGTATAAGGAGTACTTGAGGAAGCTGTAGGAGGAAAATAGCTTCTATAAACTAGACAGATGCAGATGTCAGGAGGAGCTGCAAGGAGTCAGACTGTAAAATCTTCACCTGAGCAAACAGCCAGTAAAGATAAGAATGTTCATGAAGTTAGTTTATTTAATATCTCCGTTCAGAGTCAGCAGTGCTAATGTAGGCTAAGCCAGCCGTTCTACTTCTCAGATATTTGAGATTACCTGCAACCTGACAATCTTTAAAACAGATATGTGATTTAGGTATGCAGTTAGTACCATTTTCAATAAGCCTGCAAGACTTGCTAGCTACATTAGCCTTGTAGCTCCGTTGCTTAACTAAGGAAGCAAACATCGGACACCAAATATGCTAGGTGGTTGGTAAATTTGATGGCTTTTAGGGCTTTACTGGGCTGCAATGTAATGCAAGCATAGAAGATAGCTACATTAGCGAGAAACGCTTTTGATTGAATTTCTCCAGCAGCTTTGTCCAGAGTGTACAACGGCTGGATGTATTAAAACTAGGGTGGTCTACCTCAGTCGGAAAAGCTGGGAGAATCTGAATCAGGGTCTGATTAAAGTCCTATGCGGAAGGATTCCCCATGTAGTCGTGAGTCAATACCCTCAGGGCAGCAGCTGTGTGCATGACAGAGAGAAACTTCACCACAGCGGTTTATTTGATTATGAAACTGGTCAGACACTCTCTCGTGTCTCCTCTGGTGGATTTTTGGGAAAAGGAGGCCGAAGCATGCGAATATTTCTAAACAGATCGTGACTCACTTCAAGTGCCCTCGTTTGAAGTGGAGAGGCACATGTGTTGCACTTCGCTTTAGAAGTCTACAGTTATTATTGCTTTGCTATAGAGTCAGTTTACAAAGTTACTGAAGCGTCGTTTTGTATTTACGTATTTCATTTCATAGTTCTGAACTTCAGACGTTTTTCTGCTTGCAAAAAAAAAAAAATGCGAAAAATGTTCTTTTTTCTTTCTGCAACATCAGGTTTGCACTCTGTGTTGCTCACAAACATAAATGAATTTGCACTTTCCATACAATTTCTCCACTTGTTTCACTGAGCTGTAGGTCAGACGTAATTCATATAAAATCATTCTGAAGTAAAATTCACATTACTATGTAAACAGCACACTATTTAACTACTCGAGTATTTAATAACACTGTATTATACTTCTTTATTAAAGTACATTTAAATGTACCTCGATTAACATTAAACACGTGACAAAAAAGACAATAAATAAACACAATGTATAGCATTTTATAACAACTGAGGAGGACCTGTGTGAGAGCACCCACCTTACAATGACCTCTGGGTGACTCCTCAGTAGTGGTAGTGTGGTTTCAGACGGTCAGGAAGCAGTGGGCTGTGCAGTTTAAAGCTAATTACTGACCACTGGCTGGGTTTATATATAACTGAATGAAGTCAGGCACTATTATAACATCCACCTGCTTTTAATGTGAATTCCCAGCAGTGCATGAGTCTGCATGTGTGTGTGTGTGAGCTCTTCTCTGTTTGTACAGCTGGGAAAAAGGACAGGAGTGTGTCAGGTGAAGGCCTTGGATGGACCGGCCCAGAGTGGTCCTGTGTGTGTGTGTGTGTGTGTGCGTGCTGCTTTTTCCCTTTCAAACATCCTCTTTCCTGTCTGGACTGAAGCGTCACGGCTGCAAAGAGAGCCAACACACTCGTACACCCACTGCAGAAACTGGAAACTGTTGGGTTTGGCCGAACTGTTTAATAACCTGTAGACCAGAGAGAGAGATAGGAGAGAGAGAGAGAGAGAGAGAGAGAGAGAGAGAGAGAGGAGAGAGAGATAGGAGAGAGAGAGAGAGAGAGAGAGAG
>CM067474.1:9044907-9052527 GCA_034552555.1 Semaprochilodus insignis | reverse complement strand
TGTGTGTTTGTTTGTGCAGGTATGTGACCTGTCTAAGTGTTAGATAGATGGGGTCAAAGGTCAGCAGTGTGAGATAAAAGTGTGTTTGCAGTGAGAGTCTGACCCAAGGACACGTCCGGCCAGTGTGTGACTGACCATAGTGCTGTGTGTGGGAACCAGCGACACATGCACACACAGTAGTGGTCATGTACAAGTTAAGAATCTCCTTGTTCACTTTCCTGTAGTTCTCTCTTCAGCTGTGATATGGATCCTGAGCGTGTGTCTGTGTGTGTGTCTGTATGTGTGTGTGGGTGAGACAATAGTCCAGGTGTTGTGTGCCTGGCGGACGGTGTGTATGAGCTGGAGTGGAGTGTATTATTTTACTGAAGAAGCCCCCGGGGAAGCTCCAAAAGCTCAGGAGAACACCCACACACGGAGAGTGTGAGAAGATGAGGGGCTTACAGAGAGAAGGAATGCTTTGTGTGTTATTACGAGGGGGTAGTATAGACCAAGGGTTCCCACACTTTGCCATGCCAGGTCCCACATTACCAGTGTAGCTGGCCATAAACTGGTTTTTTTGCCAGGCTGTCCAGGCCAAGATACTTGACCAAGTTTGTATATAAGAGGGTCGTGACTGTTACCCACTTGTTTCTTGGGGGTAGAGGTGAGTGTCTGACCCACCATATATTTTCTGAAGTGAAATAAGACTTTCTGCATGTGTCTAATTGTATTTATACAGTAAGCATGGCTTCCTCTCCATCATTGTTCATCTGATAATTGCTTGGAAATATCATCAGCAGCAATAACAGTAATTATTATCAATATATTTTCATGGAATTGCTGACGGTGTGCAGCAGCTATGGTTCCTCTCACAGTTTCCCTCATTTCTGCTGCTACCACAGAAGTGATTACAGGGGAATTCCACTGATTCTGCTTCATTAAATTATCAAGATGTGAACAAAGTCATTCCGAGTGATTTGATATGAAACACTTACGACTCTATAGCAACTCATACAGTCCGAGTCATTCGCAGTGGTGGTGATAGGAACCACACATCTAAGACAAACACCTCTACAGAGATAAATGCCTCTAAAATCTCCTATACCCTACTTTTTATTTCCTATATCCAAATTTTTCCACCCCAGTTCTCACCTGATAATACCTACAAACATAGCGGCCCACCACAAAACTAAAATGAACTGATTTAAATACAGTTTCTCCAAGAAACTGTTGGTTTATAATATTATCCAACAAGC
This sequence comes from Semaprochilodus insignis, assembly GCA_034552555.1. Taxonomy (NCBI): domain Eukaryota; kingdom Metazoa; phylum Chordata; class Actinopteri; order Characiformes; family Prochilodontidae; genus Semaprochilodus; species Semaprochilodus insignis. The sequence goes on along the minus strand of CM067474.1, from coordinate 9,051,292 downwards.
TGGGGAGCTTTGAAAGCACCCCAAGAAACCTCTCCATCAGTGGCTAGCCAGCGGCTGTGTCGTTTCAAACTGAAGAAGTTTAATTACCCTGATACTGCAATGTTTTTGTTTGTACACGTGTAGATTAATATACATATATTTATATCTATATACAACTACTGTAACATGGTTATATATGACATTTCCACTACAAACTACAGCCCCCACATAAATACAGGCTCACGGATCACTAGAGGGTACTTCATGGCCCACATGAAGTGGTTATTATGTGCTGCCTGATGCCTGAAGCTTTGTTCTGAAAACTTTTTTTTTTTTTTCCAGATTTTTACCATAATTTGCATTAAACATAAAACCTCAGTAGACACGGATAGTTTCACTGGTGGGTTTTGGATAGTAAAATAAAGTAGCGATATTTGCATTGTAGACATTGTGACCCCTGGTTCCCATCACCACCACTGTAAGGAAATCCAAGTTGGTAAGTTTCTCTACCATAAACCATTCCACATGAATCATCTTAAAATGAATGTCTTCATATTCCAACAATGGAAATATGCAGGAATTGATGGGAAGCAAGAAAATACATTTAGGGGTTTAACTTAAGAAGTCATCTCAACTTATCATTCATGTTATGTGCTTTGCTGATCCTACAAGGGAAATTTGTCATTATGCAGCCTTACTACACCCAATCTGGGAGCAGCACAGAGTCAGCAGCAGAGTGGTCCTACCTGGGGCAGTGTCGGGGTTAGGTGCCATGCCCAAGCGTGCAACCAGGTGTACCCAGTCAATCCTGGAACTTGAACCCACAACCTTCTGGTGCTGGCTCACTTCTCCTACCAACAAAATAAAGCAGCAACATTACGAGAGAGAGAGAGAGAGAGAGAGAGAGAGAGAGAGAGAGAGAGAGAGACAGAGAGACAGACCTCCAGACTGCATACGAGGGTAACATTTGTGAGAATGCATTAAATGTACTGTGTAGGAATCAAGCCCAAGCCCAAGCCTGATGAACGGTCATATCAAACCAACTAAAACACATCAAACAGGCCTAAAACCAACTATTAATTATGAATTGTGCATGCACTCTAAGAAATGAAACACTGGTATTGTTTGCATTACATAATTGTTTTATGGTGAAATTACTTTTACTATTTAATTTTCACAGTAAAAATGAGCACGTTTCATTGCAAAATAATAATATGAGATTTCAAGGCTACAAAATACCACAGATTAAAACCAACATAACTAGCTCGCTTTAAACGCACTACCCTTCGAACTGAATACACTCTAAGAAATGAAATCGCTCTGTCGTTGGTTTTTTATTCAGTTCTTTTTGTTGACTTAATACATGTATGTATATCAGTAAAACTGAGTCAATTGTGTTGTTTCAATGAAATGAAGTGAACTGTCAAATTTACTTCATAAGTGTTTGTTTGGTCAGTATAATATTGCTAAGTAGAACTGTCTTTCCCATTGGCTCTTGTCATCGTCTATTTGCATATTGTTTTACTTTTTTTACTCACCGTCTTTGTGTTGTCTCTTCCCCTGGCCTGCCTTCCACTGTGTATGCTACTTTCTATATTCCACAGTTAGCTGCCTAGCCACATTGATGTTGGCTGTTAGTGCAAGTTACCATGCGCTCTACTGCTGAGTATAATTCTGTGGCAGCTCAGTAGCACAGTAGAAACCTACCAAACTAACATAGATCTAACTTAAAATGAAAATTTCCTACTTTAATTAGTGGAACATAATCACATAAAGTTGAATATGATTAATACATAAAAATTATCAGTCCAGTTAAAACTCTGAACAGAGTATGAGTACATGTTACTCAAAAGAGCATCTTAAAAGGTACTTAACACAACCGCATGGAACCACTTGGCATGAGATTTTTTATTAAATCCAACATGAAAATAACCTGTACAGTTAAAAAGCACTTGGTCAAATCACTTTAGTGTGACTTAGTTGAATCCGATATGTATGCTTTACTCAATCAAATATCTTAAAAGCTACTTAACACAGTTGTGTGGGACCGGTTGACATAAGATTTTTAAGTAAATCCAACATTTCATTTTTTAGAGTGTGTGGTGGGAGGAGTCATATTATATATGATTAAATGCTTATAAAGGATAAAGATTCTTAAGGTTATAAGAGTAATTCTTGATTCAGTTTTGTATGTGTGTTATTATACGTATGTATGTGAGTTTGTAAGTGTGTGTGTGTGTGTGTGCGCGCACCAGGGCATTCCCCCTGTGGCAGTAGAGGATATTTTTTCTGCCCGTTGGGGAGAATTACAGCCCGAGCCGCAGATTCAGCCCTGCTGGACGCTTCGGATTTCAACTGAGCATTTAAAACCTTTACTTCAGCCGCCTGGATCATTTACAAAGCATTCCATGCACACACACGCGCGCACACGCTTTTATCGGTCACTATGACTCACTGCTGTCACTGCACGCTGTTTGGAGGGAAAAAGCTGCTGTCCGCACTCTGTGTGTGTGTTTACACGGCCAGAGTGAAGCGTTTTTGGGTTTTGGCTGTAATTAGTGGTTTCTCTCTCTCCAAAAAATCATCACGCTCTTTAAAGTTCTTTTTTTTCTGCTTTTTTTCTGCTGTTTGCTTTCAAAGCAGCCTGGGTTTGACTCTGATGAATGAGTTTAGAGTAACCGAAATACATGCTAGAAAGCCTCCAATGGACAGAAAGAGAGACAGAAACAAAGAAAGGGAGGAAAAAAGAAAAGGGAAGACAAAAATATATTACGGCAAAGTGGTTCGTATGGAAACGTTTGGGAAGAGGTTCTTACAAATGTCCACTTAAGTCCAGTTACTGCTCAGTCCAAAAGATATATACACACACTCGTTTTCTCTCACTCTCTGTCTCTCTCTCTCCAACTCTGTCTCTTTTACTTTCAAATCAAATTTATTTATGTAGCACTTTTTACAGCTGATGTTGTCTCAAAGCAGCTTTACAGAAATTCAGTAATAATAATTCATTAAGGAGAGAAAAGAAAGAAGCCCCCGGTGAGCAAGCCGGAGGCGACGGTGGCAAGGAAAAACTCCCTCAGGTTGGAGGAAGAAACCTTGGGAGGAACCAGACTCCTCCTCTGGTCCAAACTACATTTTGAAATGGTTCAGAGTAACATCAGTTGAGTATCTAATTATGCTGATCTAGTCGTCATGGTGACGATGAAGTTAAAGAACTAATTGTGTAATAATAGTCCGATGCAGGTAGCAATAGCGGAAAAATGAGTCTGCAGCGGGAAAGCCTTGTTAGTCCTTCATCAGTGTCTGGCTGGGCAGGTAAGCAGCTGGTCAGGGGCAGGTAGCAGGGAAACCCGGTCAGTCTTCCTTCAGTGTCTGGCTGGGCAGGTAGGCAGCTGGTCAGGGGCAGGTAGCAGGAAAGCCTCAGTATCAAGCCGGACCGGAGGGCAGCCGTTAGCTCAGTAAGAGCAAAGAGAGACAGTTAGCTCTGTTTGGGACTAATTATGGAACACAGGAAGTATGAACATTTCCAGAGTGTGGCAGCAACTCGGGCATCTGACTATCACAGCCTGGTTAAAAGGACAGAACCAGAAGGTAACACAGACTTGAGAGTGCCCTGAAACACTGGCATCCATCCGCTCCACCGTCAACTGAGTGATCACGTGATTGTTGGAGCTTTATTGGATTTGGCGATGTTACACTTCTGTTACGGTGTTACGTTGTTGTTTCAGTGCTATAGTAGATGTAACAACATAAAGAGTATGGTAGTCTGAAAGGGTGATATTGACTCAAACAGAGTGGCATTACTGTTACATGGTTACAATGCTGTATATTCATGTATTGCAATACGACAGTATTAGATCAACACTGTTACAGTGTTACAGTATGGCTATAATGCAGACTTGCTGTGTTACACTGACTTTTAGAATGTAATATTACCATTATTTTAATGGCTTTTACAATATTACATTATTACCAAAGTAATTAACAATGTTGTATAATATAATAACAACAAGACAAACAAAAGTATTTTACTTCGTTTTACTAAACAAAAGAAAGGATCCACAATTGGACGATTCCAAACTGGGCTGAGTGTTTGAAACCACAGAGTGTGATAGGGACCTTTAAGGAAGGAAAGGGAGAAAAGAGGATGGGTGAGCTGGAAAATCGATTGCTGTGGAAGCTCATGTATCAGAGCCTATCGGTGGGGAAAGAAAGAGAGAGAAAGAGGGAGAGAAGAAGGGAGGGGGGTGGATGAGACAGTTTTAATATCGTATTGTGTCACCAGACAGATTCTCCACATGATTCTCTCATCAGCTTCACCCAGACACCCACTCCCACTTTTCACTCTGAGTCTTTCTCTCTCACTTTCTCCTCTCTCTCTTTCTTGTGCCGTCTTTCTCTATTTCTGTCTTTTTCCCTCCTCTCTCGCTATCCCTTTCTCTGGTCTTTCACTGTTCACCTTCTATCTATCCCTTCTTTCTTGCTCTCTCTCTCTCCCTTTCTCTCCTCTGTCTTTCCCTTTTCCCCTTCTATCTGTCCCTTCGTTTTTATCTACTTCTCTTTCTCCCTTCTCTCTCTCTGTCTGTCTTTCTAATCTGCTCTTTCTCCCTTCTCTCACTTTCTCTATCTCTGCCTTCTTTCTTTCTTTTTCTCTTTTTCTCTCTCTCCTTTCTACCTACTCTCTCCTTTCCCTCTCTACTCCTGTCTCTTTTTTCCCTCCTCTCTCGCTGTCCCTTTCTCTGGTCTTTCACTGTTCACATTCTATCTATCCCTTCTTTCTTGATCTCTCTCTCCCTTTCTCTCCTCTGTCTTTCCCTTTTCCCCTTCTATCTGTCCCTTCTTTTTTCTCTACTTCTGTCTCTTTCTCCCTTCTCTCTCTCTGTCTGTCTTTCTAATCTTCTCTTTCTCCCTTCTCTCACTTTCTCTATCTCTGCCTTCTTTCTTTCTTTTTCTTTTTCTCTCTCTCCTTTCTACCTACTCTCTCCTTTCCCTCTCTACTTCTGTGTCTTTGTCTCACTTCTCTTGTCCATTGGTCCCTCTTGTCTTTATCCCTCTTTCCATCTGTAATCTCTCTGTTCTCCTTCTTCCCCTCTTTTTTCTTCCTCTGTCTGTTTTTCTCTCTGCTCTGTCTCTTCTTTATTTTTTTCTCTTCCACTTTTTATTTTGTTTGCTGAAAAAGCACCTGCAGAACTACAGGCCACTCCCTCCCCACTGTGGAGCTCTCAGAATTAAATGTTTTTGGACAAACAAAATATTTCTACACAGAATTCCACATTTCCTATGACAGTAATAACCTACCATATTTCATTGACAGCTGCTGACACTGTGCTTGGTATAACTCACTTACTGTTACTCTGCTATGATGTCCCAAACTGTGATAAAGTTGGTTTTTAACATTTCCTGCCTTTTTGTTTGGGAGGCAGTAATAAGGATTTGTTTAAGGAAATGTCTTTTAAATAGGGGAATATTTCATATCCCAAAAAACAAACAAAAAAAAAAAACCCAAAAAACAAAACCTGAATCACTAGGTTTTATACATTTCTAGTCTGATCCAAAAGAAGTCAGAATTTTGCGAGCAAATCTTTTGACGGGTACGTGTGTCTGACAGGATAAACTTTGTGAAACTCCACAGACAGTTCAGCTATAAATTTCTGCCTCCCTCGGTGCCCAACAGTCTGTTTATGGGGGAAAGCTCTGAAGCTGGACTTGCCTTGATGTTTCACATATGTAGACAAGATTTAAAGCTGGAACGTCAACTCAGTGTGAAAGGAAGGGCAGGTGGAGTGAAGCAGCAGGAGATTTCGGACAGAACAGAAAGCTTTAAAGGCCAACAAAGCCAACAAAATGATCCCCTATTCATTTGGCTTGTCATGTTTGTTTCTGGATCATTCTAAAGCCAAATAACAGCAGAAGAATGTGGGTGTTGGAGAACTAAGGTGTGTTTGGAGTATAGTGTTTGTTGGAGAATGATGGTATTCTTTGGAAAGGTGATGTTTGTTGGAAAATGGTGGTGTTTGTAAAAGATTGATGGTGGTTGATGGAGAATGAGAGATTTTTTTCTTTTGGGGAATGGTGGTGTTTTTGGAGAATAGCGGTGTTTGAGAATGATCACGATTAGAGGAGAATCATCGTGTTTGTTTAAGAATTATGGTGTTGGAGAATGATGGTGTTGGAGAATGATGGTGTTTGGTGGAGAATGATGGTGTTGGAGAATGATGATGTTGGAGAATGATGGTGTTGGAGAATGATGATGTTGGAGAATGATGGTGTTGGAGAATGATGATGTTGGAGAATGATGGTGTTTGAGAATGATGATGTTGGAGAATGATGGTGTTGGAGAATGATGATGTTGGAGAATGATGGTGTTGGAGAATGATGATGTTGGAGAATGATGGTGTTGGAGAATGAT
>CM067474.1:9009907-9042407 GCA_034552555.1 Semaprochilodus insignis | reverse complement strand
CTGTTGAGCAGAGTCAGCATTGCAAAGATGGCTGCCCAGTTAACATACATTTGTATATGAATTTTGGTTCAAATTGGGAAATAATGGAACTTGTACACTACAGTCTGTTGAAAGGTGTCGTAGTGAACTTTCTGTATCCTGTAGATGATGTGATCACTTCTTCCACTTTGAAAATCAAAATCAAAACATGCCATTTGACCAGGGCATGGTCAGAGGTTTGCTTACTGCCGTATACACAGTTTTGGGCACCTGATACCTGTTGTGCTGCTGATGGAATTGAACAAATTGGTGCAATGGCTGGGGGAGGTCCAGGAAAAATTCTGGAACTTAACTAAACTAAATCTGGAATTAAACCAGCTCACATACACTGCTTTTGTGAAATCAAGAAATTATTGGTCATTTGTACTTTGCACATGTTTTTCTGCAATCACTGTAAAGTCCTGTGGTGTTATATAGTTATATAGATATATATAGACATACATGTACACACACACACACACACACGTATACCTGCATATGCAAACAGATATACATACAAACACACTGGAATTTGCACATACATACATGTCTGCATTCCTGATTCCTGTGTATATATGTATGTGTGGATGCATGAATGTGTGTGTGTGCGCGTGTGTGTGTGTATATGTGTGTGTGTGTGTGTGTAATCCAATCCGGGGGCGCTCTCCCTGACAGTAAGAATGACGATGAACCCCCTCTGGCTGTGCTGCCCCCCAAGCCAGAGGTGATGAGAGACTGTTTTATAGCTTATGGTTTGAATAGCTGAGAAATACTGCGCCTACTTCAGTGCCCCCGAGCTCATATTGCAGCGATTTACTCTTCGCGGTCATCGCTGGCGTATACTTTCCATTTGCTCTTAAGTGGATGAAAATGACTCAGCATATTTTGGTTTCCTGCCTCTTTAAGTTCTGCTGTGGTAAAAAACGAAGAAGAAAGGGGGGAAATCTGCATTTCTGCCTTGCAGACGTAAAGACGTGTGTAAAAGCTCCCTCTAGCGGCAGCTGGCAGTAGTGCGGCGGGCTCCAGTCAGTCCAGGTTAGGATCTGAATCAAAAAGTCATTAAGCAAAGGCACCCAGTCAAATCACATTTGCTCAGGCAGATGGGTACACAGATTGATCTGAATGGAGTGTGTGTGCGCGTGTGTGTGTTTTGAATGAAATGTGACATTACCAGACAGCCTCTCTGTCTCCATATTTTGTTCATAATCAGAGCCTGCCAGGCACATAAGGTCGGCTAATTAATAAGCTAGCTCCAACAATGAACTCTGTTCTCTCTTCTCTCTGTACTAGACTCTCTATATTCACTTATGGATAATAATTGATGTCCACATTCTATCGCTACCTGTCCCTTTTAAGCTGATTTCCATTAGGTTCATTCCTCAGCTTCCACTTAATGTTGTGTTTGAATATCGCCGCTGTCCAGAGAAAAACATGTATCTCCATTTCTGTTGATTTTTACTTTTATGACTCATTTGATCACATGAGCTGCTGTTTACACTGTGTGGAAATTTCATGAAGAGTGGACCAACAGAAATGGCCCGAAACTGCTCGGAAAGACGTCTGGTTCCATTGACTTCCATTCAAATTAAATGAGGTTTTTGGCCTCTCCTGTAAAGTTGTCATTTTGGAGATACCTGTTTTTATTTATAATGGACTGAAAATACTTTATTCGAGACTCATAGTGCTGCATGCAGTGCTTATGTTGCCATCTCTTCTAGGCGCAAGTCAATGTGGGTCGGTTTTGAGTCAGTATCTGATGTATGGACCATTTACGGTGCTTTATGAAAGAGATACTTAGACGTGTTAGTGTGGAGGAATTAGACTCTGTTAATGACGTGGTGTGGTTTTACCAGGTGGCGGTGTAGTCTTATACCGGACTGCTCTGTTCACACTAACTCATTGGTCTTGTGTACAAACACAGATTTAATCACATACAAACTTGTTTGAGCATTATTCATGAAATGTTTGTATGAAATGTCAACAAGCAGAGATTTCACTGTGAATGATCCATCAACTCAAGTGCACAAAATCAAGCACAAGCCCACCAGCTCCTGATATACATACAGCTCTGGAAATAAATAAGAGCCCGCTCCAGTTTCTTCTTAAATCAGCATCTCCACATGTACAGCAGGTTCTTAGTGAGGAACAGAAGGTTGGGTTCTAGCTTTACTGGCAGATGCAGTGAGCGTCTGGTTCATAAGAACAAGGTCAAGCAGCAAACACACAGGACAACACAGCTACAGACTGACAGAGGGCCAAAACCCCTCTCTACTGACCGTGATGAGCGCCACCTCATTCCAATGTCACTTAACCACTGTAAGATGACCTCAAGTGACCTACAGAGAGACTGGCGAGCGGTGGCTGGGGTGAAATGCACAGCGAGCATAGTTCAAAAAACAGGCTTCTGGAGGGTCATTAGTGATTTTCTAAATAAACAGATCTAAATACAATATCTGATCTGGAATTTGGGAGACGTGTTTCCAGTAATGTATAGAATCAAACAGAACTGCTCATTTTGGTCCAACACAAACCCAGAAACTGTACAACTAGAGGAACTGATCATTTTCAGGTGGGCTCTTAAATATTTCCAGAGCTGTACATTGTGAGGGAAGATACAGTGTCTTATGCATGTGTCTATGTCATTGCGGTTTATTAATGAGTTGTTGGCCACAGTCACGCAGTACACAAAGAGGGTTTGTCTAAAAGTCCAAGCTACGTCAGAGACGTTATAAAAGAGGAGACCAGTCACTGGTTGAAATGGGAATGGGAAAGCTTAGTTCCTGTTTACAGAGAAACCTTCGTCTTCCAAGAAAGAGACAATCAACTTGCTGGTTACGCCGCAAGTGGGGAAGGGTTGCCAGTATTGTGGCACTAGCTCCTTATTGAAGAATAAGCTGAAAAACAGAAGCAAACACGACAAACCATTTTATCAGTGATTTCAAATATGTTTTTGAAATGATGATTTGACCATCAGTTTTGTTTTGTTTCTCTCTCTCTCTCTTTTTTTTTGTCTCTCCTTTCAAAGAGATACGAGTCTCGTCTTGTATGGTGGGAAATAACTGCCAGTGTTGCAAAGATGACTGCCAAGTAAACAGACTTGCCTTTAAGTCTACATCTTCCTTTTTCAGCCATCAGCCCTGGACTGACCTAATTCTTCCAGTCTACACAGGGCTAGCTCCCCTTTCACAATAAGAGTCCCAATAGAATAACAAATGCTGTGAAAAAATGAACCTAGAATTAATAGGAAAATTCATGCACAGCCTGAATCATGCTCATGTTTGTAGGGAACAAGTGATGAATATAAAAATGTAATTACATTTAACATTTTGGAAAAACATTACAAAATTCATAAAATGTGGCTAGTGCAAATGTAATGGCCCATTTTACACTTTATGGTTTCATCTGGGAGTCTTTTTGAACTCGAACTTTTGAATTCGATTATATATGCTGAATAGGAACGAACTGCAGCAGGTCAACAGGAGGCCCCTCCCTTTAGTCCCATATGAAAAGTTTATTTTTTTTCTTCCTGTTTTGTCTTTAACCATTGCTGTTGTGGTTATTAAGGGTATAACGACCTTTTGTCTTTATTGATCACATCAATAAAGACACATAGAAAAATCTGAAGTGAGGAGAAGGAATGGAATGTCAATGGAATGGAGTCAGTGGGTTTATATTTCACTCTTATCAGGTGTCCGTAGGTTCATGAGTGTGTGTGTGTGTGTGTGTGTGTGTGTGTGTGTGTGAGTCGTCATCTTGTTGGCGGGTGAGCATGAAGGCAGGCTTTAATTGCGTGCTAGCAGGAAACATGAATAATTAGCCGGAGGAAGCCGAGTGAGAGAACTCGGCATGAGGCTTTTCAACCTTCAGTCTAAAGCCCTGCAACAATCTCATCACTGGCAGAGTCTTTACCTTGCAATTAGCTCAATTACATTTGATTGATAGATAGATAGACAGATGGATAAATGGATGTATGTATGGATGGATGGCTGTAATGTAATGTTTGTACTATGTCCAGCAATCAAATAAAGTCAAAGACAAATATACACCATATACAGTAAAAACATCAGGTGGATCATAGTCTACAGAATTGGCCAAGTTGGTTTGAAGTCCTGTTCCAGCTAATGGAGAAAATATCATTCAGTTTTGATCTTTATGTAATGATAAAGTGGAATTGATGTTCCACTGTACTGTATTATCTTTCGGTGCAGTTACAAGAAAAACGTTTAGCTTAACAGCCAGATTTGTGTGATCCCTAGTATTGCTATTCCCGCTCTCTCTCTCTTTAGTTCTCTGTATCTCTCTTTTTTTGGTCTGTTTCTGGAGTTGTGTGTGTGTGTGTGTGTGTGTGTGTGTGTGTGGAAGTTAGGGACTCTAATTGCTGGTTAGCTGTTTACTTTTCTGGGCTGGGTGATTTATTTGGCAGAGGTGGCCCCGACAGGTCGGCTAGCGGGCCACTAATTACAGAGCAACACACTGCGACTGGAATAACGTCGTGTCACTTTGAGACACGGAAACATTTATCCAGGAGGAGGGCTGAATGTAGACATGTCTACATAGCTTACTCGGAACTTAAGTACATCTTCCAAGAAGTCCCAGTGATGCAGTGTTGCAAAAGATAGCAGCTAATACCGGCTTATTGAAGCAAGGTTCCTCAAGGGTGTATTATAAGCCCAATTTAATTTGCTCTCTTACTCCCAGTATTGCCACCTTCCAATCTGAAGGGATCCTTCAGTCAAAATCCCCTTGTGGCTAACTTTGGATGGAAGCTCGCAGAGTGTGAAACCCGGCAGTTAGCGTAATCATGCTAATCATGCTAACTGCTGGCTTCCATTTACTCCCACATTAGCATTTTTGGCTGGACCATGCCTTTAATTTTGCACTCAGGTGTCAGAACATATTTGGACACATAGCTGTAATGTATATTTAAGTGTGAAGCAGTGGTTTAAGGAGGGAACTGTGTCTTCGGATGTGCCTCTCGTCCCTCACTGCGGTGTGGTTGTACTCCTCATGTGTGTTTACTAACATGCTACTCACCATGTCAGCCAGTGACCACAGCTATCTGTCAAGGATTAGACGCCATGCCGCTGCAGATCTGAGTGAATGCTTGTAGAGTTGAGTGAAAATGGCACATTAATCTCTTGAAAAGGAAAATATCGTAAAGCTGTTCTAATTAGGAGGTAAATTACACCATTTGAACCGCAGACCAAAGTTGGAAAGTTGGAATACAGAGCAAAAATAATACTTTAGTATCCAATTTCCAGTATATTGGGCAGGTGTAGGAATTGCACTGCATGCTATTCTCAAGCTCACATGCATGAATCAGCGTCATCAGTGTTCTGCTGGATAAACCCTCTCCACAAGGCTCTAACACACTGCACTTGCTAATTAGATGACAGTTACTGTTTTGCTGTGATGGCAAATCCAAAAATCCAATCCAGCTTTTTTTTACTGTGTTTTAGATGTTTAGATGTTTAACTACTCAGAATGACATTAAAGATCTTGCCATGTCTCTTCCGGTTGCTCTCTGAATGGGATAACTGCGGAAAAAACGTACTATGGACTTTTTTAGACTAGCTAGTCAGAGATGATGTCAGTGTCCTATATTGGTGGAAAGGTGCTGAGGACAGAGCTTCTCTCAATGTTCTGTAAGATTCATTACACAAGTTGCGGAACCAGGCTTTATTATAGTACCTGTCACCCTCTCTCTCTCTCTCTCTCTCTCTCTCTGTTTTCTGTTTGAAGCATAAGATAAGATAAGATACCTTTATTGTCATTGCACAGTGTACAACGAAATTTAGCAGCAATCCAATGGCACTTTACATACAAAATAATTAAACATAGAGCTAAAATATATAAAGTGCAAAATTAAGAGAGAGAGGGAAGAGGGAAAAATGTAATATACATATATGCATATTGCCTAAAAATATATCTACATATATTTAAATATAAGAAATAACTATAAAAACTGTAAATTCTAAAACAGACAATAGACAGTCAAAAGATAATAGACAGGTGAGGTAGCAGTTGGTTACTGCACATTCCTTGGATAGCTTATAGTGTTATAATTATTGCACATCAAGAGGGTAAGCATAAGGGTCACTCTTGACTGACAGGTGCAGGGGCATTCTGAATGAGGTCCTTTCACTCTGCAGTACTTCAAACTGACTTTACTTTCTGTCGAATGGAAGTGCTTGGCTGGCAGAATTGAGCTCTGTAAAGAACAGAAACATTCTGAATTTCCAAATGGAAACCATATACGTTGTACGCATGCCTTTAATCTTCCCCGTCGCAGCTATTGATTTTCATTTTAGACCAAATGAGAATTTAACGCTGCTCAGTTGTTTCTGAAAGTTAATGGGACATTTTTGTAGAGCAAGGCATTTTATTTACTGGCCTGTGTGTGTATGCATGTGTGCGTATTTATTCGGTGGACTGCCTGCCAGCGTTTACTATTTGGCCCAGTTACAAGGGAATTTGCTGTGGTCCCCATCTTCAGCAGGGTTTCTTCCTTTCCACTTGTCGAGGCATTTTCCTACCCAGCGGAGGTCTGCAGTGTTTTTTGCAGTGTTTGTGGGTCTGTTGTGTCGTTTGCTGGGTGACTGGCAGAGGTTATTATGGGGAGATTAAGAGGGCTCAGGCTTTACCGGCTGCTACGGACAAGATAATGACAGTTTCACAGGAAAGAGGAAAAAGAGGGAGAGAGTTAAAAACAAACGGTTTGAAGATGTGACGTGTTGTTAGGAGAAAGCAAAACAGGTTGAATAAAGATGGCTTGCAGATGTTACTAAAGGGAAGAGCTACTACTGGCCTAGACCAGCACACTGCAGAATCGCTTGTGTTTTTTTACGGTTTCCAACAAACACCGTCATTCTCCATCAGACACCATCATTGTACCTCAAACACCATCATTCTACCTCAACCACATTATTCTTATGCCATCGGTGTCAATCAAATGTCATCATTCTCCATCAAATACCATCATTCCTAATTAAACAAATGTCTTTCTTACAGTCATTCTCAAACAGCACCGTCATTCTCCAGGAAATATGATCATTCTACATCAAACACCATCATTCTCGCTAAAACACCATCATTCTCCAAGAGGCACCATCATTCTCCAACTAACACCACCATTCTACATCAAACACGTTATTCTTATGCCATCGTTCTTAATCAAACACCTTCATTCTCCCTTCAGCACCATCATTTCTCAACAAACACCATCATTCTCCACCCAATTATCTTAGTCATTTTCATCATTCACTGACAAACACCATCATTCTCCAATAAGCCTCATCATTGTCCAGCAACAAGTTATTAAAATTATTTTAAAAATTTATTAATAATTAAAAATTATTAACACCAACGTGCTCTACCAAACACCAATATTCTCAAATCATCACCATCGTTATCTACCAAGCACCATTATTCTCTATCACCAACATTCTCTATCATCGTTCTCAAACATCTTTCTCCAACAAAAAATGTCTTTCTGCCGCAAGCGCTCCCGCTATCCACCAAAGACACTGTCGGTCCTCACCAAACATGGCCATTCTCTTACAAACACTGTCATTATCCACCACATTCCGTATTTTCCACTGAACACTAACATTCATCAACAAGTAAACAGAAACATCCACTGCCAAACACGATCATTCTAGTATTGACAGTTGGCTCCAGCAAAAAAGAGGCAGCTACTGTGAAGGCAAGAGAACCTAAAGCTTGTGTTTTTGTTGGACAGAATGTTGGGTAATATTTGCTCTGGGCTTAAGAGAGCATTTCATCGTCCTCCATTGATTTTTATAGGTTTTGTTGCCCTGGGGACTTGGCAGTAAGCAGGGTTTAATTACTCCACAGTGCAGCTGGGTAGTAGCAGCCTTAGCAGACTAGGAGTGTGTGTACCGTACTCCAGATATGAGACCGAGTTGTGCTGTCGTCAGTGTGGCAGGACTGGAAAGCTAACTGCCCAGTGCAGTGATGTACGGTCAACCTTCAAACAAATGCAATTAGCTTTACAGCTGACAGCAACGCCATGATTAATTCGGCTCTCGATTACATTCTCGGTTACGGTTACGTGCGGCTTTGGTCATGTGTTAGGAGCGAACAACACCACACTATTAACCTTCAGCAACTGACTGTGTTTATTCCGCACATCATTCATTCGGACATTGATTGGAGCCGTTAGCCTTTCGTTAGCCAACATCCAGCACAACACAGAACAACATGCTAATAGCCATCTAGTTTGTAGAGTGTAGTTTGTTCCGTAATATTCACTTGGTATCTCAGTGCTGCACTCTTACTTCAGCATGCTCTACAGGAACAACCCTCTTCACTAGTACTATGCACACGTAGGATCTAACCTGCTGGTACTAAATTAATCAGTACGTTACTGTTACTATTCATTATCTCTTGAAATGTTTATTTATAGAAAGTTGATGTGGCTTCTAAACTGTTTGGCCTGGTGTGTATGCCGGGTATGTCTACCTCCTCTCATAAATTCACCTGGGGACTCCCTGCTTTGAATTGCTGCAAATGTCAGCTTTATGCTACATCAGCAATGATAATGTCAAATCCAGAGAGAGTAATAGTTATGAGCTTTCTGGTGAGTGTGTGTGTGTTGTGTTTGGTGTGGTTCACTGCTTGTCAAAAGTTTAAAGGCATCTAGGTCACAATAGCATTCTCCATGAAGCACCATAAATTTCCACCAAATGTCACCATTGTCTCACAACCACCATCATTCTTCATCAAACACCACCATTCTTCTCTGAATACCAATTCTCCAATACAAACTATCATTTTCTGACAAACACCATTCTCCAGCAAATTCCAATGCTCATTACAAAACACCGTAATCTTCCCCGGATAACAAATTTCTTCATCAACGTTCTCCAAAAAACACCAACATCCTTCACCAACCATCATCATTCAAGAAACATCATTCTCCAGCAAATGCCAGTGTTCATCACAAAACATCATAATTCTTCAGCAAGCACCAAAATTTTTTACCAAGTACCACATCTCTACTAATGCAAGTGAACATGTCAGTTTGCCATACCTTATGATTAAAGAGAAAACTGTTCAATAATAATAATAATAATAATAATAATAATAATAATAATAATGTTTATTTACAGAGCACCTTTCATACCGTTGGCAGCTCAAAGTGCTTTACAGACAATTGACATCAGTAATAGGAAGAAATACTACTCCTACTACTACTACTACACACACACACACACACACACATATATATATATATACACACACATATATAAATACACACACATATATAAATACACAAACAAACATACAAATACACACACACACACACACACACACACACACACACTTAAATACCATGTTAATGTGGTTTTAACTAAATGCTGAGTTAAAGAGATGCGGGTTTAGGTGTGTGTTAAAAGTGAGCACAGAGCCCGACTGTCTAATAGAAGCTGGAATTGAGCTCCACAGTTTAGAAGCAGAGTAACTGAGAGAGTCTCTCCATGTTTCCTGTGTTGTACAGAAGGTATTTGCAGAAGGCCAGCATCTGTAGATCTAGGATCACAAGCTGGAACATAAACGGAGAGACGTTCTGTGATGTAAGCAGGTGCTAGATTATTCAGAGCCTTATAGACCAGCACCAGAACTGTGAAGTCTATTCCAATAGATACAGGTAGCCAGTGCAGCTCTTTCAGAACAGGAGTGATATGACCTTTACATTTGCCTTTGCAAGAACCTGCAAAAACTGACAGAACCACATGCCAAAAGCCCTAGCTAGGTAATAAAGCCAAAGGCTCACTCTTCATGCCAAGACAAACAAGTTAAATAGACCCATGTAGCTACTTAATACATAACCTTTACTTCTTCGCACCAAAACAGTAACAGTGAAACTCTAATATTACTCTAATATTACTCTAATATTACTAATATTACTAATATTACATTTCAGAAGGAAGGAAAGGAGTGTTATTCATCCCAGGGCCAGTGTTCCTCTCTGCAGGAACCACAGACCACTTTGGTTTACACTGTTAAGGAGCCTTGTCACAGCAAGATCTGACAGACGCACACATACACCTTCAGACGCTAAGATGCCTGCTAACCCAGAGCCCTTCTCCCCCTGCTCTCCGAGCCAGTCTCTGCTGTCAATCATCTGCTCTAATCTGATGCTTCTATATGAATGGAAAACAGAGTCAGTGAATAACGAGAGCAGATCTGAGATCACAGCCACACACGTAACATTTTTGGCTTGGCGTTAGTGTGGTGGCCAGTCATAGCCGTGCTAAGTATATATCCTTCTGATTTGGATGTTTTGGGAGCAATTGTACAATCATATCCAAACCGTGTCTCTTCAGGCAGATACATACAGAACCGTGTAAAAGCTCGTTAGTCCAAATAACCAGATATACAGTAAAAAGACATCAGAACGTGTAGGCAGGAATTGGATAGTAACTGTAAATCCTGAACTTCAGGGAGCGCTCTGGAAATGGTTACCCCGTACAGAGTAATTGTAATGGATTGTTTGTTTATTTGGGTTTATTCTAATGTTAGTGGGTTTTTTGAACTAATAAATGTTTATTGTCCAGATATATAGGTTATAAATCATTTTCTCATATGTCCAAGACTGTTGTAAAGTGCTGTATATGCCTTGTAGTGTTTTTTGGACACATTTGTCTGTTATATTTAGCTTTATTCAAAGACCTTATAATTTTTAATTAAATGAATTCAAAAACAGAACAGTCACTGAAACTGATTTCACTTCAGTCCAAAAGATTTATTGGATTTCACTGGGTAAGCAACGTAACTGGTTGACTATTGCAGTTCACTAGTTAACTATTAAGCCTTTAACTAGTGTTAACAGTGTACTGATATGACTGTGTACTGTTTTATGACTGTGTTCAACTCAGATAAACACTTCGATTTGTCACGTCCTGTCCTGTCTTGGCCCCGTTTATCTCCGTTTTCTTTGTTTTTTTGTTTCTGTCTTTTTTCTTTTGTCACTTCCATGTGCCTTTTGTTGTCCTGTTCCGTGTGCTTCTGTTTGTTTGGGTTATAGCTCCTCCAGTCTCCGCCTTCTTGTCAGGCCCCTCACCTGTCCCTGGTTTGTGGCTCCACCCCTTCCCAGATGTTCCTTGTTAGTCCTTGTGCATTCAGGCTGCCTCAGACGTCTGTTCAGCTCTTGGTGCTGCTCCAGTGTCAGCTCCCCTGCCCCTGTCTCTGTCCTTGTCGCAGCTATGATTTCTGTTCCTGTCCCCTTGTCATCATTCCTCCAGCCCTTTGTCCCATCTCCTGTCCCATCTCCTGTCCGTTCCCTGGTTCAGTCATTTGTCCAGTCTCCTGTTCATTCCCCGGTTCGGTCATTTGTCCAGTCTGCTGTTCATTCCCCGGTTCAGTCATTTGTCCAATCCCATGTCTGTTCCCCAGTTCAGTCTCCTGTCTGTTCCCCAGTTCAGTCTCCTGTTCTGTCTCCTGTTTGTTCCCCAGTTCAGTCTCCTGTAACAGTTTTAACAAGTGCATAATGTGTATAATAAGTCAATCCATCCAACAATAAACCAGTCAATCAAACACTCGATCAATAAATCAGTAAATAAGTAGTCTGGAAATCAGGGCTATGACTGTGCTAGCTGCAGATACACTTGCTGGGTTGTCTGTCATTTGCGGTAATGTCCTGTAAGCACTTCCTCTGTCCGGCGCTGCTGTGTTTGTTTCTTCCTCCGTCTGTTCTCCAAACCGCATTCCTTCAAACAGAACAACTCCTCCCTGTAATGCCACTTCTACACTGTGTGCGTGTGTTGGGAGAAACACAGCTTAACAGCCCCCTGAATGCTCCAGTTAATTCAATTAATTCCCCTATTAAAGCAACCGAAAGCTTTACAGTCCCTAATAATGCCATTGGAAGTATTATCTGCACTAATTAAACAGGGCAGTTAAATACTCTGTGCATTGGGCTAATTCAGCCTTCATTTACCACAAAAACATCAGGTCCAGTGAGAACTAGATGTGCATATCGTCGCTGTCCAATGAAAAACAGGTATCTCCGCTTTTGTCCATTTTTACTTTTATGCATCATTTGATCACTTCAGCTGCTGTTTACACTGAGTGAGAATCTCATGATGAATGGACCAACAGAAATGGCCCGAAACTGTTTGGAAAGATGTCTGGTTCCATTGACTTCCATTAAAGTTAAATGAGTTTTTGGCCTCTCCTGTAAAGTTGCTATTTTGGAGATACTTGTTTTTCTTCGGACAGCGACGATATACATTAGTGTTTGCAAAATATTATTTTGTGGTGTATATATTACTATTTTGCTGGTCTGGGTGTTTTATTGGTGCCGATGGAGCTGTTACAGTGGTTTGTCATCCTGTAATTGCTTTGGCGTGCTGTTGTCCCATGTAGAGCGGCCATGCTAATACATTTCATAGAGTGTCTCCGCTGAAAACTTGACAATGATTAGATTATGATATTTTGGTAAACATGTGCCATGAAATTTCAAGAGTCAAGGAACAAATAATCTGCTTTTCTTGAGGCCTTTATAATAATAATAATAATAATAATAATAATAATAATTAAAGCAATAGACAAATAAAGAATGTCTTCCAAAGTCAGTCTAATATACAAGTCCAGTTCAAATGTGCAGATTTTGGCCCCAGTATTAGCTATGAAAATGAGTCGAGCTAAAACACCCTCTCATTAGAGCTCTCTATAGGCGTGTAGCCATGTAACCGCTCAGATTGGATTTTACCACGTTGAGCACTTCATCAGAGAGCATTGGAGGACGCAGGTCTAAAGGCTGTAAGACATGGACAGAGTCCAGAGCTTTAGATTGGGCAAATATGAATGGATAAAAATGGATGGCAAATTGGGTAAGCCTCATCACCCAAGTTATATTCCAGCCCCTAAATGAGACTAGGATTATGAGGCCCATTCACCTCCGCCTACATTTACATAGAGGGATCACCCTATTGAGAACTATTAGCAGGGGGTGGCAGTGGGTTATGAATCCCTCCAACACATGCTACATTGCTGACTTGACCACAATGCTCCAAGGATGTGCAATGTTTGGGGGTCACAGCAAGCGAAAGGCAGTTCCTCATAACATTTGACTAAATCCCAGAAGACTTTTCACAAAGTCACAGAATGTAATATAAGACCATATATTCATACGTACATCAGTTATTTTAAATGCTAGTAATAAAATGCACATTATATCCAGTACCAGTGGTATTGGCAGAGAAGCGTTCTTTCCAGTAATGACACTCTAAATACATCTAAAGTATCACTCGGGCTCTTTACCAGTAATGTAGCAGTTGGTGTATCTATACTAATAGTGTTGCACTGCAGTATTTTAATATGACTGAACATTTAGTGGCCTTTATACGCAGCAGTGTTACAGCTCGTTTTCTTTAAAGCGTGAAATTCTGGTAAAAAAAACCCCCAAAAAACAAAATTAGTTAAATCGGCACTGGCGTGCAGCAGTTAGAGGATGGATGTACGCTTACTGTCAAAAGAATAGTTGCACCCGGAAGGCTGCGTCGGATGGCAAGGCTATTTGGAAGGAAGATAAATGAATATTCTCACACAGTTGCTGCAGATTTTGTGATACAGAAGTGACAATAAATCATTAGTCTTTGGTCTGATCACGGTGCCTCCACACACAGATTCATTGGTGACTCATGGAGGGCATCACTGCTCGCTGAATGTCCGCATTCATGGTTGTTGGATCAGTCAGGTACAGCAATAAGGAACGTCCTTGCTTACGTCACATGTATGGCTGAGTGTGAAACCTACCCACTAAGTTTCATTCCTGTCAGTTGATTCTTCATATTGTGTGAAAGCTTCCTGATAAACGGACCAATTAAAAGTGTCCAAGGTGAGATATTTTTGCATTCACCTACATTATATGTTATCATGTTTTTTTTTTTTTTGAGGTACAAAGTTTTTGCCCTTCTGGTTAGTCTGTAGAGTGGTGCAGATATCCTATCCTTCTATAAGCTCGTGTCCTTGCGTCCTAAAAATTGGAAAGCACTACTGCAGGACGTGATGACAGCACAGCCAAACGTGCAAAGCATCTATCCGTAGCCATGGTGACAGCAGCTTCCTCCTTCCGATGGAGCATGGCAAGGGCGTCCCAAAGTTTGCCCCCGTGCTGAAAGCCTCTCTCTTCATTTGGAGTGCCCTCCACAGCTGAGAGAGTAACTTTATATGGAGTGACACTCTGTAATGGAGTGTTAATGGGCAGGGACCGCTTTAGGAAAGGCTGATAAACCCCTGCAGTCCTTTACTCTGCTGGCTGTGTGTGTGTGTGTGCCTGTGTGCCTGTGTGCGTGTGTGTGTGTGTGTGTGTGTGTGTGTGTGTGTGTGTGTGTGTGTGTGTTTCCCCCTGCTGGCAGTGGGCTGTTATTGCAGCCAGCCTGTACCTGCGCAGCAGGAGATGCTGCAGAGTGATCAGAGCTCTCAGCTCAAATGCTTACACACACACACACGTCAGGGTATATCGGAAGGATGGAGACGACGGGAAGGATGAGGGTGCACACACACCTAACAGGTACACACATACGCACCTCAGCTAAATGTAGCAATAGCACAGACACAGATAGTACTGCCTACGGGAATGTGTGTGTGCGTACGTGTGAGTGTGTACGTGTGTGTATGTACGTGTGTGTGAGTGCACATGTGTTTAATTCTCTCAACATCAGTGGTGGCACGTCTGAGGGTTTGCACTGCTGTGATGCATCTGGCAAGCAAACGTTTGTTCATTACTAGAGAGAGCGTGTGTGTGTGTGTGTGTCTGTGTGTGTGTGTGTGCATGTTAGAGAGTCCTCATGTCAGCGCTAGCCTGGAAAGAGTCCGAGTCGGAGCAAAAGAAAAAAAAAAGATGTTTTAAGTTGGGCTTTTATTACTCAGATTGTTTCTGTATAGTTGTTTTTTATAAGATACATAAAATCAAATTCTATAAGCTTTAATTAATGACTGAATATTAACCACAGTTTGAATTCTAATCCTTTTGTATGTACAGTTGCTTTATAAATTTGATATAGTATGTGCAATGACATTATGAATAGGGATTGTGTTGACTCGCATGCACAGTTACATTATAACTAGCATGTGCATTGATAGGTTCATATAGTTACATCATAAATAGGATATACATTGGATAATATATACACAGCTGCGTTATAAAATACAATAAAATATATAAATTGAATAATACAGATAGTTGCAGTTACAGTTAAATATATTACACAATTATACAATATAAACTTAGAATATAAGTTAAATGGTAAATACCATTGCATTATATATAGAATGTATGTTGAATGGTGTGCGGTACAGTTTCATTATTACGTAGGAATTGAATTGTATGCTATGTGCAGATATAATAAATATATATATATATGTGATGTGTGTTACTTTAAATATATGCAGTTGTAGTTGGTTCTCATTAGGTTGAATGAATATTTCATTCTAAATGTAGGTATTGTGATATACACTTGTGAGTTGTGAGCTACAGTTTCTTATTAGGTGGGGTTTTTACTGGCATTCTGTAAAGCTTGTCAAACTTTACAACAGTATCTACAAAAGAACGAATTTGTGGGCTTGGATAGAGCAACTGTATTAATATGCAGAAGTCATAATCTGCTTATTAATTTGGTGGCAGATCATGGATACTGGATGGGGTTTGTATATTGGATAGACAGAGACATGCAGTTTAGCCTGTAACATCTGAATATCTGGAGTTCTTGGTATCATCTGTTTGTTTGTGTGTGTGTGTGTGTGTGTGTGAGATCCTCTGGGTTACACATATGGCTTCACAGAAAGAGCCTTCAGCAAGGCTGTCACTTAAACAGTGGACCAAAATTGTTGACAGTGTCCAGGCGACTGAAGATGAAAGCTGCTTTAACCTTGACTCATTGTCCTTCCTTCAGTTTCTCCAGCAAGAAACTCAATCTGATTTACAGTCAGTTTTCCACTGTCGTCATGCTTTACTTTGCTGCAGACTCATCTGTTTATGTTCACCTCACCGTCCCCCCAACACACAAACACACGCACACACACACACACACATATGCACACATACACACGCTCACGCACTGGCTGAGCGTTTAATTCAGCATCGATTAAAGCATCTACGCCATAATGCCTGGTCATCATGTTGCACTGTGCTGTTAGCTTTTATCCTCCATATTGTCTGCTGCTTGCTGATATTTTCCTGAAGCCTCCAACAGACCTCTTTTCTCTCTCTGGATGTCAGCGGTGTCGCCAGAATTGCATTTTAGTGAGGGGCCTAGTTACAAGTTGGGGAGGGAGAGAGCAGTAGCTAGAAATGTTCCAGAGAAGTCACTACAGTGAAGTACACTACCAGTCAGAAGTTACTCATAGAAGGTTCTCCTTATATTTAGCTTAGCGCTTAGCTTCAGAATAAAAGTGAAGATGTGAATAAAATAGCACTCCTGGAATTACCCAGCTAGAAATGATTTGTCCTAAAAGCGTTCTGAGAATATGCAGTGCATTGTTCCATTAATGTTTTCAGCTGGAAGTTGGTTCTGTTGGTTCCCAGAATGTTCTTTCTAAAGGTAGGAGAACGTTCAGTCATCTCAGGTCTCAGTACCATCCATAAAACATATTCCGAATGTTGCGCTGAGAATGAATTCCTCTTTTGTAATCATGTAACATCATGTGTGGCCCTGATAACATACTCAAAACGTCCTCTGAGCATTGTCTTAGTTAGTATTTAACCTTATAAGAACATTCCGATTAACCTTACAGGACCATTCCCTGCTAGCTGGGTATGTAGTCACCTTAAGAACCCTCCAAAGTGGCAACTTTACATCTTTCTCAACCTGCAATGGAGGTTGATGTAACAAGATAAGAGATAAAAGTATTTTTCGCAAACAAAATAGGTATTAGAGGTGGCAATATGGCATAAATATCATACTGTGGTACATCAAGAGTATATGTGGTATGTAGGAGCCAAATGCCTCCTAATAGTGTTAGGCAGAGTTCATTGTTTTAATTCATTTATGCATTATTTTAGAATGTGTATTTTTTGATATTTGGACAGCAGTAGATTTATTTGTAATGCCTGTGCCTTGCTAATGGAAGTTCAGATGGTAGATATCCCGTATGTATAGATTCACGTATTTTTGGGGAGTGGGCGGGGCCAACTGGACGAGGGAGCCGCACGTTTTTTCTGACCATGTTTTGTCGTGCCGTGGACTTTGTTTTAATTTGGAGATTAATGTACATCTTTTCAGTTGTGAACCTGTTTAAGTTGGACTGTGTTGTTCAGTGCCTGAAGTACGGTAAATAAAGAGAAGAGCTTCCAACGAAAATCCGAAAAAAAGTTTCGTTTCGGAAAACCCGGTACATGGTATATCAGGATATGTACTGTTTCAGACTCTCATCAGTTGGAGCTGTTTAAGTGTAAGCCTGTAGAGTCTTTAAGACCACCAGCTACATCCTTTTAGTTGGGTGTGTCTAAACCTTTGACTGGTACTGTAAGTACCTACTATCCACTAGACATAATTACTGGGTTGGCATTTCCTGAGAACCATAAAAAAGTTCAGATGGCAATGAAGATATTGCGAAGTGTCGGGTAGCAAAACGGTGCCTTTGCACAGGACTAACAAAAAAACTCCTTAGATCAGCACAAAGTGACCATTGCACTGTGACCATGGCAACATTTTGATCACTGCATGCCATCGCAGACCATGCACAAGGTACAAAGCTGCACTTTTTTCCCCAACAGCAAGTAAACACAGTATTTAACACAGCATTGGCTGATGGTGAGTTTGGTAATTGGTAGGTGTGTTTATAACAGTGAACTACATAGGTTATAATGAAGCAAAACAGTGGTCATCCTCCTTGCTGTAGTGATGGATGTGTGATGATTTAGCATCCTGCTAATCGGTGGCTATAAGTTTCCATTGCTTGTTAGCTGCATTAGCCATGTAGCTGTNGCTAATCGGTGGCTATAAGTTTCCATTGCTTGTTAGCTGCATTAGCCGTGTAGCTGTAGAGCTAAGGTGCAGGGTTTAAGAGGATGTTGCCGGTACAGGGGAGATAACTGAGGCAGTTTAATCTGCTTTCAGAGGTGTTTTCATTAACAGCGTAATAGTACTGTTTCTCACTCAGATGAGAGGAGCTTCCCTCCATCCATCTCTCTTTTCCCCTTTCTCTTCCCTCTCACTTTCTTTTCCCATCTCATTCCTCTTTCTTTCTTGTTCTATGCTCTTTCTCTCTTGTTGTCTGTCTGTGTTTCTGTATTTCCCCTCTGTCTTTCTATCTCCCCCCTTTTCTTTCTTTCTTTCTTTCTTTCTTTCTGTCTTTCTTTCTTTCTCTTCTTTCTTTCTCTTTCTTTCTTTCTTTCTTTCTTTCTTTCTCTTCTTTTCCTCTTTTTTTCTCTCTTCTCCCCCTTTCCATTTCTTTCTCCTCCTCCCTCTCTCCTCCCCTTCTCTGTTTTCCAATCTGTTCTCCCTCTTTCTTTCCCTTCCTTTCTCTCAATCTTTCTTTCTTTTCAATCTCTTTCTGTAGCTTGTCCCCACTTCTATCTGTCACTTCCTCTCTATCTTTCTTTTTTCTCTTTCTCTCTCTCGCTCTCTCTCTCTGTGTATATATATATATATATACACACACACACACACACACATAGACATAACCCGTATGTTTACATATATTAGTAAAGATATATCACCCGACCAGTCAGCTAGCAGTGTAGGCCTCGCAGCGCTGATCATCTGTGGATTTCAGTGTAAATTAAAGTTTAACTAAAGTAAATCAACACATTTCACGCTGGATGTTTGTTCCCGAGTGAAGCTGAAGTGAGCGCATGGAATCGCGTGTGTTCGCCAGCTTCTGTGTGTGTTCCTCTGCTGAATGGTGTTGTTGGCATGTGGACGTCTGTTGACTCGCTGCGGCTTGGAAAAGCTTTTAATGCGCTCCTTCCAGAGCGGTGAGTTTGAGAGCGAGGATGACTAACGAGCTCTTCATCACCCTCTGCTCTTTAACAGCTCCTCATCACTGGCTGAGACCACAACAGAAGAAGCATTTGAAAGGCGGTGGGCGTCTCTGAGGGAACACACTGCGAGCGAAGCGGCTATAATTGGATGTGACTTGTGAGGGCGGAGAGAAATTGTGACTGATCTCAAATTGAGCCTTTACAGTGTTATGAGTGTTTGTGTTTTTCAAGGAATGGCCATTATATGTTGCTTTTAAAGAGCGAGCG
Source organism: Semaprochilodus insignis (assembly GCA_034552555.1). Lineage (NCBI taxonomy): Eukaryota > Metazoa > Chordata > Actinopteri > Characiformes > Prochilodontidae > Semaprochilodus > Semaprochilodus insignis. Next base: position 9,023,167 of record CM067474.1, on the reverse strand, counting down.
TAATGTACTTTGGCATTTAAAGATTGCATCTGTCTCCAAACATTTCCTGTGTAAAACTGAACGAGCAGATTGCAACATGTGAGCTTGCTGTTACCCGCAACTCATTCTATATCGTAAACTGAATGCGTGGACAAACAGCACCAAGGACTCTAGATCAATGATTGGACCAGTGATGAAGCACTTTCAGAGGCTGTATCAGTCAGAAGCAGAAGACAAGGAGTAATGAAGATGTATGCACTGTACAGGCTGCTGGGTGTATTTAAGGACACACTGGTTCTTTTCCGCTCATTCCATGTCTAGCCAGACGCTTTGGGGGATTTTTAGCCTGCGGCGTTCCTCAGGGGTCCGTCCTCGGCCCTCTAGAAAAACTCATGTCGGTAATCTCAAAGCCTCCGTCACGTATTTGTGATGGTGGGATTAATTCTTGCTGAAAAGTAAGTCGAGTTTTTTCCGTTTCCAAGCAGCGTGAGAGAATGAAATCCCCTCAGCAATGTAGCGGCTTCATGGCTGGGGGCAAAATTGGCCTGAAACTTCAAACTGGCTGGTAAAGTTTTCCTTAACACTCAGAAGGCTAACATTCAGTAATATATGAACTTACTTAACGTGTGCCACACTTTTCTATTTATCCATCTTCAGCAGAATCAGCATATTTGTTACGTCCTAAAATATAATTGCAGTTAACCCGGGTTACCAACAGTGATAGCGACAGCATGTTGTCGTTTTATTCCAGTTATTTCTTACTGATAGTAAACTGAAACTGATGGTGTGGCAATGTTCAATCCACACCACATGTTTATAAGTACAGGAGAGGAGATATTCTATCATGAACTGAATTTGATAAAAAGTTATTGTTGTTTGTGCACTAAAACAGAAGCATGGTGAAAAAATGTGAGGCTGTTATAAGTTAAATGTAAATGTGAGGTAATGTAATTGTATGTCTAACCGTTTTATTAATAGGGTAATTACTGTACAGAAGGACATTTAAACTGTATAGTAATATAAAGCCGAGTTTTGCTTGTGCCGTAACAGTAGTTTCCTGACTTGTAAGACTTAAACGATGCTGCCCCAAGACTGCTTTGAATGGCATTAAGTCTGTTGACAGTTGTCTCATTTTTCAGCTTGACGAACGAATCAGATCTCAAAGAAATAATTTTTTATGTGAATTAAAATTAAACACCCACATCTGATAAAAGGGCTTACGAAAGCCAGTCTGTCAGACGTGCTCTGTTTTCCGTCGTCCATCTTCCTTTCTGGTTTCTATTTGTTGAGCAATCTGTGCTAATCTATTACAAACAGAGTGAGTGTGTTTTGATTGATAGTTTTGATTAAACTGAACTCAGCCGTGCCTGAGGTTGCGGGAGGTTTTTGATGGCGGGTGTGTTTCTGTGCGTCGGAGATGGACGAGGTTTGCTGTTGGGTTAGTGCTCAGGGTTCATTCGTCTGCGTCGCTCTTATGACTTGATGTCCTGTCATATTCAGTAAGCATGTGTTTTCTTTCTCTCTCTCTCTCTCTCTCTCTCTCTCTCTCTGTTTTCCTGAGTGCCTGCTGTTGCCATTGATCATGGCCTCTTATGCCCTTTTTGAGCTAGTGTTAGAGCTAGTACCTGTGTTGTTTTTGTAACTACATGTAACCAACGATTTGAATCCAGTATGAATCTGCTGTGTGTGTGGTTTTTATAATCTGAGTAGTATGTGTGTAGTGGATTTAATCCAGTATGAATGCGCAGTGTGTGTGGTTTTTATAATCTGAGTAGTAAGTGTGTAGTGCATTTAATCCAGTATGAATCTGCAGTGTGTGTAGTTTATATAATCTGAGCAATACTAGTGTAGTGGATTTAATCCAGTATGAATGCGCAGTGTGTGTAGTTTATATAATCTGAGTACTAAGTGTGTAATGGATTTAATCCAATATGAATCTGCTGTGTGTGTAGTTTTTATAATCTGAGTAGTATGTGTGTAGTGGATTTAATCCAGTATGAATCTGCAGTGTGTGTAGTTTATATAATCTGAGTAATACGTGTGTAGTGGATTTAATCCAGTATGAATCTGCTGTGTGTGTAGGTTTTATAATCTGAGTAGTAAGTGTGTAGTGGATTTAATCCAGTATGAATCTGCAGTGTGTGTAGTTTTTATAATCTGAGTAATATGTGTGTAGTGGATTTAATCCAGTATGAATCTGCTGTGTGTGTAGTTTTTATAGTCTGAGTAGTAAGTGTGTATCCAGTATGAATCTGCAGCGTGTGTAGTTTTTATAATCTGAGTAATATGTGTGTAGTGGATTTAATCCAGTATGAATCTGCAGTGTGTGTAGTTTTTATAATCTGAGTAATACGTGTGTAGTGGATTTAATTCAATATGAATCTGCAGTGTGTGTGGTTTTTATAATCTGAGTAATACGTGTGTAGTGGATTTAATCCAGTATGAATCTGCAGTGTGTGTAGTTTTTATAATCTGAGTAGTAAGTGTGTAGTGGATTTAATCCAGTGTAAATCTGCTGTGTGTGTAGTTTTTACAGTCTGACAGTAATAATTGTGGAGTGGTTTTAATCCAGTGTAATCTGCATTGTATATAGTAATAAGTGGTGAATACATGGTTTCCTGAACCTGGAGCTCCCTCAGTAATAGTAGTCCTGTTCCAATCCACCTCACACGAATAACAAAGCGTGTTTGGTATTGAATGTGAATGTGGTTTTTTGGTGTGTTGGGTTGGGATTATGCTGTGTTGAAGGTTTAGTGATATATACTTGATTTTCTCATTGTTATCTTGTCTTCTTTCCTCTTGTAGATCTACACTGACTGGGCAAATCATTATTTAACCAAAGCAGGCTGTCCCCGCCTCATAAAGGACCTGACCCAGGACATCCCAGACGGAGTTCTTCTGGCACAGATCATCCAAATTATAGGTAAGAGATTCTTTTGTATTTTAATTCAATTCTACTCAAAGTAATGAACTTTACTGACATGACAGTTTAATTACCAGTTCATAAATTTCTCTCTCTCTCTCTCTCTCTCTCTCTTTTCTCTCTCTCAACTTGTTCATGTCAGTTCAGTTTATTCGCTTTATTGTACTGCCCAAGCAATTTCAAACGTCAATCAATTTAACAGCCTCGAATATAATAACACCAAAACATATATACAACAGCAATCATATAAATGGTCTGCTTTCAATTTACTTCGTATAATTCAGGTTTTATTGCCATTACCTTATTCAGTTAGATAGTAGACACTGTTTCAGTATACTGTTTGCAGTATAACTTTCCATTTACTACCTTGGAGCTCTAAAATACAAACAAACAATGAACAACAATGAAACTGAGGAGTGACGTTGAAGAGCGTTTCATACTTCCAGGCATTGTTTTTTAATACACACACCGCTGCCCACATACACACACATAAATATAGAGGTGAATGCGCTGTAAGCTAAAGACACTCTGCTTTCTCTCTCTTTACTCAAATGTACAATTTATATATGCAGTCATTAGAGGACAGGAGAGCTTCATTAGTCTTTGCTCCGGAGTTATTAGGATAACAAGTAATTAAAGCTTATACCCATCAGTTTGCATAGTGCTTGTCGTGTAAGTCAGATTTCTGTCTGTTGTCTGAGATTCAGGCGTATTTTTCTACATTCATCATAAAAAAAAATATTTGCACAAATAGTTGCACCCAGAAGGACAGGAAATGACCTTTTCAGGCATGCAGATGATTCAAGTTTCACACTCGGTCATGGATGTGCTGTAAGCAAGGACGGGGCTTATCAAACATTCGTCAAGAAGTGATGCCCTCTATGAGTCATTCGTGAGTGGAGACGACCAACAGATCCATGTATGGATTATCGCAGGACACTATGAGGAACCTCTGCAACTATTGTATTAGCAAATATGGCAGCCCAACGCCATACTGAGAGACACCACTTCTGTATGTGTGGCTCAATAAATATCGCCCATATCAGTCTAAATTTATCATCAGTTATTGTTCCAAATAGCATTGCAATTCGAGACTTAATTCCGGGTGCAACTATTCTTTTGATGGTGAGTGTATTTGAAATATTGTGTACACCAAACTTGCTGGAAGTATTGGTAAATCTTGCTTTGGAAGACTCTTGTCGTGACACACAAAGCAACTGCTTGCAAACATTTGTTTCCTGTTGGATTGATAAAACGTGCTGCACTGAAGTACACGGATGTGCAGATAGACAAATAGAGCTGACAAAAGATATCATGGCAAAAGATACCAGATCCTCTCTGTATGTGTGGCGGAGCATCTGAGGCATCTGGGTGCAAACTGCATGCCCAGCCACTCTTCTATCGAACTGTGTTGAGTTTAAAAAATGAACAAAACTACCGAAGAAGAATCAAGAGGCTGTAACCGTTTCTGGCTGTTGTTGTGCTGTATTGAATCACTAAACAGACACCAAACAACTGTGGTACTCTGTGGAGTACTATTTTAATCATACTCAATTACCCACTCTCATGAACTACCGATGCCTACCACAGACATCCACTACTCGCTTCTAGCTCTGATTTTGACCACACACAACAAATGGAGAAAGTGGAGAAATCTCCAAACTGTCCAGGAATCCAGCCCGGTAAGACTGGACTCCCCAACCCATGCACTAAAAGCTCAGGCCTTGTAGCAATGGTCTGACTCGGTCTTAACTGCTCTCTCTGCTTCCCCATTGAATTGGCTAAAGTGTAGCCTACTGGTTACAGGGAAAGAGTTTTAGTCTGCAGCAAAATCAAAAAACTCTGATGGTCCATTTATCACTTATCAGCAGCTCAGGCACGCCATTCCTACAGAAAATGTCCTTCAGTGCTGTGATTACTCAAGCCACCTTGAGTAACAGTGATTGCTAGAAGGTAGGTTGTGCTTTTCAGGCAGAACAGATGTACCCCTACTTTGTGCCTGGGCTGTTTGGGTAAAGCTGGCAGCGTCGTGTGTCCTGCGTGTGTTTAGTCTGATTTTTCAAACAGTTCTCACATTGCAAAATTTGGACTACTCAAGCCCAACCACCACACTGGCTGCTGTGCTCTAGCATTTGGATGTGCTCGGCATTTGGATGAGCCATGCATTCTTCATGCAATCTCACACTTTCCCATAACGATTTGCTCTCTTTAGCCTGTAAATCATGCAGTGGTCCCGCAGTGTCTGTTCAATGGGTGAGAATTCATCTCATCTATGTGGCCATGCTTAGGAACCGTTTTACAGCTCCAGGATATTTGGGTGATATTCCAGCAGCACTTGCTTTGTGGCCTACAAACAGCACTTCAGACTGTGCAAGTGGATGCTTCTTATTCAGAGTTAGACCTTCTTCTTGGTTTCAGGAGTAAACTTTTGTGACCTATTATCGTCTGTCCCACACAACAGCACGCTGTCAGCATGACAGATCAAGACTATCTAGTAGCTGAGACATGTGTCTCTGTGAGTGCTCAGGACCTGAATTAACAGTACCAGCAAAATGGTGTACCAAAATAATTCCCTGCATTCCTGTGTGAGAGGTATTTGCCAGCACCCAGCTTGTGCATCTAACTTGACGAAAATCGTTGCTCCGTTTAGCTGAGCACTATGTCTGCTCATGGTTCCATTGGCTGTTCATATCCATCCATTATATCCATGCACTCCAGCTCGTCCATAACTTTGTCCACCAGTGAAATTGGCACTTTGGATGGGGTTGCCAAAGCATAAGACACTACATCCTCCTTTAGTCTCTGCTTAGCCTTCCTAATCCTGTAAATACTTTGGGGGATCTCTGCTTGAGCATCTCCTCTCTGTGTTCCACCGCACATAACTGTTCAACAAGTTGTAAATCCTCAATAGCTGGCAGACCTAGGAAGGGTCCAATTCTCCTTTTCCCACCACTGGTAACAGTTTGTTACTAGGATCATAATGGTTTGTTTTTGTTGCAGTCAAAGGCCCATCGCTGATGTATTTGTAGAGTTTGGTGGGGATTGTTGTGACTGCAGCATTGGCATCTATTTTGTAGCATCCCTGTTTACTACTATATCCATTCACCTCCCCCCAAAAAGGCTATCTGGCTCAGTATTTTTGAGACAGCATCAACCTCATTTCTTTCCTCAGTCTGTAGGGAGCTGCTACACAGAGGAGCCAACTGCTGCTTCACCAATTTGCTCTATTTCACTTGACTAATAGCTTTGCATAGTGTTAAATTTGGGTCTAACTGGGTTTATTCTGACAGTGTGGTTGTGTACCAGTTACTCTCTCAGTGTTCCAGAATTGCAAAGTGTTTTGCGAGTTTATGAACAGCTCGTATGAAGCTATCTGTAGACATCCCTGGTTCTTGTTTACATAGATAAAATCTGGCCCATTTGAAGATAATGTTACGCCTCCCCACATAATGTTCTTCAAAACACGAAGTTACAGTGGCATACTGGAGCTTTTGCACCTCGCTCCATTGCTCAAAGCTTCCTCTGCTTTATTGTGCGTGAAATCCATCAGTGTGTTCACCTGGAATTCATCATCTCTTTTGTTTAGTCGAGAAGTCACATGATGCCTGGCCAGCTTTCACTGTCTGCACAGTCATGCTTCTCTGAAGTGTTGACATGAAAATGTACATTGTGTGCATAAACCAGCACAGCGTCTCCCAACATGATGCTACCCTTGCCTAAAAACAAGCTAGCCAATTCCCGCTGTGCAAACATGAAGCAGGATGACTCAAGGATGTGGTCGACTGTTCTGACACCATGTGGTAATGTACTGTATTACCAAACATACGCGGACAGCTGTAGTTTACTTTTGAGTTCCATTTTACTGGGACTTTCGTTAACTACGGATACCCACAAGGGATGACAGCCAAGTTCTCACTATTACAGCTGTGATGTAGTTCATGTTCATAGATAACAGTGTGTCCAACAGTGTTAGAAACCACATAAGCAGGTCTGTTTGAAATGACTTAACAAATCAAAAAGTGTGTGTGATGTTTTAGGCATCAGTTAGCATCATGCTAATTGCTAATAAGCTTCCGTTACTTGTATGTTTGTTGGTTTTATTTGGTTTAGATTTACAGGGTCTTTGGCTGATTTGCAGGCTATTAAAACGTTTTGTATACTACAATGACTTCATTTTTCTTGCTTTGGGTACTAGCTGCTTTGTTTTCCACCGCAGATATATTACCCTGTTAATTTAGCTGGTCATCATAGTGATGCCACAAGAGACTGCTGTGACGCGAAGGAGACAACTTGTGTTCAGAAGAGGCAGGAAGACAAATGACTGCTGAAAATAACAGGAGGGTTGGGTAGTTCAGACAACAAGAAGGTTCTGATTGCTCAAAGTTGGCAAATAAGGGTTCGGTGATCTAACACTGGTAGATAGCATTACCATAAGTGTTTAAGGTTATAGTGACTGTTCACTCGGACCAATCAGTAGCACTTCTGTCACCTTTGGTATCAGCTTAGCTAGATTAGAGCCCCAACAGAGGTGATACCAAAAGTACCAGATACCAATATGATACCTACTTGTCTAATGCTAACCATACACTAGAAGACTTTGAAAAGACATTTAACAGACTGAAGTCTGACACCCTCTCACATCTAAAGACAAGTCACAGACTTTTAGTCACAGACTAGTCACAGGATATGATTTTGCAAAGACTGGGAATGTTGCAGAGTCACTATTTACAAGACTGCAACTAGATTTTGAGCTTATTTCCCATCATGTTCGCTGGTAGGCTAAATGTAAACACTGTAGCCCCATTCGGCAGTGTTGTAGCTAGCTAGCTAGTTAGCTTTAGCATAGCATAACTACCCTTCATTACAAGAATAGCTTTAATAGCTTTAAAGCGTGTGTGATTTAGAATCGGGACTGTTTACTGCACATTTCTGTGCATTAATGAACTCTTGGATGTGTTTACGTTTGTGACGTCTCGGGCCCATGACTCGGGCTCGCGTTAGCCCTGGGGATTTCGAGAGCTTCAGCAATTTCTGTCCACCTTTTCTCCTTTTCCACTCTGTGGTGGTATAAAGGGGAAGAGACATTAAACAGGCATTCTTCTTCACTCCACAGCTCCACCAGCTTCTCCTCCTTTTGAACAGTCCAGGAGTACCGCGATTTCTGAGCCCTCGCCAGACTCCCCTCCAAGTCGAATCTCCGCCAGACATTCCTGTACTTGGCTCGTGGCTTCCCGTTTGGAGCCGAAGAGCTCTCCTATTGGTTGTCGACAATGTTCACGTCACTATTTGCGTGAGCCAAGACCGACGACTTACGATAATATTAAACACGGTTGATTTTATCGGAACGCCAGGACGAGACACAGACTGACTTAAACCTGCAATCCTGACCACCTTACACTTAACGATCGAGATGACGCGAGCGCGACGCAACTCTAGCAAGACTCTCATGATTTTGTTCCGACTTTGGAAATTTGTCTGCGACAGTAAAATCGCTTGAAAATCGTTTGGTGTAAGGTCAGCATAATGAAAAAACAAAAAAGCTGAGTCGAGTCGAGCCGGCACCATGCGGTGGAAAAGCCCCTATAGTGTACATAGCCTCTGTGTGATGGTGACAATATGTCTAGACACCATGTGTGTGCTGCTCTTACTGAAGAAGCTGTCAAAAGCATGTCATCTTTGTGTTATCTTAACATCTCTTATTGTCTCCAGTTAAGTTGGTTCGTTCCAATTAATGGTTAGCTGCATTAGCCTCGTAGCTCCAGTGCTAAATATAAAGAAGCGAATTGTAGACAGCAAACATATTGGCACTGTTTGGCTACATTTGTGGTAAAGGGAGGAAAACTTTTTGACTTTCGACTTTTCGCCAGACTAGTATGTTAAAGCATGTGTGTCCCATGTGTTTTCCTCAGCAAACCCAAAGTTACTTTTTTTTAAAGTGTATATTTCCTTTAAGTGTATATTTTATTTCTTTCTTTCTTCCGTTCCCTTGTTCCTTTCTCTCCTCCTCTGGGCTGGGCTGAAACTTTAGCCTTCCCCTCCGGCACACTGGCTCCAGATAGTGTGTCAGAAACGCTCAGCCAACAGCTGATGAGTTAACAGCCGTGCGTTTTTTTTTTTTTGCTCTGGGACAGAAGTCAGTATTACATACACACACATACATGCGCAAACGTATACGCACATGCACATATACACACGTGCACTCTGGTTTCAACTCTGGCTCCCTCATGACGGCAAGCCTGAGAAGCTATGCAGCCGGTGTGTGTGTTAAAGTGTGTGATCTACAGGTTTTGACTCTCTGTCTCTTTTGCAGCTAATGAGAAAGTGGAGGATATTAACGACTGCCCCAGGACACATTCTCAAATGGTAAGGCCAAATTTACATATTTCTTGCTTTGATTTAGATGTGGGATTACTGGTCACTGAGGATATACAACAGTCTGTGAAAAATTTGGGTTTTTACGGTTAAGCTGCTTTTATTGTCTTTTTAAGCTGTTATTATTTTACTGCATTTACACAGTTTTAGGCTGCTGTGTCCACATCTGGCAAAAAAATGCTTTGTGTTCTCAATCCAGTGCATTGGTTTTCCATCCAAGCCTGCATCTGTTTACATTTTATCCTAATGTAACACACTTGACTCGATTCATCAAGCTGGGTCAGGTGCGTTAGAGCCAGAGACTATAATTTGCACTAATAACCTGCCCACCAAACATTTGTGGACACCTGTGGACACTTTGTGATCCCTTAAAGGACTCAAAACCACATTTGTTTGGATTTGTGTTGGATTTATTAAACAGTGATAATGCATTGGTGTGAATGGGCAGGGCTAAACTGCAGTAAGCTGGATGGGTGAGTATATCGTCGCTGTCCAAAGAAAAACATGAATCTCCAAAATGACAGCTTTACAGGAGAAAGCAAAAACCTGATTTCATTCTAATGTAAGTCAATGGAACAAGAGTTTTGTCCAAGTGATTTTGGGCCATTTCTGTTGGGCCATTCATCATGAAATTTTCACACAATGTGAATGTCAGCTCATATGATCAAATGATGCATAAAAGTAAAAATCAACAAAAATGGAGATACATGTTTTTCTTTGGACAGCGACGATATGTAAATGTGTTCAAGAAGTGCTCATCTACAAAATATCGGAAGCATTGTTTCTGGACATCAGCAGCGTAATTATAGCAATTACATTTAGTAACTTACTGTTAGGAAGCTTTTAGAGGCATTGAACTCTTCAGACGTCTGGTTCCCATCACCACCCCTATGAACAATTCTGACTTTTCATTTTTTAAAGAATCAAGCAGTTTAAATCAAACCCTCTGAATGGCTTTGTTTACATTATGATGATTAAATTATGTATTTTTTTTTTTAATATCAGGAATTTCTCTTTAGCCAGTGAAAGATATCTGTTGATGAAACAGAAAAGGGTACTAATTATATAAATACTATATATAGCATTAATAAAACTGTATTGCACTACAAGACTTAAGAGAATACAAACATTTTTGGTTAATCTGGTTTTGAATTGATTTCTCTCACAGGATTTTTTTTTTTGTATGTTTACCATCAGTGTGCAGTCTGCTACACTTTACTTTCTTAGTTTCCGAGCTTTAGTGGTTGAGTATTAAAAGGTCTTGGTTTCATAATGAGTTAAATGGGGTTTTTGTGAACAGTTCTGCTTAATTCAGTGGTTGAGGTGCAAACAAAGTTTGATGTGCATTCAAAGCTTCATTGCAGAATACTGAGTGGTCTACAAGTGGTCTACAATGCAAGTACAGTCAATTCATTAATGTATTTATTATCCAAAAGCACTTTGGGGACTATTTGGGGACTATTTTGCCTTACAACGCCCTGTATGTACAGTATCTGTCCACCATAATGCATTTTTAAAAATATAGTTTCACTATATATCAAGCCCACTCTCTAACCGCTTAATTATGTGGAAAATTGGGATATTCAACGGGCTTGTCTGTGAGCTTAAAATGAAGGGTGTGTGTATTTGTGTGTGTGTGTGTGTGTTTAATTACTGTGGTCACTCTTCTGTGTCCCCGTTCTGTATATTAAAATAGAACAGAACATTGTCCTCTTTGGGATATTTTGCAGGTCCCCACAAGAGAGAGTCATTTTTTCCCCCTTCAAAAACAATACTTCTGTGTGTGTCTGTGTGTGTGTGTATTGTGGGCATATACTCATGTAGTGGGGACCTTTCATCCTTGTAGGGACCACAAGCTGTTTCCCACAATGTAAATCCTTCAGTTGTAATTGATTGTAATTGTAATCATGGAAAGGTTAAGTTTAGGGTAAGGTTAAGGTTATGGTCAAGGTTAAGGGTAAGATAATGGTTAGTGGTAGTTCCGGTTGAGCTTTGGGCAAGTCTCCAGGAATGGAAGTCTATGTAACAGCCCCACAGTCCACAGAAACAAATGTGTGTTGTGTGTGTGAGTGTGTGTGTGTGTGTGTGCCTGTTCGTGTTTTTGTTCCATGTGACCTCTCTGAACTGGACAACAACCAGCCCATGTAGTGCAGGCTTCGGTTGTACAGTTACAGGCATGTGTGTGTGTCTGTATATGTGTGTGTTGTGTGCGTGTACTTTTTGTTTCAGTCACAGCTCATTGATCCTGCACCTGCTGGACTGAACAGGGCTTGTGGGATTGTGTGTGCGTGTGTGGTTTTACAGTGAGGAAGTGGGGCTACATGGTGCTTTTTAGGGGAAGTTAAGGTCGCTGAGCCATTTGACACTCATGTGCACCCAGGCAAAAACATGCACACACACACACATACTTGCTGTGTAGCGCTGCTGCCAGCCTGCAGTTCAGAGTAACTTTAACTCTGCAGAAGTAAGAGCACTGTTAGATTTGTTTGGATTACTGAGTGAAAATGCATTTCTGATCAGCTTCAGCAGCAGCAGCGGCAGGTCAGTAAAACTGAATCGGTTCTTTCAGTAAGACTGAATTGTTTGTTGTAGTAAGAGTGAATCGTTTGGGACTGTAAGACTGAAACAGTCGGATTAAACTGAATTGTCTGTGTTAATAACATCAAATGCTTTAGCTGAGTAAAACTGAATCATTTGAGTCAGTAAAAGTGAATCATTTGTGTGAATAAGACTAAATCATTCGGTGGGTTTGGATCTGTACAACTAAATAATTCAGATTACTCAAACTGAATCATTTCGAGCAGTAGTATTTGTTTGTTTGGGTCACCTAGTACGAATAGTCTGGGTCTGTGAGAGTGTTAATTCAGTAGGACTGAACCAGATGGATCAGTAAGACTAAATCATATAGGTAAATAAGAAGCATTTGTTGTCTTAGTAAAATAGTCTGAATCATTTGGATCCATATGACTGAATCATTTCACTTAGACTGTATTGTTTGCACATGTAATACTGAATCATGATATATATATATATATATATTTGATTGTTTAGCTTGATAGGATTGAACAGTTTGGCTCAGCAAGACTGAATCATTTGTACCAGTAATACTGAATGATACTGAATGGTTCAGTGAGACTGAATCATATAGGGTCTGTAAAATTGAATCTTTTCGCTCACTAAAACTTAGCATTGAACAAAACTATGAATTCTTTGGGCAAGTAAAGCTGTGCTGTTTGTCAGCGAGACTGAATCATTTGGTTCAGTAGGACATTGCTTGTACTGTAAAATTGTTTTGGTCCGTTTGGGGCAGTTCTAAATCATTTATCTGAGTAAGTTAAGAATGTTTGGATACGTAAGAATGAATCATTATTTCTGACCCAAACACAAACACACATACACACACTTATGTATACACAAACATACATACACAGTCTCATACATTCACATCTGTACATACACATGGATGCAAACAACCACAAGCATACACACACACACACACAAACACAGTTCAGTACAGAGTGCTGAACGCAGGCTCAGCTTGTAGTGGTAATCAGGATTACTGTTTTCTGCATTAAGATGTCACTGAGACGTCTGAGGCCTGCGGCTGCAGCTGTGTGTGTGTGTGTGTGATGCTCTTCACGCCTCTCTCGCTCTCCTCAGACATTGTTGGGATAAATTCTGTATGACGGGCGCCGTCACTTTTGAACGAAGCCCAGAAAGCCTGGAGGAAATAAAAATGACTCCAAAAGAGCCCATAAAAGTCCCCCATTGATGTTAGACTAAAGGCTGTAGAATACTAATGTGACCAATTAAAAAGACATTAACGAACCGCACACACACTTCAAAAACCAGTCTGAGATTAACCTGCACGTCTGATACACTGACAAAAACAGAGAAACAGAGAAACAGAGAGAGAGAGAGAGAGAGAGAGAGAGAGAGAGAGGTAGAAAAAGAAAAGTGAGAGAGAGAGAGAGAGAGAGAGAGAG
>CM067474.1:8987356-9005095 GCA_034552555.1 Semaprochilodus insignis | reverse complement strand
GTCTAATTTTCCCGTTTGCTTAACGTAGTTTAAGGCAAGTGTGTGAGGATTTTGGCATTCAGTTAGCAACATGCTAATACAAGCTAAGTATAGGCTTCCATTACTGGCTAGCTGCATTAGCCTTACTGCTCCAGTGCTAAAACTAAAGAACCAAACTTCAGACAGCAGTCATAACTGACCAACTACATGTCATTGGATGGTGGGGTTTTAAGTTGATGTGTCTTTAAAGCTGATGTCTTTCAGATCCTATGCTGATATGTGTGATGCTCTCCAGCTCATGTTTTTGCAGTGAGATGAAGGAGGTAAACGTTGGCCTGCTTTAACACGGACAGATGTTTTAATGGAGTGTGTATTAGCCATGCAGTGTAAGCCTCTCCTTACTGCATCTGCTTCGACAGGAGACGCTCACAGACTTCTCATATTTAAGGCTGTTGCACACCAACCGCAACACAAAACAAGGGGACACAAATACTGAATATTCTGGTGCAAAATCATTTGCATCAAAACTATACCAACCAGTACGTGTTTCAAGAGGGGCTCTGGAGGTGAAGGATGCAGAGCCGCACTGTGTGCCCCTTCTGATTATACATCTTGCTGTTTAACATTGTTAATTGTTTTTGTTTCCTAGTTTAACGTGTGTGTGTGTGTGTGTGTTATGTGTGTTATCGTATGTCAGGCTGTGGGTTCAGTTACGTTGTGTGTCTGCTACAGAGTGGAGAAGCTATGTCTAGTGGTGACCTTTTGTGCAATCTCCGGCTGTGTAAAAGTGCACTTGTCTTGGAAGTAATGATGCCTTCCTCCAGTTCTTCAACATGATGCCACAGTGTATATGAAAACATTCTAGCTTGCTCAGCTGCTCTTCCAGAACTAAGCATAAACCCATGAAATCCCCATCTTCACTGTACTACTGTGTTCCTGAGAATTGAGATACAGTATCAGAAAACTATGATACTGTGGAATGACATTCAGTTATACTGAGTTTTATAGTCTCTTGCGTCCCTAATTAGCATTGGCTATTTTGGCAAAAAGCAATTTTAGCTCATTTTAATTGAAGTGCATCATCATGTTTTTTTTTTTTTTTTACACTGCACATTGTAGTAATACCTTAATTGAAATCTCAAGCAGTTTTGGTTGGAAACAGTGTAACGATGTAACGAAATCATTACGTTTTTGAAATGTCCAGTGGCTAAATTAAGATTTTTCTTTGTGCTATCTCGATATAGTTAGGACTATTAGTCAGGACTTTAGGAGATTGAAGACCCTTCACTTTAGATTAACTACAAACATAATTAAAAATGACCTGTCTAATTTTGATTTACAATGGATGGGACAGATTTTGTGAGAACGAAAATCCTTCTGGAAGTTCTGCATATGTCACTCACTTTGCATGACATATTAACTCCAGTCTCCAGAACTAGGTTTCAATCAAATTGCGCAATGTGAAATACACTCATCATCAAAAGAATAGTTGCACCCAGAAGGAGGTGTGGGATTGCAGTGCTATTGGGAAGGAAGATAAAGGTCACCAGGGGCAGTCGTGGGCTGGAGGTTAGGGAACCAGCCTTATGACCGGAGGGTCGCCGGTTCGATTCCCTGAACTGACAGTAACGACTGAGGTACCCTTGAGCAAGGCACCTAACCCCCAACTGCTCCCCGGGTGCTGTGGATAGGGCTGCCCACCACTCTGGGCAAGTGTGCTCACTGCCCCATAGTGTGTATATGTGGGTGTTTCACTTCACGGATGGGTTAAATGCGGAATACAAATTCCTCTGTGTGAAAATCACAAATGGCACACAATGGCTCAAAAACTCTCTACTCAGAGAATGATTGGCCTCACCGATTTGATTTGAAATGATGATAAATATAGACTGATATGATCAATATTTATTGAGCTACACATTCAGAAGTAGTGTCTCTCAGTATGGCGTTGGGCTGCCATGTTTGCTAACGCAACATGCATACGTCTCAGCATGGAGTTGTAGAGGTTCCTAATGGTGTCCTGTGATAATCCATCCCATGCAGCTTGAATATCCTCAAACAGTTCCTGCAGATTTTGTTGTAGGGACGGTGGTGAAGTGACACCAGGCCTTCTCGTAATGTGACAATCCATTCATCTTGGAGATGACATGGTGCCTTCCTTCTGGGTGCAACTATTTGTACGACTGTCCTTTTGATGATGAGTATGATTTACTTTAAATCTGTGTGTGCTGGATGCGACACGGTTCATTGGTGGGATTTGTTCCTAGGTAAGAACCGAATCTACATACACACAAGACCACGATTCTGTGGTTTAAGAACATGTCATGAATCTGATGTAGACTTTCTTCTAGGGACCTTTCTCAAGAACAGCTTTTAACCAAAACTAAGAAAGACATGTGTGAATTTGGCCCGGTGTTTGGGCTCCTGTTCATTTAAGAAAAGCAAAAGGAGCACAGGATTTCACCGCCTTGTTCAGGGCCTGAAACATTTATGAGCTCATCTTCTCACATCTGGGATCTCTGTAACGCAGCTCCTGACGAAGCCGGAGACAAATGAGTCCTTCTGAAATTTGTCAGAAAGTTCTAGTTTCTGGGAC
The DNA here is from genome assembly GCA_034552555.1 of Semaprochilodus insignis. Taxonomy (NCBI): domain Eukaryota; kingdom Metazoa; phylum Chordata; class Actinopteri; order Characiformes; family Prochilodontidae; genus Semaprochilodus; species Semaprochilodus insignis. The sequence goes on along the minus strand of CM067474.1, from coordinate 9,002,520 downwards.
ACGGCCGATGTCATCGGCAGAGAAAGATTTTGCAGCCTGAGAAATTGTATTTGGTGAGCAAGATATCAGTTCAGAAACCATAGTTCACATGTTCTAATTAGGTTCCAATAAATCACACATATAAATTATGCACCGTGTATTAAGGCCTTGGTGATGTGAGGAGAATGTCAGAAAGCATGTGGAAACTCACTCCTACGTTAAACAACATAATTAAGTATCCTGTTGCTTAATGACTGACGTTCTAATTACAGGTTTGGGTCTGCAAAAACTTAAGTTTGTTTCGTGTTGGAAAAACATGGTCTTTCCTCACAACAGCGCTGTACACGCAACAAATAGCTTCTCATCAAACTCAAATAAGGATAAAATACCAATGTACTTCAGCACATATGGGCGGAAAGTAAACCGCAAGGAGGAATTACCATCTACATGAAACAGCTGGATGCATGAAGATGATCAGATGCTGCAGATGTGAAAGATTTAGGCCTTGTGGCCGACATTTCAAATGAACACTCAATACTGACTCAGATGAATGCTGATAATGAATGATACACACTTTCTCTGAGTTTCATCATGCGGAGTGATTTCCCAACGTTCTTGTGGGAGCTCCTCTCAGAGTGTAGCGAGAACACACACGCCTATCTAGATGATCAAGGACGCGAGGCAGTAATCCTAGAGTATAACAATAGTGCTAAACTTTCCCCTTCTCTAACCCCGTCAGACCAGTGTTTGACATTTGTGGACTAACGTCTCTTATTCTCAGTCTATAGATGAGTTTATTAAGGTTGTTTATGGACTAATATCTCTAAGTGTATAGATGAGTTTATTAAGGTTGTTTATGGACTGATATCTCTAAGTGTATAGATGAGTTTATTAAGGTTGTTTATGGACTGATATCTCTTATTATAGTCTATAGATGAGTTTATTAAGGTTGTTTATGGACTGAAATCTCTTATTATAGTCTATAGATGAGTTTATTAAGGTTGTTTATGGACTGATATCTCTAAGTGTATAGATGAGTTTATTAAGATTGCTTATGGACTAATATATCCTATGTATAGGAGTGATTAGTGAGCTTGCTAATAGACTAATATCTTCTATTCTAGTTCACAGATGTTTTGATTCAGACTGTTTATGAACAAATATCTTTTTGTTGTACAATATAGGAATGTTTACTTAGGTTGTCTATGGACTAATGTAATGTAGCATGGGAGCGTTTATTAAGGTTGTTTATATAGTAATATCTTGTATTCTTGCATATAGGAGGGTTTATTGCAGTCATCTACAGATTAATATCTCTTACTGTAGTATATATGAGCATGGTTATATCTCCTAGCATGTATATGTGTTTATGGAGATTGATTATGTACTAGTAGTTTCTATTGTAGGGTATAGGAGTTTTTAGTGGTGTGTTTTATTGACTAACATCTCCTTCTCCATAGATGTTTGTTTTTGTTGTTTTTGTTATGGATTTTGTGTTTCTTTCACTGTGTAGCATTGTTCATTTAGGTTATTTATGGAGTAATATCTTTTGTTATAATGTATAGGAGAATTTCTTCAATAACTTCTAGAAGTTCAATAACTTCTATTGTACTGTAAATGAGTATGTATTTGTGTTGCTTACTAACGTCACCTAGTGTATAGCAGTCTTTATTGAGGTTATTTTTGGATTATTATCTCCAGTTCTTACATGCGAAAGTTTATTCAGGTTGTTCTTAGACTAATATTTCATATTCTAATAGAGACACTGAAAATCGTTCATGATTCAAATGTAAGTGACTCCACACAAATAAAATATATTACACCAGCCGTTGACAAACACAACTGTTTGTCAACAGCCACAAGCAGCACTGTTTATGCATTTATAGTAGAAAACAGTGTTTCCCAGGCCAGATTAGCTCTGCTTCCGCATAATCATCGCTGTACAAAGCGCAGATCCTCTGGGCTACAGTGCAAAACCATTTGGTGGCTAATTAGACCAAAGCGGCCACAGGAATTTACTGGCCTTCATTGTGGTCCCACTTCATCATAGCCAAGCTATGAGCATCTGTCTCAACACCAACGCACTGTTAGCTGAGTTACTAGCACAAAATGTACTGAAATCTTAACTTTTAATTTTTTCTTATTTATTTCAAGTAGTTATTTATTTTATACACAAAAGGTGCTATATAATAATAACAACAACAACAATAATAATAATTATAATAACAACAACAATAACAATAATAATAATATATAAGGTATATAATGTAATTATTATTATTATTATTATTATTATTATTATTGTTGTTGTTATTATAATTATTATTATTGTTATTGTTATTATTGTTATTATTATTGTTATTACTATTAGTAGTAATAGTAGTAGTAGTAGTAGTAGTAGCAGCAGCAGCAGCAGTAGAAGTAGGGCAACGCAGGACATTATATGAATGTAAAACATTATTTAAATTGTGTTTCTGTGAGTTTTTAAAAAAAAAAAAAAAAAAAAAAATTCTGTTGAGTGTAAGCTGCTGCTGTGCCCCTTGTAATGTGATGGTTTTTATTTGGACTTTTGGGTTTGATGGTTTCATATTCTGTAGTTGAAGAAGCTTTGAAATTGTTTCCACATACACGTACACACACATTTCATTTGCATATTAAATCAGAATAGAGACAAATAAATCAAAAAATGAATGCCAGTTAATTGAACTTATTGATAAAGAGAAACCACCAATATCAAACTGGCCTGATAGAGAAAATGGGTAAATCTCTTTCATCATTGTTGCTGATACCTCATTGCTGATACCTCTGAGGAGAAAATGGGAGCACTGTAGAGGGCTAGAAATGAAGGCACTGTGGCTGTGGTGCATCTGGACCATGGAAAGCAAACACAACTGCAAACATTTGCTCTGAATCAGAACCTTGCTCTGATTGCTGAATATCAAACTCCTTTCAGTTTACGATCTTTATCACTCATAGCCGTAAAATTTAATGGCTTGACGTCGTCGTTTCGACCGGCAACCATTTTCCATCCCGTTTGCTTCCTGTACATTTTGTAATATGATTTATTTACCCTTTTTTTTTTTTTTTTTGTGAAAATGCGCCTCAGCAAAACATTTCCCTTCCATTTCTGCTAATGACATATTTGGAGCTGGAAAACGTCAGTTTACCTCGGAAAAACGGATGATGTGACTTTCCGAAAGAGCTGTTAAATTCCCACACAATTAGGAAAAAACAGTCCAAACCCGCTCACCAAAACTGCTGCTTGTGGTTTGACTCAGCAGGCGTTTTTCTAGCAAAGCATCGCAGATTTTACACAGTGATCAGACTCCATGACCTCTATTACCTCATCAGACACAGTGAAAGAGAGAGAGAGTGAGAAAGAGAGAGGTGCTGCAGAGATTGATCTCATTCTTAAATATATTTTCATATTCTACAACCACAAATCAGAAAACTCAGATAAAGAAATGCAGTGTTTCCTTCATTCACTAAGACCTGAACTGCATTGCAGACAGTATGAACTCAAGATATTTCAGTTTGAACTGGTCAACTTCATTTCCTTTGTTGTTATACATCAGTTCCTTGTCACGTGGGGTCAAGACGAGGAGGCAGGATGTAAGTGCAAGGATTTAATGAACAGAACAAACAAGACAAAACAAAACCAAAGAAACCAAAAACACTAAGAAACACTGAACCAGGTTACAAAAACAACAGACATGAGGACAAACGACTGACATGGAGACAAAACACCAAACAAGAACACAGGGGACAACAGGGAGTATAAGTGAACAGGGACACCTGGGAAGGGGCGGAGCTACAAACTAGGGACAGGTGAGGGGCCTGACAAGAGGGCGGAGACAGGAGGAGCAATAACCAAAACAAACAAAAAGCACATGGAAGTGACAAGAAACAGAAAACCAGAGAAAACAGACAAACATGGGCAAAACAAGGCAGCATGTGACATTCCTGTATTTCAGACCTGCAGCACATTCCAAAATAGTCGGGCAGGGGTTAATTTAGGGCTAATAATGAGGTAAAATAAAACAAATAACGATGTGATTTCAAACAGGTGATGCCAATTCGTGATTTGGTCAAAAGCAGTATCCACAAAAAGACTCTTTGAGGAGCAAAGATGAGCAGAGGGTCTCCAGTTTGTGAACAAGTGTGTGATACAACTATTGAAATGTTTAAAAACAGTGTTCCTGATTTGCATATTTCTCCATCTACAGTGCATAAAAAAATGAAACGACTTAAGAAATCAGGATGAATCACAGTGCGTGAATTGTGCAAGCCTAAGCTAAACACCTGTGCTCTCCAGTCTCACAGATGGCATTACATTCAGAACCGTCGTTCAGCAGTAGCTGATATAACCGCATGGGCAAGGGATTACCTTGGCACACCTTTGTCAAGGACTGCAGTATGGAGTTACAAACGCCCCTTAAAACCTGACTGTGCAAAACAGAAGCCTTATGCGAACCATGTTCAGAACCAGCATTGACTTCTCTGGGCCTGAAGGCATCTGGGATAAATGGAGTTAGGTTTAAGCCAAAGCATACATCAGCTTTGATTCTGGGAGCAGTGCAACAGAATTGCCGTTTGTCTGCATTTTGTACTTTTCGTTCATTCAGATCAGTGTGTGCAGGTTTGTGGTTCAGTTAGCTACATCCAAACTTTCGGCGGTTTTGTTGCACTGCTCCCGGAACCAAACGCTGATGTACACCTTCAAATCAGAGTTCATGCATACGATACGCTTTGACTTAAATCTAACTCCATAGGGATGAACCATCACACAGTGGAAATTTGCGGTGCACAGCTGGACAGTAGTATACATACAAACATACATACATAGCAGTAAAACAGTTTCCTCATGAATGCACACACACACACACACACACACACACACACACAGACACACACACACACACACATATACTGTTTCGCAGTTTCACCAAATAGTAAATGGCCCGAACATAAGGGGTGTTAAACACACTCTTTGAAAGGCCATAAGTTGCACCAGGTTTCTCTGTCAAAGAGCAGTGTGTGTGTGTGTGTGTGTGTGTGTGTGTGTGTATGTGTGTGTGTGTGTGTGTTGGTGTGTATGTCTGCGTGTGTGTGTGTGTGTGGACTTCTTCTTAATGAGACAGCAGCCCAAATCGGAACACATGTGTAGCTGGTACGAGTTTATGGGGGCAGATAATCAAACAGGAACAGACCGGTTACATGTGTGTGTGGGTATATGACTGTGTGTGTGTGTGTGTGTCTATGTTCGCGTGTGTATGTTTGTGTGTGTGATTCGAGGCACATGAAAAGCATCCTGCTATAAAGCTTGTGGAAGCAGATGTATGGCTGTTGCATGGAAAATTCTGGCGTTTATATCAGTGTGGTAAACATTCGCTCGTCCAGCGAGTGTGTGTGCATGTGAGTGTGGTGTGTGTGAGGTCAGAGAGGACATGGGTTTGTGTGGGGTTCTCTGTTCAAGGCTGAAAATCTGCAGACTGAACTCTAAATTTACTGCTCCACTGTAAATTACAAATACACAGTCTGAAGTGTGTGTGTATGCATGTGCATGTGTGCATGTGTGTGTGTGCGTGCTGGTTGTTTGTTTATGTTCAGAGGAAGGAGTTAAAGTTTGTGATTACACAGATTCGGTGGGATTTCTGGGGAGTTTGTATCTTTATGTATTTGAAGCCCGCCGTAGCCCTGCACTGATCGCCTGATTTCCAATCCAAAGAGCTGAAACCTGTCGGTTTGCTTTGGAGGCGAGTCACTCAAGCACATGCAGGTTAAGGTTCAAAGACAGAACGTCTATGCAGAGTTATTGAGCAGTTCGAGTTTCAAAGCAGCCCATTGTTTTTTTTAACATTGCACAAAGTTTGTCCAGAGCTAGAAGGTGGAATGATGATGTGTCAGATGTATATCGTCGCTGTCCAAAGGAAAACTTGTATCTCCAAAATGGCAACTTTACAGGAGAGGGCAAAAACCTCATTTAACTCTAATGGAAGTCAATGTAACCAGACATCTTTCCAAGTAGTTTTGGGTCATTTCTGTTGGTCCATTCATCTAGAAATTCCCACACAGTGTAAACAGCAGCTGCTGTGTTCAAATGATGCAGAAAAGTACAAATCGACAAAAATGGAGACCCATGTTTTTCTCTGGACAGCGACGAGATACTGTTGTCTCTCGCCTTATTATTAAACTGTATGACATGTTTGGTTATGTTAGATGTAAATTAGCCAAAATACATCCATAAAAAATCAAATTAAAAATGCAGATCAATTTCCATGATGTTCTTGCACGTCCTGCCTACAGGGGGCCTATTATGATTGCCTAAGCTAAACACCTGTGCTCTCCAGTCTCTCAGATAGCACTACGTTCAGAACCGTCGTTCAGCAATAGTTGATATAACCACATGGGCAAGGGATTACCTTGGCACACCTTTGTCAAGCACTGCAGTATGGAGTTACAAACGGCCCTTAAACCTGACTGTGCAAAACAGAAGCCTCATGCTAACCATGTTGAGAACCAGCATCGACTGGGCCTGAAGGCATCTGGGATATATGGAGTTAGGTTTAAGCCAAAGCATACATCAGCTTTTGATTCTGGGAGCAGTGCAACAGAGTTCTGCTCATTCTCAAAATAATATTTAAATAAATCGTGGCACCCAGAAGGAATCAGCTGACAAGAATGAAACTTGGTGGGTAGGTTTGACATTGTCAGACATGCGAATGATTCAGGTTTCGCGCTCAGCTGCCCATATGACGTAAGCAAGGAGTGTGCTTAAGTGTCCGTGGTACCTGACTGACCCAACGGCCATGATTGTGGACATTCGGCGAGCAGTGATGCCATCCATGAGTCCTCCATCCTGTTACTGCCAGCACCGTTGGCAGACGGCTGCACCACGCAGGACTACATGCACACAGATCGTTACACCGACTACCCTGTTCTCGGTCCAGCAGTGACGCTGGGGTGTGTAAAACCTCCAGCAGCACTGCCGTGTCTGATCCACTCTCGCTACCACCACACACTAACACGCCACCACCACGTCAGTGTCACTGCAGTGCTGAGAATGATCCACCACCCACAGAATACCTGCTCTGCGATGGTCCTGTGGGGGTCCTGACCACCAATGAACAGGGTGAAAGGGGGCTAACAAAGCATACAGAGAAACAGATGGACTACAGCCTGTAACTGTAGAACTACTGTTCAAAATGCTGTGCCCCAACTCGCTGAACCAAGCTGCGCCGCCCTTGCTGCGTGGTTCAAGGATCCTCTACACTGTTAAGCCGGTGACCAGACAGTGCCCAGCTCGAGAACCAATCAGAGCGCTCTGTCTATTACCTCGAACCGGCGCCGCCCGGACCTGCTGCTGTGCAGGGTGAGGGGAGCGCACCGGAGCGAAGGATACCAGTGCAGAAAGCTTTTGGATGCTACGGGGCTCATTGTTCCTACTGTGCGTCCGTGAGACTAAGCCACGTGTATATATATTCAAGTGTAAGAGATATTCAAGGAGTGTTCAGCCTAATAGATGAGTGGCATGTTGATTAGAGCTTGTGAATAAACCAGCAGTTTGAAAAGGAACATCTTCCAGTTCTTGTCGGACAACCTGGGGTGACTGCTGCCTTACTAAATCAGCACTAGTCCACATCAGTCTCGTGTTGGGACTCAACACCAACACCCTCTTGAACAGCTACAGTGTGCATCTATATGGTAAAGGGAGCTGATAAACTGGGCAATGAGTGTAGAAACAAGGAGGTGGTTTTAATGTTATGGCAGATCACTGTATATGCATGTGTGTAAGTGTATATGCAGATTATGAGCATATGAGGAATATATCAGTATATGAGCAGTCTATGAGAGCATATAGAGCATGTGTGTTGAAAAGGATTCTAAGTAGCACCAAAAAAGGGTTCTGCTATTGTTATGATGCCGCTATCTTGGTGCTAAATAGAAAAGAGGAAATGGAAAATAATAGGAAGGAGCTTTTAATTATGCAAAAGGTTGTCTGAGTGTTAAAGGTTCTATGCAGTATCATTTTCTTTACTAAAGAACCCTTGAAGAACCATCTTTTTTAAATGTGTACTCGTTTCTGGGTGTGTGTTTCTGGGTCCTGCTCTTTCCTTGTACTGGACTGTATGTTGCTTTCCTTCAGCTCCACACACAAAGCAGATCATTCTGTACAATGAAGCACAGTGTGTGTGAGTATGCGTGTGTGTTGACCCCAGTTGGCCTGTGATAATTCACAGCATGCTGGCGGAGTATAACTCAGTATTAAAAGCCTTATTGTACGTTCATTAGCCTTTTGAAACTATGTGTGTGTGGGGCGGCGCGTTATTAACAGACTCTCAGTCGGCCTTTGTATTATTACGGCCCTCCAGTGGACCACAACATGCGCGCGCACACACACACAGGCGTAGGTGTGACACACTGTGTGTGTGTGTATGTGTGTGTGACACATTGCCGTCATTGCAGTGTCGTGACCTCCGCCTGATCTCTTCTGGCTGGCGCTGGAGTGCGAGACAGGGATGGCAGTGTCTCTCTCACACACACACACACACACAAACACACACACACATACACACAGGCACACACTTACACACACACTGTCTCAACCACAGTGGTGCCTTTTGTTGGCGTGGTGCCCTGAGTGACATCATCAGTGACCCCCAAAAAGCAGGCATGCATGTGTGGACCACTGAGACCATGATCACACACACACACACACACACACACTCACACACACATTTTTATTTTATTTCTATAGACATTCTTATGGGCCAATCTCTCTCAGTGTGTTCATTTATGTTCTGTAGTGTGTGCAGTAGCGCTAATGTGTGTGTGTGTGTGTGTGTGTGTGTGTGTGTGTGTGTGTTACAGATTGAGAATGTGGAGGCTTGCTTGACGTTTCTAGAGGCCAGAGGAGTCAGTGTACAGGGCTTAACTGCTGAAGGTAAGATATAGTCTCTCTCTCTCTCTTTCTCTCTCTCTCTCTCTTTCTTTCTTTCTCTCTCTCTCTCTCTCTCTCTCTCTTTCTCTGTTCCCTGTTTTACTCTCTTTGTCTGTCTGTCTGTCTGGCTGGCTGTTTTCACTCTGTTTTGTGTTGGTATTGTTTGTTTTAACTGGCTGCCTTGTCAATAGTAAGTTGATTAGTTAGTTAATTGGTCCTTATTAGATTAGTGCTGTTACTAATCTAAAATACACTACTCGGGGTGTGTGTGTGTGTGTGTGTGTGTGTGTGTGTTCTGTCATGTGATGAGTATGGAAACCCTATCAAAGCAGAACACACACACACACACACACACACACACACACACACACATCAGCTCTGTCTGCGTTTCAGCTCTAAAACACTGTTCACTTTTCATTATTCTGTGGTGCACAACTTTGAGCTGAGTAATAAAACAACACCATCAATCAGCAACACTCCACTGAAGGCCTTTTAGAGTTTGGGAGATTATTACATCTAGTTTTATTTTCCTGGAAGGCAAAAAACCACCGTACGCACCTCACGCACACTCTCACATCACACGTCTCTTCTAAAGGTCTCCAGTCTACAGGCCTCATAAAGATTAAATGTGAACCTCTTTAAACGGTACAGCACTGAAACACTGATTCAATTAACAATCACAGCTTTAGGAAAGATGCTGGATTAAAACACACACACACACCACACACACGCACACACGCATGCTTTGTTCTAGAAGTCGAGGGAAAAGTTGGAAAATGCAAATTAAGTAAGTTTAACTGTGGAAATAGGTATAGCATAGCCATGGAAGGTGGAGTGTAACCATGGAATTAGATGTAGCATGTGGACCTGGGTATGGAATGGCCATAGAAATGTATGTAGCATAACCATGGGAAAGTGTAGAATGACTACTGAAATGGGTGTAGTGTAAGCAAAGATATTGTTGTAGAGCCACTATTGAAGTGAGTGTAGTGTAACCATGGAAATGGGTGTAGAAACAGAATTGAAATGAGTGTAGTGGAACCATAGAAATGGGTGTGACATCATCATTGAAGTGAGTATAGTGTAACCATGGAAATAGGTGTGGCATCACAATTGAAGTGAGTGTAGTGTAACCATGGAGATGGGTGTAGCATCACTATCGAAGTGAGTGTAGTGTAACCATGGAGAGGGGGTAGCATCACTATCGAAGTGAGTGTAGTGTAACCATGGAGATGGGTGTAGCATCACTATTGAAGTGAGTGTAGTGTAACCATGGAGAGGGGGGTAGCATCACTATCGAAGTGAGTGTAGTGTAACCATGGAGATGGGCGTAGCATCACTATTGAAGTGAGTGTAGTGTGACCATGGAGAGGGGGGTAGCATCACTATCGAAGTGAGTGTAGTGTAACCATGGAGATGGGCAAGGAAAAAGTACAACTATAGAAAGATGGGATCTACACATGTGTACACAAACATAAACACACAGACACACAGCATGTTTGTAAACATATCATTTGTATGTTTCTCCCCATCTGTTGCTTTTCATTCCCACAATCATTCCCACACCAGCTGCTGTTAGAAGAGTGAAGTGTATAACTGAACAGACACTAATGACCACACACACACACACACACACACACACACACACACACACTATATCACCACCAGCTGTTAGACCTCTGTTTTCAGGTAGTACTTGCTATGTCCTGAGAAGGAGGAAGTGGACAAGGTTGCAGCTGACATGACCACACACACTGCACACGCACAGACAGCAGCCATGATTTGCGAGCTTACAGTCATACAGTGAATTCTCTCTTCCCTCTTCTCTTATGTGGAACTGTCTGCGGGACTTTCTCTCTCCGTCCTGTCGGGCTGTTTATACCTCAGAAGATCAAAACAAACAGAAAAAAGGGTTCAAAGGTGGTCAACCCAGCTCGCCCACAGTTATATGGAGAAGTCAGGTTACATGTTTTCTGAGTGAGAATGACTTACACATCCTCCACAGAGAACTCACTTCTGCAGATCTAAACACACAGTTGCTGTTTATTTGTAGAATTGTTCAACTTTTTAATTTTGTGTTTTATATTAGTCCAGGGTGTTAAACTCCAGTATACTGCAGAAGAACAACATAGTAAAGTGTGCTCTCTGTAGGGGATACGTTTACATGTTTATACCTAGAAAATAAGAAATGAGATAAGAAAATATGTCATTTGGCCGAGGGTGTTTCAAATATGCCAGTACTGCAGGAGATCTCTCCACCTCTTTTCTGTTTTTTATAATTACTGTACATTATTTTTAATTTAAAGGGCCATAACCTACATTTTCACCTATTTCATTGTTTCCCTGAGGTCTGTACTACTAATTTTCTATTGATTCCAGCTATTTTAACCTCTCTGTATCCCTTACAATTAAACAAATTATAACAAAGTCCTTATAACATCAGAGAAACCACATCAAACGTATCCTTACAACCCCTCCAATGAGTGAACTCAGCTACTTTAATGTGCACCTATTGCTGTTGGGTGTTTTATTGACTCTCAGTAAAATCTGGAGAAAGCCCCGCCTCCCTTAGCCATTGTTACCATGTTCATCAAACTTCTAGTACAAGCTAAATGGTAGCAGCACTAAAATGTTCAGTAGTACAAAGGAAAATCTAGACCTGCACATAATCTTTGCCCTGCTCCCAACACACTGATCCAACTAATCAGCTAATGTACAAGCCCTTCATCGGTTAAAGTGGGCATGTTTTGTCCAAGGCAGGGGGTCCTACAGGACCAGGGTTGGTAACCACTGATCTAGAGGCACGCAGAGGAGTACATCCGAAACAATTTGTTATTCAGAAATAACCAGGTTTACAGCTTGAAGATAAAATAAGATAATCCTTTATTAATCCCACAGTGGGGAAATTTACAATGTTACAGCAGCACAGAGGAAAGAACAGAAGTGTCTGGAAATATACAAATAATAAATAAGATCTATACATACAAAAATACAGAAAATATAAACAAAATACTAAAAATTTAAATCCAGAAGATCAGAGGAAACATTGCACATGGTGATGATAAACGGATTATGCTATGCATGGTGAATTCGGGTATTGCACATAGTAGATCACTAGAGCAGTAATAAATAAAGTAAGCAGTTTTATTGCACATAGTAGAAATAGAAATAGACTACTGAGTTTTACAGGATGTTCAGTGCAGACATGTTTGAAAGCAATATAGACCAATTTAAAGTGCACAAGAAATGGATTCCGGAACATATGCCTGCATTAATCGAGCCACTCGTAAAGCAGAAGCATCTACGTCTAATAGGAAGGAGGTTTAAGCCTTCCAATGAGCTAATGCTAAAGGTAACATTAGAGCTAGTCAGTGAAATGTTAGCGGAGAGGATACATGTCATCTTTTACACAGGGTCTTTTAGCAAACTGTAATGGAACAATACAAAGAATGCCATGTGGACAAGTGTATTAATATTTCCTCTATATATTATTATCGGATCAGTCATTACGTTATAATATTATACATCAGCTATTAAAGCTGACCTCCTAAAAAGCTCCACCCTCCAGATGATGAGGATAGTCTCTGTCAGGCGCATGACAGGGGAAGTATCATTGTGACTGGCTGAGATGTGTGTTTGCTAATGGTCAGTTGTGCAAGTGTTTTGCCAATGAAAGAAAACACTCTGGAGCAGCTGCACATGAGCCACATGTCACCATGCCCAATGCAAAGCATCAGTTAGCAGGGTACAACTCCCCCCAGGGTTGGGCTGCGGAGCTGTGGAACTGTGTGTCTCTGGAATGCTGAATCTCCATTCAGTACCTTTGGGATGAGTTGGAGTGATCCAGCGCTGATCATGCAACGTCAGTAGCTGACCTCACTAATGCTCCGGTGGCTGAACGTAATCAAATCCTCACAGCAATGTTCCAACATCTAGTGTGAAGCCTTCCCAGAACAGTAGAAGCTGTTACTGCAGCAAAGCAGGACAAGCTGTCTATAAATAACGAAGCATGTTTAGACATGTTGTCTACATGTAAATGTGTTTTAGTCACAAAAACAATTCATTTTAAAACAAGCTGTCGACTCGGACCACCCACACAAGACCAGAGCTGTTGAAGGCTTTGGATTTGTCCATGTCATTAAAATTTCATTTGTAAGTTTGGATGGACTTTAAGATTTTCAATTGGCTTTTAGATGTTTTGGTTTTAGGCTGCTCTGCAGTTCTGTTAGTGATGTTTCCTGTATAGTTCTATAAGTCCACTGCCCTTCGGTCCACTGAACACAGACAAGATAAATCACCCTGAGCTATAGCAATGAGAGGGAGACAAAGAGAAGGAAAGAAACAATAAGCAGAGAGAGAGAGAGAGGGAGAGAGAGAGAGAGTGGAGAAAAAGAGAAAGGAGAAACAATATGTATGGAGAGAAAGTGAAAGAAGAAAACAACACAGAGAGAAAAACAAAAACAGTATGGAGAAAGAGAAAAAGAGAAGAAAACAATATGGAGAAAGAGAAAGAGAAAGAAGAAAACAATATGGGGAGAGAAGGAGACAGAAGAAAACATGGAGAGAGAAAAACGAAAAAGAATTATAAACTTTAATTCATCACATAACACTACACTGTAAAATCCCAACCCTCCCATTACCCCCCCCCAACACAGCCAATAATATAAGAATACACAAACACATTCACATCACACACACACACACACCGCCAACTCATCATCAACTCACTGTGAATACAGCATCACCAATACACTGCACAGTCTGTCTAAAAACTAGCACACTGTCTAAACACAGCACACTGTCAGTCACACCTTCACCATAACCTGTTACGCCGTACTAATAGTTTGGCTTGTCCAAAGAGCAGGTTCAGCAGGCAGGACCTGTGATGCTGAGAAAAGGAGAAGTGCAGACCCAAGACAAATATCGCAAATGTGACTGTTACCCCCACCGTTCCACCCAAGCCCCTCAACAGCCCAAAAAACGGTTCCAACCCAGCACATCTAACAAACACATGCTGTACAGCCTCAGGCCTCCCACAAAACGGGCAACCATCATCAACAAGAGGGTCTAGGTGAGCAATGTGTTTGTTATTGGCCAGGGCCCAATGAATTACCCTCTGCTGAAAATATCCAGTTCTTTGAGGCACAGGTAATTTATACAACACCCTCCACCTGAAACCAGCCATACTGTGCTCTCCTAACATCCCCTGCCACCGGTGCTCTGTTGCCCCATGTACCTCACCAGCCCTCCCACTGAGAATTGAGAACTTACCCAGGCCTGAGGAAAAGAAGGTTAGAGAAGTAGCTCTGCCCTCTTGCCGGTCCCCACTGCAGATACTTGTACCCGAGCGAAAAGTAGGACACACATCATTTGGCAGATGGAGTAGTAGTTCCCTATCTGCTGAATGGAGCGCATGCTGTACCTCCTTTAGGAACTTTTCTAGCAGCCTCATAGACTTTCTCCCAGTTTGCTGTTAAAGGAACTGACCTGTCTTCCAGGCCCCTCCACCAGAGACCAGCAAATGACCCAGCTGACTAATTCCAGCTGAAATAAACTGGTTCCTAAGGCTGGGTGACCACTTCAAGTTCAGTTTCATCTCGAGGTTATGATAAATGGGTTCCTCATCCAGGGTCCCGTTCTCCAGTCCCCTTCTTGAGCAAAGACTGAAGGAGCCTCCATACCCTTAAAACTGCAACATTAAAGTCTGGGAGTTTTGTTAGTTGAAGTTCATCAGGGCTCATTAGAAAGAGCTGAAGGTCCAGCCACATAGTCCCAGCTCTGCTCAGAAGAACTCAAGCTCGTGCTCTCCACACTGCTGCATCGTGGTGTAGAATCAGAATTAGAATCTGGTTTATTATTAAGTATGTTGACACACAAAAGGAATTTGGTTTCGGCAGTTCGTGTCCGACTAGTACTAACTGACAGTCCACAATATACACAATGACTCCACATATACACGATAAATACAGACATTTACAATATACTACGGTGGCCGAGAAGTGCAAAACAAATGAACATTTCAGAAAACAAAATTACAAAAATAAAAACAAATTTACAAATGAAAAAAAATCACATTCAAGGAAACAAAATTACAAAAGCAAAAACAATTTTACAAGACGTGAAACACTTTTACCAGTACCGAAACACTTTTACAAACTGTGAATTCTGAGGAAAGGGCGGGGCTAACACACAGGAAGTGCTTGTTGCGGACCCTTGTCAATCAAACTGTTTGGCGGTGGTAGAG
>CM067474.1:8945073-8968369 GCA_034552555.1 Semaprochilodus insignis | reverse complement strand
GCACAGCGAGCATGGTTCTAAAAACAGGCTTCTGGAGGCGTCATTAGTGATTTTCTAAATAAACAGATCTAAATACAATATTTGATCTGGAATTTGGGAGACGTGTTTCCAGTAGGGTATAGAAACTGATCATTTGAGGTGGTCTCTTAAATTTTTCCAGAGCTGTACATTCAGTGGCTACTTACTTAGGTACACCTCCTTGTATCCTCCCTCAGTGTCCATTTGATCAGCTCCACTTATATAGGTGCACTTTGTTGTTCTACAATAACTACAGTTACTGACTGTAGTCCAACTGATTTGCTGCATGCGAACCCTGTTCTTCAATGGTCAGGACCCCCACAGGACCATCACAGAGCAGATGTTATTTGGGTGGTGAATTATTCTCAGCGCTGCAGTGACACTGACGTGGTGGTGGTGTGTTAGCCTACAGCGTCCTGTGGGCAGCGTCCTGTGAGTGTCTAATAGAGTGGACAGTGAGTGGACAAAGTGTTTAAAAACCTGCAGCACTGCTGTGTCTGATCTTATCTTATCTTACCTTATCTTTTCTCCTGTTTGTCATAGAATCAGTGAAGTCCATACCTCTAGTGGGCAGCATGAACGGCAGCACCAGCGGTCAGCAGCTGGCCTCGTCCATCCCTTCCCCAACCGGCGGCAAGGCATGGCGCAGCAAGTCCATGAACATTAAGCACAGTGCCACCTCCTCCATGCTGGCCACCAGCCCCACTTCCTCTCCACCTCCTCCATCTGCTGCTGACCGCCAGCGGCCACCACTGACTGACGCCTCCAAATCAGCCCCTGGCAACCAGCGGTCCATGTTGGAGAAGTTTCGCCTCATAAACCCACGTTCTGCATCCAGGACTTCACCTTCCATGGCCGAAATGGCTTTACAAGAAGAAGATGATTTGTCAGAGTATGGAGATGAAGGGTCTTGTTGCCCCGTGCCATCGAATGGAGTGCCCAAGCAGCAGGCCAAGATGCCCGCATCCTCCGCCTTGACGCAAAACAAGAGCACAGCTAGCATAACTGCTTCTACTGCTAACAGTCACAGTAGCAGTACCAGTACTAACAAGAACACCTCAAAATCTCCTCCCCAGCCTAAAGACAAAGAAGAGAGGAGCAAAAGCAAAAGTAAAGTCAGCACTCCACCTAAAGAAGAACCAGCACCTGTAGAATCGGCTAAGAAGACGTCCAAAATTGCTAGCCTGATCCCTAAAGGAGGTAGGACGCCCACAGCAAAGAAAGAAAGCGCAATCCCAGCTTCCAGTGGCATCCCTAAACCTGGGCTAAAAGCTCCGGCAGCATCGGCCAACGCCAAGTCTACGGGAGCTCAGCCTGGTCTGGCCGGAGCGCCAGCGAAAGAGGGAGGAGAGAAGGCAAAGAGCAGCAAAGGAGGGCAGGCGTACTACGTGCAGCGTCTGGAAGGCCGGAAGAGCAGCATGGTTTCCTCCACCAGCACTTCAGCCCTTTCGGGCTCTACTGCTTCCACCGGGGGATCAGGAGGGGTGCTGGGTGGCAACGGGGCAGTACAACTACCCCAGCAACAGCAACATAACCACCCCAACACTGCAACCGTTGCACCTTTTATATGCAGGTGAGTGGTACACTAGGAAAGAGAGCAGACTCTGCAGGACATGAACAGAGCTCATTTACAGTATATCAGTTTTTTTAATATACGGGCCATTTACTGCAAATGATACAAATGCTAATATCCTGCGGTTTGTATAGAGAAGTGCTTTGTTGTCTGTCTGGAAAATGTTTTCTTTTATCATGCTAATGCAAATTGACCAGTATCTAGTATGGCATCAAGAAGAACACCCCAAAATTTACGCAGATGATGAGTGCCCAAGAAAAGACAGCACCCCTGCATTGCAATTACAGTACCACTCTAGAATAAGGCTACCTTTATAAAGGATTCATAAATGGTGATTATATTATATAAATAGATTATTATAGGTTATTAGTTAGGTCATAAACACTTTCCAAAGTATTAATAAGCAGTTATAACACATTATTAAAAAGAGCTCCTTCATATGATGTATTTGAATATGTATTGAACCTGACAGGGTTTATGCGGACTGATGGAAAAGATGAAGTAGGATTAGTAAACATCAAAAACTAAAAGTATGTGTGTTCACTGTTGCCTGTCTTATTTATGTGTTGTAACTGCTTATTAAGGATTTTAAGGTGTTAATTAATAAGCATTAATAAACTCTTTTTAAACCATTCATGAACTCTTAATAAAGGTTGCCTTATTCTAAAGTGGTACTGAAATTACATTTACAGAAGACATTCTTACTGTGTTTCAAGAAACTTACTAAAGTGTTCTACTTGGAAAATGTGTTCCTATGCTAGAGCAAATGGACCAGACTCTAGGGATCCATTGTGCCAAGGCACTCCAAAAAAAAAAAAAAAAAACAGGAACAGATGTATGCATCAACACACTCATCATCACAAAAATAGTTGAACAAATAGTTGCACCCAGAAGGAGTCAACTGACAGGAAGGAAACATGGGACATGTGAATGATTCGAGCTTCACACTCAGCCATACATGTCATGTAAGAAAGGATGGGCCTTATCATTGACCTGACTGAGCCAACAGCCACGATTGCGGACATTCAGCGAGCAGTGATGCCTCCATGAGTCTTCCTGTTAGTGCAGCACCATTGGCAGACGGCTGCACCACGCAGGACTACATGCACATAGACCGTTACGACGACTGTCCTTAACACCACATCAACATCTCCAAAGACTGCAATGGTGTCGTGCCAGACTGTCATGGAGTGACTCAGAATGGCAGCGGGTCATCTTCAGTCCTGCTTTTGTATTGGTGGAGACGACCAACGAATCCGTGTGTGGAGGCACCGTGGTCAGCGTCAAGATGAACGGTTTGTTGTCACATGTCACACGCCCAGAAGGCCTGGGGTCACTCCACCTCCACCCCTACCGCACCATCTGCAGGAACTGTGTGAGGATATTCAAGCTGCATGGGATGGATTATCACAGGACACCATTAGGAACCTCTACAATCCATGCCGAGACGTCTGACATGTTGCGTTAGCAAAGACGGCGTCCCGACGCCATACTGAGAGACAGACTTCTGTACGTGTAGCTCAATAAATATTGATCATATCAGTCTAAATTTATCATCATTTATTGATCCTGTTAACCTTTATCTTCCTTCTACAGCACTGCAATCCCACACCTCCTTCCGGGTGCAACTATTCTTTTGATGATCAGTGTACATGAATACATACAATGGATACACAGAGAAGTCAACAGTATTTTCTGTTGCATGTTTTTGCCTGATTTAACTTCATCTTTTAAGACTTAAAGGTGCCACAGTGTGCATTTATTTATTTATTTGTTTAATTGTTCTTTGACTCTGTTTTGACTCAACCCTGTGATTTGGCCCTGAATGAAACCAGCTGTCTTCTCTTTTTATTTGAGGTCATGAATAATTTTATGAGCTATGCCCTGATTTTTGGTTTACACCCCGATGATCACACAGAAGCCACAAAGAACCACATACAAAGATCCACTGTGCAATTAGCTAGGTCGTCAGACTGTTCAGTTGGCTATGCCAGTTGCTTGGATCTTGCTAGTAGCTAACGTTACCTATGCTAGCTACTTGCTTTCAATCTCAACATTAACACAGAGTGAAATAAGATTGTTACTCGCTATGAATCTTTGGGTTTAAAATGATCCCAAAGATGATTTTGTGGGTGCAAATATTGAGCCAGGACTGTATTATATGTACCAAACTGTATTATTCAACTTTGCCTCTATTCTATAGCACCTTTAACCCTCTCAGTTTTTGTTTGATAATGATTAATAACGTTCCATCTGCTCAGACAGGACAGTTGTGCTATTTTTTGACCATCAATCATCATCAGTGCATTGATGTGCAACTAGCATCTCCCCCAAACACCACTACTCTCCACCTAACACCTTCATTCTCTAGCAAGCACTATCATCTTCCACTGACCATTCCCTAAATACCATTCTCCACCAACCCCATCCTTTTCAAACAAGCACCATCCTTTACTATCTTCACCACCATATACCATATTTCAGTATACATAATCATTCTCGATCAAACACCACCATTCTCCAACCTACACCATTAACAGAATCAACATAGTGATTCTCTGACAGATCATTCTGCAGCAACCGCCGTAATTCACCATCAAACATCATCATGAACCAGGATGAGAACATTCTAGAGCCTCCCAACAATCAAACAGACACCAGCCCGAAATCTAAAAGTGGGGTTGGTGTGTTCTTCTAGAAGCGTGAGGTTCTGAGGCTGGTTCGGGAGAAAGATCTAGGTCTGGTATTCTATTTTAAGTCGTGAAATCATTATTTTACTCCATTAAACAGTGGCACACACTCTCTGTAATTATACTCAACGGGGAGGCAGAGAAGAGTTCCAAGTCTGTAGGAGGCCGGGAATAATTAGCTTTTAGCTAGTCTCCATGCCGCTCTTTCTGGGCTGTTTGAGAAAGGACGCTGTGCAAGTCATCAATGTTTATCACTATTACACACCAGTGCAGTCACTAGCCTTCGCCACCGCTGCGTGTTTTTTAACACACTGGTCCTCCATGCATGGTCACAGAAACACCTCTCAAAATGATTTAGAGGGGTTTAAAGGCAAAGGAAGCATAAAATATGTCATATTTCTCGTTTCCTTTCAAATTTTCCAATAGTTCAAAATGCAGTGTGCCACTGAGTATGATATCTGACAGAAATATTTTCCTACCGCAGCCAGCAATGTTCAGTGGCCTCCTGAGGCCACTTCCTTTTCTTGGTGTGGAAAGTCATATTGAATGTAACTTGCTGACTAGTGAGGTTTTAATGTGTGGTAAATATTCTAAAATACAAAAATTACACAATACATTTTATGTACTAGACAAGAAATGCACTGCTTTATTTGAGATGTTGGACATGTGGGAGCTGGCATTGTATAAGTTCACGAAGCACGTTGGCATGTTTTGGCTGTTGGTTGGCTGTTTTGGCTGGTGGATGTGGTTGAAAATGAACTACTTTTAAACTTAACAGCTTTCTAAAGATAAGAAGTGGAGGAAGGAAGGAGTGAGCATTCTGGAACAAACAGCTAAACCAGGACCGTGCCCAACGTGTTCTTCATGTCTCGTCTGCCTTCCTTGATTTAGCTTGATCTGTAGCCCCATGGCAGTCAGCTCTGCCCGTATATTTACTGATGCCATAAGCTACAGATCTGATAAGAAAGTTTCTGTTAACAAATTAAGGTTTCATTTAACAATTCGGACACATGCCCAGGAGTTATGTGGCGGGAACTACAAGCAAAGGTAGATTTTCCAGCTTGCTAGATGATATATCAATGTGCACTAGCTACTACCAGTGTTGTGAGGTTGTCACCACCTGCTGGTATGTGGATCATAACTTCATAACACAGTACCTCCCAGATGTATCTTCAGGTGAAAATGATCAGCTGATCATGAATCATTTTATGAGCTATGCCCCGATTTTTGGTTTACACCCCGAAGATCACACAGAAGTCAAGTCAAGTCAACATTTATTTATATAGTGCTTTTTACAACAGCTGTTGTCACAAAGCAGCTTTACAAAGAATCTGGTGTCCGAGCCCCCAGTGAGCAAGCCCGGGACGACAGAGGCAAGGAAAAACTCCCTCAGATAAAGGAAGAAACCTCAAGAGGAAGCAAGACTCAAAAGGGGAACCCATCCTCCTCGGGTCAACACCAGATAACAGGACAAGCAAAGGAAAGGAGTGAAGTTAGAGAAATAAAAGTCTGATTAGTCTGTAATTAAGTAGTCGGGTCATCGGATGGGTCAGCGGGACACAGGCCAAGCTTCCACAGTGCAGGACAGCCAGGAGCTCCGAGGTGGTTAGAGGCAAGCAGTGGCACCCAGTCAGAGCAGAGCATCAGACCACACAGGATGGGCAGCAGTTCAGCTCAGGCAAAGAGAACAGACAGACTGTTAGCTTTGACAGAAGAACTGAACACACTATATGATGTTAACAGAGTGCAGCAGTGACTCCGGCAGGCCCGGCTATTACAGCATAACCAAAAAGGGAGAGCCAGAAGGTACCAAAGACAAAGACCAAAGAAGCCACAAAGAACCACATACAAAGATCCACTGTGCAATTAGCTAGGTCGTCAGACTGTTCAGTTGGCTATGCTAGTTACTTGGATGTTGCTAGTAGCTAACATTACCTATACTAGCTACGTGCTTTCAATCTCAACATTAACACAGAGTAAAGTAAGATTGTTACTCACTATGAATCTTTGGGTTTAAAATGATCCCAAAGATGATTTTGAGGAAGCTAGATTTTCTAGCTAGATTACATATCAATGTGCGCTAGCTACTGCCAGTGTTGTGAGGTTGTCTCCTGCTGGTATGTGGACTTTATACTGCGGTACCTTCCAAAAGTATCTTTGGCTTTGCAATCCCTGATGTTGCATGAAAAGTGTAATGATTTCCCATTAATACTGACTTTAAAGTGTGAGATCTAGAGGAGCTAATATCATTACCACTGGTACACTGTGGGCAGCGTGTGAGAAGAACCAACTGTCTTTCTTACTGAGAGTGACTGGAGTCCTCAGATAAGAGCAAAAACCGGGCTTAGATGGCGGTGATGTTTTTAGACCAGCTCACTGTCTTGCAACCAGGGTTGGGTAGTAACAGAATGCATGTTACAGTGTTATGTAATCAGGATACAAAAAACTGTAACTGTATTCGGTTACTGTAAAAAAGACAAAAATGTACCCACACTGAACGTCTCTCTCTCAATTGAATTACACAGAAATTTTGAACTAGTGAAGTTTTCTTGCAAACTTTTCAGTGTTTTGTTTTAAGACCATTTGCAAATTTTTACTCTCAGAAAGCTTTCCTAAACCATGTCCCAGGTCCTTCACAAGCTAAAGCACTATTATGCAATGCATGGGGTCACTAAGACTGGAACAGAGAAGCACTGTTGTGGCTGCTTGATGGACATAATCAGTAATTGCATCTGTGCTATGGCTTTAGGCACTGTATTATGATTTTTAGAAACTATTACCAGCAGAATTACAATAAAACCACATACATGTTAACATGTCGCCTTCCGCTTAAATTTGCTCTTAAATGTGTCACATGAACCGTGAAGAGTTTTTCATTTTGGGAAGCTGGGAGGGGGTCCTGCTGCCAGTAGAGTCCCCTCCCCAGCAGCAGTTTGCAGTCTTTTAATCAGCCTATAGAAATGTAAAGGAAAGTTAAAGGAAATTAAAAAGGAAATTTTAATTTTATTGTCAGAACTGAGATCTGCAGAGAAATCTGAATCAGATTTACATTAATGCATCGTTAGCCGTAATGTTTCGTTTTTGCATATGTCAGTAGTTTACTCAGTGATGGTGCAGAATGTTAATATGTGTAAATGATCCTCATTTGTACTGAGGCCAGTCATTCCTAACCCAGTGTTTTTATGTGAAATGAATGTCTTCGTAGGACTTTCAATTTGTGTGGACTGCTGAAAGCGTGGAGCCCGCTAAAAGGAGTATTGATAAATTAGATCACAAAAATGAGCTCATATAAACTTATTAGCAATTAGAACACAAATGATGATCAGCTGAGTGTTTAGGACGGTCTCAATTTAATCATTATTGATGAGAAGAGGCTCAAAAGAAGGTCTACTGGATTCAGCTTTTGGTTGGGCAAGCTACAGATTTTAAACAGGTACATGGCCAATAAAACAAAATGGAAATAATTATTTAAAAAAAAATATGAAATATGATTTTTTTTCTTGTCTTTATTGAATTAAATGAAAGGATAAGTAATCCAAAAGTTGGATTAGGTTACAGTTTCATTTTGTATCAGCTAGTCAGTAATCTGTAACAGAAAACTCTTTTAAAATAACCTTCCTAACCCCTTTTATAACTCTCCACTCCTGTTAATGTATATTCCTAAGCCAAACTAACTTCCTGAACTCGGTATTTTGTAGGACCTATTCAAAATGGTTGAGTCATAAACAGGAATGCAGTAAGATAGCTTTAGGGCTGCAGACTGCTAGATTCTGAATAGCACCATCAAGGCTAAAAGCAATAAAGCAATGAAAGATAGAAAGAATATTGGTGTAGAGAGGCTGAGAAAGAGGAGAGGAGAGAGTGAAGATAGAAAAAGAGGGTGAAAGAGACATGTGCAAGTAAAGAAAGATACAGAGAATGAGAAAATAGAGAGACAGAGGGGAGCTGACAGAAGAAAGAAAGACAGGAAAGAAAGAAAAGAGATGAAAAGCAATATAAGAAAGACACTGAGAGAGAGAAGAGAAAGAGGCAAAGAGGCAGACAGAAAGAAAAAGAGTGGAGAAAGAAAAATAAGAGAAATTTAGAGAGGCTGAGAGAGAGAAAGCTAAAGGAAAAGAACAGAGACAGAGAAAAGGGAGAGAGAGATGGGGATGAGAGGGGAAGAGAAAAAGAGTGGAGAAAGAAGAACACTGAGAGAATACAGATAGACTGAGAGAGAGAGGCTGAGAGAGAAAGAGAGAGAGAGAGAGAGAGAGAGAGAGAGGATGCATGACTATTTGTTATTTTCTCAGTAAGCCTCAGTGTGGATATGTGTGTGTGTGTGTGTGTGTGTGTGTGTGTGTGTTGGTGATTGGCTCTAATCCCTCTTTAGATTAAACAGCTTTCATGTACACACACAAAACACTTTCTCACACACACACACAGTCTTGTGTCTGGCCTGCCACAGGTTTATTATTCTTGTGTAGATAATTGAGCACCCCTGTACACACGTGCACACACACACACCCACCTGTCTGAGTTCTTACCCGTAACCCTCTATTCTTTATTAAACACACGCACCTTCTCATGGCCTGCACCACCATCAGGGATTTCCACTGTGTTGCTGGCTAGAGGTCAAGGGTGAGGTAGAGTGCACAAAACAGGTCACAGTGAAAAGGTCACAGTGTTGTGTCATTCCTCTTCTGACAGCAAGGGGGCACTCTGTTCAGGCTCATGTCAATATGTTATTTAGTGTAGATTGTGTTATTATAAAAGGAAGTCGTTGTATTTGAGCTTGTTAACTGTTGTCATGTATATTGTCATGGGATTTTGTAGTGGACCACCGAGGTCATGTTATATGTCTACATAAGGCCGAATTTGCTTTTTATGAGCTGGTTAGGGAGCCAAAACATGATATATTGTATAAGAAGGTCCAACTGAATCTAATCGAATCACCAGATCAAATCACTGAATCAAATTGCTTGTCTAGTGACATGATTTGGATGGTACTTTCACAACATTTCACAACAAAATAAATAAATAAATATATATATTTTTAATTAATTAGTTGAATTGAATTGATTACCAATGAATTATGAATTGTCTGCTTAAAGATTCACACCCTTGCGTTGACAGGTTACAAACAGCCCTCTTTATAATCCAAAAGATCATGTTTTCATAATCAGTCACCACTAAAATGATAGCACAATCAGGTTTGTTTAGACTGAAGAATGTGAATCCATCCCCAAGCATTCTTCTTATGGTTTGGTAACTTAACGTGAGGCATCTCTGCTCTTTTAGCTTCATTAGCCACATGGAAGGTGGTGCAGCTTGTTGCGCTCTGAGGTGAGGCGATGATACATTCAACTGACCTGCTATCTTTCTAACATTTAGCGTATGTTAACAGTAACTGTTCTGTAGTATATACAGTAGCAGTAAGTATTCTCCGTGTGATGGTCTTAGCTGATTAAATTCTTTTTAGGCTAGAGCTTAGCAAAGCTTCGAATACTAGAAAACGAAATCCCCACCCTACAAACTCAGGTGCTGTAATTACTTGGGCCCACCCTAGAAAACGTGTCACGTGTGTTGCAGAGAGTGTTCCCCTAATAATAAAGCCGAAGCTTGCTTATTTTATTTCCTTGGTTTTTCTTACTTTAACTGAAAAGTAACCGTGGAAAACAGACATTACTCTGTTTATTACTATTATGTAATACTTTATCACCACACTTTCAAAAGGATGCAATGTGTCCTCACGCTTCTGATGAGCAGTGTGTATTGCGTGTATTTGTGTGCATTAACCTCCTCTGTCTGTTTGTATCTGCTTTTCTCTCTCTAAATTCATTTGAATAGTTCTCCTCACCTAGACCTGAAGAATCTGGCACTTTACATGCTCTTTCTCTCTCTCCTTTTCTCCAGCAGCTTTGTTTATTAGTTTTGTTGCTATATGTGTATGTGTGTGTGTGTGTGGCTGTGTGTGTGTGTGTGTGTGTGGCTGTGTGTGTGTGTTTGTGTGTGTGTGTGTGTGTGTGTGTGTGTGTGTGTGAGAGAGAGAGAGAGAGAGAGAGAGAGAGAGAGATAAAGCCTGTCAGAAGTTATTTTAACACATTTTGATGATGTAAGTGGATTTGATGGTGAAACACTGTAGCTATGTTTATGTAGCGCTACATATGGATCATTGTACCAAATCAGTAGAATTAGTAGAATTTGAACACTGGACTAACATCCTTTTGCTCTGACTAAGTACCTTAATAGTGTATATTTATTTTATAGATTTTGTCACTACCAAAACAGCCGTAACACAACCCAACTTTACAGATGTCTCGATAGACAATTTTAGCTAATTCTGATCATTAATGCTATATACTGAATAGCACAGGAAACAGTATGTAAGCTCTAGCTAAGTCATTAAAGTCAAACTGTATTCAGCCATGCTGCAGGAGTTTTTGAGTTGTGAGCTACAGTTTCACATTAGGTTGAAACAGTAGTTACAAAAGAACACATTTGTGGGTGGAGCCAGCTTATTGCAATTGTATGCATGTTTTGTTTTGCTGGCAATTTAACCAATGTGCTCTCTCTCTCTAGGACATACTCAGAGAATGACTGTACTGCAGTCATTGAGCCCTGCCTCAGTCCTACTAAAGAACTCATCTACAACAAAACAGCCAAACAGTGCCTAGAGGAGATATCAGGTAGGTTTATATATAACACACACACACACACACACACACACGCATCAATTAAATGCTTAATTTTAAGTACATGTATTTCTTATATTTCACGAAAAGTTAACACGAATAGCACCTTACTGTGATAATGTATCAACACCAGCCTTTTCTCTCCACATCCTTTCCTGCTTGCGTGCTGTTGACTCTATGACTCTACAGCTTCTAAATGTCTAATTCTTTCATAAAACCAAGCTCTTCATAAAACCAAACTTATTGCAAAACACTAAGCTAATCACACAACCACACAAAATAACATGAATATTCACAATTAATTATGTCAATCGTATGACTTCATATGACATATTTCTGAAATTTGTGAAAGTACTGATCGCATACGTTCTCTAGAGAACAGTACACACAGAGTACATACACACAATACACACATAATACATAGTGAACATACAAACTACACACACACACACACACACACACACCCTACAATAATGTAGCAACAGAAACAAGCATGTGACCTTTATCAACAGCAAATACACACAGACACACACACTGACACACACATCGACAACACACTCTGGACAGTGATGTAAACATGGCCTGCCTCTGTCCACCTGTCATTTCTGACCTTTTCCTGTTGTGATGGCAATATGGGGGCAGGAAACCTGCAGAGGAGGATCTGTGTGTGTGTGTGTGTGTGTGTGTGTGTGTGTGTGTGTGTGTGTCTCTGAGTGTGTTGTAGCTGAGGGTGCTTCGACTTAGACACAGATCAGTTTTACACACTGGTCTAGTTATCCCACAACGCGGCTCAGATGAAAGAAAACACACACACACACACACACACACACACACACACACACAGGCTTCCAATTCAGCCAGTATGTTTAAACCATAGTTCTGGAAAAACATCAAAGCATTCATTAGTAGTTAACTAGATTAGCCTCATAACTACAAGCTAAAACTAAAGAAGCAAACTTCAGACCCCAGACGGGTCTTGGCTGAACTGCTACATTAAATTTGACTACTGTTTTAAGGATTATGAGTGTGACTGCACTTAATGCTGAATCTGCATTTTAAGTAGTTATAGAAATGATGAAGAACTCTCAAACAGGTTCAATTTATAAATGAATGACTTATTATAGTATAATAGTGTTTTTTCTTCTACTTCTTCTTTTTATTATTATTATTATTATTATTATTATTATTGGTCGTAGTAGTTGTGGTAGTAGTAGTATAAATTAGTATAAACCTGAGCAATCTTCACACAGCCTTACCCTGTGGTTGACAGTCCAAGAGAGAGCTTTCAGAAAAATCTTGCAGCACAGACCTGCTATTACTATGGGACCGTATAACACCTTCAGTAACTTTAGCATAGGGAACATAACTGTGCCATATCACGTTACAGTTCTGTTCCTTATGTTGCAGTGAATAAATTCAGGATGTGTTACATGTGTGGTACATATATGCTTGTTTCCCCTTGGGAAAGTGAATGCAGCATTTAAAACTTTTAAAATTAATTTAAGGTATACAATAGAGTATTAAGGACCGTTGTTGTATGGTGTGAGGGTACATTTACATTGTACACTGGGAAATTCATCTCAACAGTGACCTTTACTAAGTGTAGGATGGCCCTCTCTTTCCCATATACGGCACAGTGCTGTACTTCTGTTAGCTGAGGTGACAGAATTACAGGTTAGTGTTCTCCTCCAAGCATGTTGAGCTGTCCAGTGATGCTGTGTTAGCAGCTTTGTGAAAAGATGTGGTGGCCTGCGCCCTCCCAGTTTGGTAGCATCGTGTGAGTGGGGAGACCGAGCTAATGTGTGGACTTGGCTAAATTGAGGGGAAAGATGCACTGTACACATGTTAGTTACTATACAGTTAATTGGACTTACTAATAATTAATTGGACTTACTAATAGTAAGTTAATACAAGTTAAAAGAACCGGAATCTGTGTTGTACGTTGTGTTAACTTGTTATTTGAAGTTGACGCAAAATGTGAAGACTTTATATTAAGTAACATTTTTGAACACTGATTGTTTTACAGAATAGAATATTTCTATGCCTAATTCAAATTTTAGGCCATTTTTGCTTGTATGCATGAACAAATTGAAATATGCTGCGGTGGAGTGAAGAATCTCCTTCTTTATTTTTTGGTGTCTTGTTTTGTTTTGTTGTTGAAAGGCAAAAACAGTCCAAAGCAGACCAGAGCTATAAACTGGCCTCTAACGTCCCACAAAAATGACTGGAATTCTGTTTGCTAACAATCACACACACACGTACACACGCCTTATGAAGAACCACATACTGGATTTCGGGTAGGATTTTTGAAGTGGTGGTGTCCAGTGGTCAGATGTGGGTGTGAGCGCGTCGTGTCCAGATGTGCAGTAGCGTTTTTCCGCTTTGTCCTTTTTTTAACTGCTCGTTTTGGTCACTCTTGTGGCTCCTGCTGGGCTGCTTATAGATGCCAGCTCCTGCTGCAGTACATTATGGGTTCTTCCAAACTGTAAAACTGTCTGTCTCACAAATCCACACAAATTCAGAAACACACACCTGCCTTCATGGTCTTACAGAACGAACGCTGGACATAAAAGTGTTTTCTGATGCTACCTGTTAACAGATCAGACTATCTGGTCAATTATATATTTCTCTTATGGTCAATATGTCTAATTTAAGTCCCGGTTAGCATGCTGGGTTGGGTGCAGAACTCCAGATTATCTGTCTAGGTTATGGAAGTGATTCTGGATTATTGGAATTGAATCTAGGTTATCTACTTTCAGTTCAGATTTTGTGCATCTGTGCATATCTGTATATACCCCCTGGTGTTAGTTCAAAATGTGTCTTTCGTTCAGATTTAGTTTGGTTTAAATTCTGTTTATCTGATTGACTCCAGATTATTTTGGTTATTTTGCTAATTTCATACTATCTACATTTAGTCCAGGTTTGTGGCCTGGTTATCTGAACCCCCTTTGTCTGTCTAAATTATGGTAATATGTTTATAACATTTTAATGCCTAAAACATTACTTTAATTTAGGTTGTGCAGCTTAAGGCCAGGTTATCTGGCTGTTTCACAAACTCCAGATTATCTGTTTGAATCCAGGTAGTCCGATTTTAATATTGATTACTTTGCTAAATCCATTTGGTCTATTTTTACAATTAATTGTCTGTTTTTAAATCGTGGTTATCTGCTAAATCCAGGTAATCCAGTTGTAATCCATTTTGCAAAAAACAGTTTATCTCATAATCTTGTCCAGATTATCTGTTTTACTTCCTGATTATCTGGAGTTCACATTCAGTTTATTAGGTTAGTCGTGATAATATGGTTAAGGTCATCTTATCTGGCTAAAGTGCAGCTTATTCAGGTCAAGTGTACATGGTGAAATGTGTTGGGTGTAGCACTGAGTCACTGCAGAGAGAGACACAGTGCAGGTGCTGCATCACACACACACACACACACACACACACACACACACACACTTTAACGTATTATTTTTTTACCAAAGGCATGCTGTCTTGGTAGCCAATGGCAACAACTGAAGCAAACCTCACTGTAGCAGTGAGGAGATAAAGAGAGGGAGATAGAGGGAGAGAG
This sequence comes from Semaprochilodus insignis, assembly GCA_034552555.1. Lineage (NCBI taxonomy): Eukaryota > Metazoa > Chordata > Actinopteri > Characiformes > Prochilodontidae > Semaprochilodus > Semaprochilodus insignis. Next base: position 8,953,842 of record CM067474.1, on the reverse strand, counting down.
AGAGAGAGAGAGAGAGAGAGAGAGAGAGAGAAATCGCAATAGCTCAGTGCATATTAAAAAAAGCAGACAGACCCTGAGCACATGAACTCGTTCATGTCATGTCAATCATGCACACACACACGTGTACACACACACACACACACACAAACACACATGCACACACACTCTCTTGCACAGGCTCTCATTCTGTCTCAGCTCACACACTCTGTCAGCCTGTAATTAACAGAACAGAGCAGAGAGAGTGAAAGGGCACTTCAGCTTCTGAGAGAGAGAGATAGATAGATAGAGAGAGAGCAAGAAAGAGAGAAAGAGAAAGATGAGGGAGAGGGAGAAAAAAGGGGAGAGAGGTTAGGGCAGTGAGAAAAAGAGAGAGAGAAAGAAATGAGAGAGTAAGGAAAAAGAGAGACACAAGGGTAGAGAGAACAAGGAAAATGAGAGGCAGAGAGAAATGAAAGCTGTGAAAGATAAAAAGATAGAGAAAAGAAGATACAGGGAATGAGGGGAGCGACAGGCAAGAAAGAGAGACAGACAGAAACAAAACAGAGAGAAAGAAAGAGAGAGAGAGAGACGATGGAGAGAGAGAGGGAGAGGCATGTCTAGAAGGAGCTGTACTGAGAAGCTTCAGTGCTAATCCTACAGTGCATGTCTGCATGCTGGTAGAGAAAGAGAGAGAGAGAGCATAAGAGAGAGAGGCATAGGAAAACAGAGTGATCGAAGAGGAAGGAACGGGAAGAAGGAGGAGGAGAGTGTGCTCGTGGCGTGTACCTGGACGTGGTTATTGGCCGTGTTGTGCGTGTGTGTATGTGTGGGCAGGGGGATGGCATTAGAGCCTCCCTGGTGTGAGGTGTGGTTCTGTGGACAGGCGGAGAGCGAGGGAGAGCCAGCTGCCACCTGAAGATTATGCAGGCATACCAACACACACACGCACGCACATGATGTGAGGAGTGCAGGCAGAAAGAGCAGGGCAGCCAGAGCAGGACGGAGAGCAGCAAACGGGAGCCAAAATGAAGAAAGGCAGAGAGTTTTCCGTCTTCCGGAGCTCCAGCCCATCTCAGCATCGCCCCGACAACCGCAACATCCGCAAGCAGCGTTCCCTCGGCAACCTGACTCTGCTTAGTGACGGGGAACAGAAAGTCTACTCCTTTGAGCTGGACGAGCCGCCTAAAGAAGAAGAAGCAGGGCACAAGAAGCCGGATGGCCGAAAGAAGCCGAAAGAAGGCGGGGCGTCTCGCGCTCGCTCTCTCTCACTCTCCCTAACGAAGATGCTCTCTCAGTCTGAGCATTCCCTCATTCCCGTGCCCTGGGGTCAAAAGGTCGGCCGGCCGGGGTCGAGGGGGGTCGAGCCTGCAGCTGAAACCAAACGCCGAGCCAGCCGGGAGGTAGATCATGAGGAGGACGAGGATCCAAAGGCTCCTGGAGCCGGAGAGTGGGCAGAAGAGATAGAGAGTGCCAGAGAGGAAAGAGCTGAGCTGGATAAGGAGGTTATCCTCACTATGCTCGGAGACCTGGAGCAAGTTCTGAACACACACACACACCCGATACGTAAGTGAATGATGAACTTGCTTAGAGTTGTGTTAGCTCCTTCAACACCAGGATTATCGTTTAGGAGTTAGGCGTACAGTATATTATTCTGGTTGAAGTCCAGCTTGGTTGTCTGATTGACTATACATTACCTGGCTCAATCCATATGATCCACATTGTGTGGATTCAATTTTACTGATCTGATTAAGTCCTGATTTTATTAAAGCTCAGCTTACGTGGTTAATTATAGTTATCTGGTTTAGTTATGCTTGGCTGGTTAAAGGCAACGTTCTCCAGTTAACACCCTGTTTGTCCTGCTTACCTGCTAAAATGGATTTGTATGATAACTACTATGGTGCTAATTTGTGAGTGACAACTGAATCCTTTAGAGCGGAAGAGGTTATGGCAAGTATACACAATATGATTATGTGGCTGGCAACATTTATGAATGCTGAAAGTATTATTTGGTGGTAAAACAAGTGCTGTTTTAGCTCAAAATGTGACATCACAAAGCGTATTTGGACCCAGAATTGTGCTAGAATCACAGATTGTAAGCCAAAATGTGACACAATAGAAATAATCCAGTAGGTTGTTTGCAGTCACATGATTCCAATCAGGCTTGTAGTTGGGATGGAGGGCAGGAATTAAAAAGCAGAATGCCCAGGATGGAGAGAAGCCTGTACTGTGCTAGTTTTTAGACATTATTATAAGGGATAGGTACAAACAGAAAATCATAACATGTTCAAGATTTAGCTGCTTTTGGGACAATAGATATAAACACTACCTTTTACTCCAGATGTCCATCTACTCAAGAAAACTAATAAAAGCAGCTAAAAATATTTAGGCGTTCATCTTTTTCGTTAGTGGTTGGGTCAACTTTGGTACCAAGGTCCTTCACAGTGTCTTTGTTGTCCTGAGGATTAACCAAGCAACAAACATTCAGCACTGTGGCTCCCCTTGACATTAACGCTACAGTTGGTTAACTCGACGTAGGTTTTCTATCTATCACCAGTGCACACCAACAGATGAACTGAGCACTATACAGTACTTTGCTCCTCAAGTGCCCTTGAGCAAGGCACATAACCCCACAACTGCTTCCGATGCATTGTGGATAGAGCTGCCCACCACCTGGGCAAGTGTGCTTACTGCCCCCTAGTGTGTGTGTTCACCAGTGTGTGTGTGCATGTGGAGATCAGCATGACTTCAACGGCTGTATTCCCAAAGTCTGTATGACTTCTGTTTGGTGCTTTTGAGTACAGTACTGTGCAAATGTTTAAGACCACCCTTCCGGGGTGGGGTGGAGGGTGGCCTTGATGGATTTGAAGACCTGAACCACTTGCATAAGAAAGAGGAAGACTGAGGTACAGTGTAAGTATCAAAACAGGAGTTTCCAGAACTGATAAAGGTGTAGAGAAAATGAGACTCCCACCATCCGTACAGGACCTGGTAGACCACCAGAACTGTCACCAACATATAAACAGTATTTAACGCTTTCATTTGAGGAAGAGGAGAAAATCAAGCTCCACTCTTGCTTCAGATCTGAAAACATCCACAGTCGTTTCTGTCCACCCTTCCACTGCGAGAAGACAACCTTCCACTATGAGTCTGAAAGGATGTGTAGCTCAAACCTCAACATCACTGAATGTGTTTTGGATCATTTGGTTCATGAGAAGCAGAAGATGCAACCAATGTCTGGTCTTTGGAGACATGCAAAAATATGCTTGGAGATTTCTTCGCATAGCTCAAAGCAAGCTTTCTGTAAAGGACAGCGTCTGAAATCCTGAAGAAAGTGGCGTTATGTTTCGGTGTTGAGGCTTCTGTGCACTTTTATATTCCTTTTTTTCCATGATGCTGCGAAATTGTGGGAGGTCGTTTTGACTGGAAATTAAATAATAAAGTGTGCCCTCTTTTTTGCACACTGAACATCTGTCTAACACACCCAGGAAATTACTATATAGCTAAAAACTTACTATTACTGAAGTAGAGTTTGAACTCTGGGGTTGCTGGCTTGGTAGGTCTTGGAAACAGGAGGCTCTGATCAGAGAGCAGGGCTCAGAGAGATGTTCATCCAAGATCTATCTTTAATAGTCAATTTGTGGTGAGTACAATGAACTGGTATATTGACTTGGCTGGTTTGTGACTGGAATATGTCTGGTTTTGGGTGTGTGTGTGTGGTGTGTGTGTGTGTGTGGCTGTAAACACAAAGAGAAATAAATGACAATGTATATTAACAGTGTTTGCCTAATACATACAAAGGTGTCTGAAACTCATATTTCTGACATTAAGTGTGTAGGTAGTCAAATAGTGCAAAATATCAACGCTGAATAAACAAACATACATAGCACCATTCACTTAAACTCCAGTAGCTTGCTCTCATTAGATATGCTAACTACTTGAATTCGGTAGTAGCAGTTAGCTTGGAGAAAATGTATGAATTAGCTAACCTAGCATCATCATATGAACACATCTACAGATATGACTCAACAGTTATAGTTAACAACAAACTTACTTTGATCAAATTGACGCACACAAATTATGGCCTACTGTGCATTTCACCACCAAACGAACAGAGCATCTGCTTCCAGCTCCGTTCACTGCACGAGCGAACAACTGAAGAACGACAGGGACAAAATACTAACTACCCACGAAACGATCATCAAACTATAGGGGGTTTAGCCCCATCTAGTGGGCATTCCATGGACTACAGTTTACTGAATAAACAGAAACATTAGAGAGACTTTCCTACAATTACTATATAACCACAAACCTTTATTTTGTGCTTAGAGACAGTTCATTTTCATTTTTGTGATTTGTGTTCAAAATTCAGGAAGACCAATTCTTTTGACCAATATAAAAATGATTGCTGATTTCTTAAAGCACCTATATTTAATGTTGTGCTTTAATATCAGGAACAATTTGTACGCTGGTCTAAAAATGAGCTTATTGGTCTTGCTGAATTTTGACCCCATGCACTTTCAGCGTTGTTTGCAGGCTGGTCGTACCTGCTTGTTTGAGTAGATGTTGTGTGTTATGGGTGTTCTGAGGAATAGCTCCATTTACTAGCTGCCTGTGTGATCCATGCCTGCAGGATCTTCCAGGCACTACATACGCGTGCACACACACGCACACAGACACACGCAGTGTCATTTCATATACCACCTGGTTAATGCACATGCCTCATGCTGTCAGCAACACATGTAGTTTAGTTCCTCCATACAGCAGAGTCTTATATCTCAGGGCTATTCTGTCTGGCGTGTGCTGTCCTGTATATTTATATTCATATCGGCCGTATATGGTGTATCTGTGTCTCTGTTGCTCGTTTATTTGAATCAGTGCAGGCACAGACACTAACTTCAGGGGTCTGTTGTGTTGTACTAGCATTACTTGCATTTCTAGGACATGTTGCTCTATATTCTCTTGTACGTGTTATTTTCCTAGCTTTGCTGAGCTACATCACTTCTTTTGCTGCATCATAGCCTCGGAAATCCTTGCTTTGTACTGCAGCCCGTCTGTTGATCGATGATTTGTTAGCCATTTTCTGTCTCTTAGTAAATCTTCCATTTCTGAACCCAGATTGGGTATCGGCTGGATATTTATGAGTAGTGGTTTACTCTCAGTCTAGCAGCGACACTGACATGCATTGCCGTGCTGTGAAAGACCCACCGCCCCATAGTATCTGGACAACAGCTATCCTGTGGTCAGAAAGGGACCAGTGTATGAATGGGATAGAGGGGGGATGATAAACTGTGGAGCAACAGATGAGCTCTAGTCTGTAATTGCAGACCTGTATAGTGGTTGAGATCCTCAAGTATACAGAGAAGGAGATACTGTGAAGGCATGACTGTGTTTCTAATAAAGTGGTCAAGGGGCATATATCCAGCAACATTTGAGGTGATTTGAAGCACACACTGTCCTCACTTTCTATTTATGCCTAGAAAACTCCTAAATGCATAGGTTGTGTATGTGTTGAGTTTGAGATGCAGCGATGAAGAGCGTTCAGAAACGCAGATTCACCTCTATGTGCTTTTTAATCAGCTGGTTTGTCAGCGATGAAAACACACTTGATTGGCGTGAAGAGGTTTTAATACAGTCATACAGCAGTGTGTGTGACAGAGGGTGTGTGTGTGAATATGTTTGAGATTGTGTGTGCGTGTGTGCGTGTGTGTGTGTGTGTGTGTGTGTTGTTTCTGTGTGGTGTTTTAATGGAGAGAAATGGTTCTCTGTGCTTTTATGCAGTTCAGCTGAATGTTCCAGCCCATTACAAGCCCATAAATCATAGCCTCTGGTCAACTCTGTGTGCGTGTGTGTTTTCCTAAGGGGCCTGTTTTTCTGTTTTTGTCATCTTATAACGGGTCTATAATTGGATCCATGGTAGACGTGTGTGCATGTATGTGTGTGTGTGTGTGTGTGTGTGTGTGTGTGTGTGTTTGTGAAAGAGAGACAGACAGACAGACAGACAGACAGACAGACAGACAGATTGTGAATGCAACAATAGCGCAGACATGCTAACACACAATATGAAGTGGCGTTATGGGGCTTTAACCCTGGAGCATCCACTAGCCTGCTGTTTCCTCTCCTAATCATGACTAAACATAATTTTTAATTACTTTCTTCTTTCAGTTCCCCTCTCCAGGTTTGGCCCACAAATGTGTTCTTTCGTAGCAACAGTTGTGAGGTTGGATAAGCTTGACAGAATGCTATAGTTTATACAACAGAGCTGGGTTGTTTTGCTATCTTTTAATATCTCACTTTAAATGTAGGTATTGTGATATACACTGAGTTGTGAGCTACAGTTTCTCATTAGACCGAATGAATATCTCACTCTAAATGTAGGTATTGTGATATACACTGAGTTGTGAGCTTCAGTTTCTCATTAGACTGAATGAATATCTCACTCTAAGTGTAGGTATTGTGATATACACTGAGTTGTGAGCTACAGTTTCTCATTAGGTGGGATTTTTACCAGCTATAGGTTCTATAAAGCCTGTCCAGCCTCACAACAATAGCTACTAGAGAACAGATTGTGGGTGGAGCCTGCACTTTTTTTTATTATGTGAAATTGAAATTACAGGAGTTAAACAGAAATTATGTGAAATTACAGTATATTATTATAGTTATGTGAAATTACAGTATATTCTGAGTAATTTTATTCATCATGTTCCATTCAGTTCCATTGATCATGAAATGTAAATTTAGTGTAAAGGTATATAAACCCACATATTGAAAGGGTAAAAGTAACTAATAAATGGAGTCTCAAGGCTTTGTTAATATGCGATACTGACTTTCTTCTTCAAATGATCACACTAACAGTGATTTTGGTCATAAATAAATGCTGCACCAGTCCAACCTTTACAACAGTCTGTGATCATTCCTGTACTGACCTGTTTGCCATTTAAATGCAAATCAGGCAAGTGTTACATCAGAGTTTGAAGCTTCTGGCCATTTCGTCACGCTGTACCTGTTAAGTTAAACTCGCCCACTTAGTCTGGCCAGAGCTGTAAAGAGACGTGATTGAAATGACAAAAAAAGATTCATGTAGGGCTTATCAGGTGGATCCGTCTATATATTTTAAGGTATTCATATATGTTCTATTATATATAATGACCATTTTATGAGCCTCAAATGACATAATTAAAAAAAAATAATGTACTGTTTCTGTTATCCATGTAACAGATGCTAGGCATTCTGCATATTAACTTTGCAGTAATTCACTGCTAATTATTTGAAACCTGGGACAATGCAAAATATCAGCATAACTGTATGGTCTCTTAATATTTCAGCTTTACATTAAAAAAAAAAAACACAGATTACAAATTTCTGTACAATAGGGATTTCTTTCTTCTCTTTTCTCTTCTCGTCCACCTACTCTTTCCTCTATCTGCTGATTACTCACTGGGCGTTGGTGTGAGGTGACAGAGTCTGAGATGGTGTGAGCAGTTCTGGCTGGCATTTCAGCATTTCTATAGCGGAGGAGTGTTTGTGAACTGATGGGAGGCTGAAAGAAACTGCACTGTCGATGAGCCTTTTGGAATGTCTGGGTTTAAATTCATGATCGAGTCTTGCATTACGAGCAGGTCAACCATGAAAACCTGAGAATAGCATTAACAGTATCTAGGCTGTTATGTAAGCCACCACTAGCATACCTTAAGTCTGTTTTCAGGCAGAGCTTCTAATGAATGAGTGAATTCAGCTTCACCCATTGCTGACACAGGACTTTGCAGCGAACTCACAGTTTGTCTAATCTCCATAGAAATGTATTGCCTATAGAAAGGGACACTATGGAGCAGCTGCGCCTGAGCCTAAGGTCGCCATGCTCAATGGCATGCACCACCTAGAGGGCAGCACTGGGCTGTGGAGCAGTGGAACTGTGGTATCTGAAGTGAGGGAGCTCCACCCAAAAGTGGTCCAGGACTAATCCAATATTAGTAGCTGACCTTACTCATGCTCTTGTAGTTGAATACAATCAAATCCTCACAGCAGTGTTTCAACATCAAACTCTCTGTTGATACTCTTGATTCTATACAGCTGGAGTCAGACACAAGTCAGACATCTGGGGATCCAATTATTTCTGAGGGTTCCTTTTGTCATTGTGAGCTGAAGGAATAATCAGATGGACCTTTTAGGGTTGAGGACCTGTATTTACGTCAGGCGTGGGCAACTGAAGGTGCATGTGCAGCACAATCTGGTGTTCCCCTGCTTCCTTGGCAATTAGCTGATGGGTAGAATCACGCATGTCTGAGAAGGGTAATTGGTAGACAGTGTATGTCACAGTGCACAGTTCTGATTGGTGGGGTATAAGCTGCTAGCATCGCTGCTGTATTACGAAATCAGAGAAGCTCATATTCAGACCTCAGATTTGGTTGATTGATCACCGAGAGGTATATATATTTTGCCATAATATTCCTGTAGTCTTTTTTTTTTTTTTTTTTTTTTTTTTTTTTTTTTTTTTTTTTTTTAACTCAGAAATGTCTGAAACAGGCAGATCGACTGTGACAGCGTGCGCTGTATAGGCACAGGCTGTAGCATAAAAAGTCATCACTGCAGAAAAGTGATGACACCAAATGCTGTCTCTTTCCCGTCAGCGACGGATGTTGTTTCAGCATGTTCAGAGACATGACGGAGGTGACAGACGGCGTCCTCCAGCTGCTAACCACAGCGGGTTTGAATCACAGTGCCTGGGCTGACCAAATCTCAAAATATCCGGCTGATGTGAGTTCACTGTCAATGGCTGGATCTGAAAATAGCTTT
>CM067474.1:8926264-8938362 GCA_034552555.1 Semaprochilodus insignis | reverse complement strand
TATATATATATATATAAAACAAGTTAGTTGTTTTCTGCCTCTGTTGTAACAAAAGCTGCAGTTTGTCCAAATATTCAACTTTGGTTTAAAAAAAATGTGAAAAAAAATGTTGTATAGATTATTCATAACAAACGGCTTGTGAAACTGATGAAATTCATTGTCATTGGTTATCATTGGCTTCACAGTTATAACAAGGTTATATTAAGGTTAAGCATTTAATAGCTACTAAGACGAAAGGGTTTCATTTTAAAAACAAACATAATAAATTTCACAAAAATGTTCGTCAGTGAGATGAAATGAGATCAATGTTCTCAATAACGCACCATAATTAAGATTGTCAAACAAGCAATTACTAAAAAATAGGTAATTACAATACAGTATTACATTACCTATTATATTATTATTTAAAATATTAAATAAAAGATTGATAAATATGTTGTGCATATTTTCTGTTACATTTATACACATGATGTAATTGCACCTTATACACAAGGTAATTGCAACGTTTTAAATGTTGTATCCTGTTATTTTTCTTCCTTCATGTTTCCTGCAGTTGTATGGTAAAAGAGCTGCATGGGAGGATCCTTGTAAATGGGTGATGGACACGTACCCCTGGAGTGCTGCGTTGTTGCAGCACGACGGACAGTCACTGCTGCAACTGCGGCCGGAGGATGTGGGGTACGATGGGTACAGCTCGTTTAAAGATGGGGCTTCATCCAAACAAGTGTCCCAGAGTGACACGGAGGGAGATCCACTGGTAAACACTCAATCTATACTATAACTAACCACGACTCAGAGACTTTCCCTGCACTAACAAGCCTGATATACCCCCAAATATCTGGAGGTGTTATCGTTATAATGTTATATGTAATAGGAAGGAAAAATACCTTGTTTCAAAAACATTCTGGCCAAAATGAAAAACATCAACAACAAAGTCTGTTGTAAACAAACATTAACAAATCCTACAGCAGAGCAGCAGCAGTCCCTAGAGTGAGATTTTGTGGTCCAGGACAAGGATGATGTATCCTGAAGGTGGGAGGAACGTTTGGAAATAAACTTTAGGGAAAAATGAAGGAACTAGGCAGTCACCAATCAAACTGTATATGGTGAGGTAACCAACTGTAGCCACCAAAGGCTTTAATCCTGGAAAGCAGACCAAGCAGGAGGTATAACGGTTCATAAAAATGGTGTCATGTTAAAATATTTTTTATGAACAAAAAACAATAAAGTCAGTGAAATATTCAGCTGCTTTGGGGCTCAGAACTGGTCTAAAACTGCATCTACTTTCCCTTTTATTGGACCAAAGCAGTCTACAGCTGTAGAGATAGATTCGGCTCAATGTAATGAAAAAAAGGAGGTTTTGAAAATGTATACTCATTGACCAAAAAGCACAACACACCAAGAAGTAGTTACTGAAATTACATGAAACTTTGTGTGTGTTGGGCCGTCTCTAGCCTGGATGCAAGAAGAGATATGGTTGGGCATGGAGGCATACAGGACCTGTGGATCCTGCATACTTGTAGTTCGCCAAAGTTAGCACCCTAGCTGGTCCAATAAATGCTCAAGTGGTGATAAATCTGGTGACCAGGCAGGCTAGGAAACAGCTGCAATCTGGCGGAGACATTCCTGGAAAACCCTTGCCGTGTGTGGGCGAGCATTAGCCTGCTGAAAAATCTAGATATCTCATCTTAGTTTGGCATGGGGCTTGTCTCTGGCATCCATGTTGTACTGGATAAAGACAGTGTTGATGGCCGAGGCAGGAGTTACAGCAGTGCTAACTTTATTAGCCTATAGCTTATTGATTCTCAATGAGCTTCCTGGAAAACCCTTGCCGTGTGTGGGCGAGCATTAGCCTGCTGAAAAATGGCAGTTGGAAGCCCAGCCATGAGAGGCAACATATGTGACAGGAGGACATCCAGCACATATCGCTGAGCTGTTAGCGTGCCTCGTATCACTACTAGGGGTGATCAACTGTTGTACGCGATGGCTCCCCAGATCATCACACCAGCAGTTGGGGCAGTGTGTCGCTCCACAGCAAAGGCAGGATTGAAGCGCTCACCATAAGGCCTCCATACTCAAACCTGACAAACAGAACAAATCTGTTGCTAGGCAGTCCAGGTTTCTTGTTTATGTGGCTGGCCGTCAATGGCAGAATACATTATGGGTGCTGTGACACCAAATTTCCTTCTGTTAAGTGTCTGTGGTCTTGGATGATGAGTCCAGGCAGAGACAGGGGTGTGTAATGAAGGTGCCACCTGTGTCTGGATGGACAAGCAAACCGTAGGAGCTGCTTGTGCTTGTCGGCGGATTACACAATCCTCTCTACTGGTGGTCTGTCTGGGCCGTCCGGAACCTGTTTGCCATGCATGCGTTCCCCTGACGTAACCCGACCACACCTGTAAACATTTGCATATCTGTCTTAGACATAACTGCATGATTTGCAGCAATCTGACATATCTATGTGGGTGCGTTATTTTTTTCTTTGTCAGTGAGCGTTCAAATAGAATAGAAGAAAATAGAATCCTCACTCTATATCAAACACACGCCGACTTTCAGAACTCTTCATTATCATTATTATTTTAGCAGTTGCAGTCTGGAGAAATCTGAAGGTTAATATTCCAATGACAGTCTTTAAATCATAACACACAAGGTGTATTACAGAAATGGCTCTGATGAGGAGAACAAGCTAAAGTCAAGGTAGCAGTCTGACTGTCTAGATGTCTCATCTTAGTTTGGCTTGGGGCAAAACTTGTCTCTGGCGTCCATGTTGTACTGGCTAAAGACAGTGTTGATGGCCGAGGTAGGAGTTACAGCAATGCTAACTTCATTAGCCTATAGCTTATTGATTCGCAATGCTTGGACGATGGTCGTATGATGTATTTTGCATCCTGCAAACAGGGCAATATAGTGAGAATACTGATGAATGAAAACATAAAATAATATGAAATCATGAATTTGATCAAATTAATGAGGCTAATTGGATACGGCTGTGATTCAAAATATTGCATAACCCCACAAATGGCCAATTAAATTTAGTTTTAGGTCAGAATTAGCTTTACTGTGTATTAATACAGGGAAGAAAGGAACATGGAAACATTTGCTTTGAACTGGGCTGAGAACCTTGCCCTGATCCGTGTTTACGGTAAACATAGGTGCTACATTTAGAAGCAGCTTTTTTGGAAAGGAGCAGCAAGGTGAAACAAACACAGTCATATCAGATTCTGTTTTCCTGCACAGTTTCCAAACGGGCTTGTTTAAAAATGAAAATCCCTGCTGGAGTCCAAGAGTCAACTGTCAAAACCCTGCGCCACCCATGGAGCTGAGAAGGACAGGAATTGGCGGGTTCTCGTATTTGTCCACAGAGCTGGAAAGTAAACACAAACAAAAAGGCTTTTAGCTATTGAAGCTGTTTGCTTCATTATATGGATGACTACGTTTTAATTTCAGAGAATCCAAGATAACTTTGTGTGCATGTGTGTTGTGTATATCCACTCCGTGGCCACTTAATTAGAGCCCCCTCCTTTATAGCTCCACCTTACTGGTGTACACTTAAGCAGGCAGTGCACCTTCTTCTGAACATGCTGTCATAACAATACCTCAAAGGAGCTCACTGGAACTTTCAGCACAGTCACAGACGGGGGCACGTCTTAGAACTAGTAATGCTGGGATTATGACCAATCACAATCAGGGTGTGTTCTCAGAACAAACGATCAAAAAGCGGCTGGGACACGTCACAATCAGGACAACATGGTGATTAGGACCTACTGGAGTCAGGATGAGGTCTCAAAGGAATGACAGTGATTTGGCTCCATCACAGTTAGTTAAAGTCTCAAATTAATGACATCACGATTAGGACCTATCACAGTTAGGGAGGTCTCAAATGAATGACACGGTGATTAGGACCAATCAGAGTCCGCATCAGGTCTCAACAGGGTTTAGAACCAGTCACAATCAGGGGAGGGTCTCAGAACAAGCAGTGCTGGGAATAAAACCTGTTGCAGTCAGCGATTTGTCTCAGAACAAACAATAATGAGATTAGAAACAATCACAGTCACAGGAGGTCTTGAGAACAAGACCAAATGGGACTAAGAGACTAAAACCAATCACAGTCAGGTGAAGGTCTGAGAGTAAGCAATGCTGGGATTAAGACAAATCACAGCCAGGGGTCTCAGAATTAATGATGCCGTGATTAGGACCAATCACAGTCAAAATGAATTAGTGATTTTGACCAATCAGATTCAGCAGGAGGTTTCAGAGCGAACAATGCCGGGATTAAGACCAATCACGGTCTGGAGGGGGTTTGCCCCAGATCAAACAACACAGTGATTAGGTTCAACACTTATGAGGTTCAATAAGTGACGGACACTTTCTCATATCAGATCAAAGCACCCCATTATTGTTGCTTTAAAATGTCATGTTCATTAGAAGCGCCACTCCCAGCTGTAGCTCAGCTATTGGTCAGGTTCTGAACAAAGAGCTGCTCTTTACCTGAAATGTCTGGCTGGTGTACAGAGGTGCTGCTATTTCTATAAGTTCAACAGACAAAAATGTTTACTTAAATGACTTGATTTAAATGGTAATAAAGTCTGAGTTTATGATAAAGTGGCCAGAGGAGTGTAGTGCACTGACACTTTTCTGCCCCCCTGTGGACAAGAGAGACACATTATGCAATGCTCTGCTTCCTTCACTTGATGGCACCAAACAGCCAGAGTAGACCACCTGTAGTAGTGTCAGACACCAACTGACCACGCTGTTGTAGTTTTGTTGCTGCTCTTTGCACCTAATGATGTTTATGCTGTTTACTGCTGCCTGATCTCAGCTTGCTGTCTCTTCTCATGTCTCTCCTCCTTTTAAATGAAAACAGATGTTCAGAGGTTATAAGGTGATAAAATTTCCCCTGTGTTGACCTGTAGTGGTAGTTTTATATTGGTGTACAGAAGTGTAGCGATACATGGAGATACGTGTGTGTTTTAGGTGTTCTGTATGTGGTTCTGTGTTGGCTGTGTTTGTGTATGTGTGTGTGTGTGTGTGTGTGTAGTGTCGCAGAGGCTAGATATGGGTTATAAAGCAACATCAGTCCCTGTAGTGTTTATAGTAGTGTTGTAGAGTGATTGTGCGTGTACCCTATGTATGTTTATGTGGTAGATTGCACTTTATAATCTCTCTCTCTCTCTCTCTGTCTCTCTCTCTCCCTCTATCTCCCTCTCTCTCCCCCTCTCTCTCTCCTTCTTTTTCTTCTTTCATTCGCCTCTCTTTCACTTTTTCTGTTCTTTCTTTTTTATTCTCTCTAATCTGTCTTGTGTTAACATTCCACTTTATCACTCTAATTCTGAAACTCTCTGTTTCTGTCTCTCCCTCGCTCCATTCCTCTCTCTTTCTTTCTAATCTCATTTACCTATCCCATTTCTATTCTCTCTAATTTTTATTTTTGCCTTAACATTCCACTTTATCACTCTGTTTTCTCCTCTATTTATTTTCCTTATTCTTTCTCTCTCTTTCTCTTTCCCTGTTTATCTGCCTCTTGCCTCTCTCTTTTTTCTTTCTCCTCTGTTTGTTTCTGTCTCTCTCTCTTCCATCTCTCCCCTCTTTTCTGCTTTCCCCTCTCTCTCCATCCTTTCTCTTTCTTCATTTTTATCTTCCCTCTCTTCTTCTTTATCTTTCTCTCTCTCGTATCTCTTTCTTTCTCTACCTCCCCATTTCCCTCTCTTCTTTCCTTACCTTCCCTTTCTCTCATTTGTGCCATCCTTCCTCCTTTTCTACCTTGTCTGTATCTCCCTCTCTCCTTTCCTCCTTCAAAATCTCTCTCTCTCTCTGTCTCTCTCTCTCTCCCTCCAGATGAATATGCTAATGAGGCTGCAGGAAGCCGCAAACTATTCCAGTGCTCAGAGCTGTGACAGTGACAGTGCCAGTCACCACGATGACCAGCTCGACTCCTCCCTCGAGTCGGCCCTATGAATCCCACCCCCTGGAGGAGGCGGAGCCTTCTTCTTACTGGTTTTTCAGAGATGGCAGATCCGAGCGGCTGCTGGACCTTAGTGGATGGGTCGAGTGTCCACCCTGGCGTCCCCCTGCTGGGGTGCCAGAGGCTGACGATTGCGGAAGCGAGAGAAAAGTGGCGCTTGCACAAACAAACACTGGTGAAAAACTGGTGCAACTGAAAAACAAACAAAACAAGAAACAACAACTGGAAGTTCTGGTTCGTTTTGGTTTGGTCAGTGTCATCCATACTGACCCCTTAAACCCAAGGCTTATTATTCTGTCATTAATCCTAAAGTAGAGTAAAGAAATACTAATGCTGCTAACAGTGAATGAAAGCGGAAAGCAACCAGTGAGCATTATGGAATGCTAATTGTGCTAGGTGGTGGCTACTGGCTTGTATTTGTAGTCAGCCTTGGTAGCATGTTTTCGTTAAGCTATTACTTTAAGGCTTGCTCCGGACTATTGGATATCTATTAACTTTAAGTAATGAATTGAAATGTGGGCCCACACATGGATCCTTAGAGTTTAAGGGGTTAAACGAAATTGTTTACACGAGTCTTTTTCAGTTTGCCGGTAAAAAAAAAAAAAAAAAGGGCGAAGTGCTGATCTATGACCTCAGTGGACGTCCTGGTGCTGCTGCGGTGTCACATTTCCCGAGGTTTACGCACCGTTCACGCCTAGCCAACAAAGCACAAGCCTCGCCTCGTGTCATTTCTACTGTGAAACCTTTTGCCAGTGCTAACACACACACAGTCAGTACACTGCCAACAACAGCGACGAACCCTTTCAGCCTCCCTCTCTAACAGCTAAAGCGAAAGTAAAGCTGACCAACTCCAGTGTTGACGTTTTTTTTGACTCAGTTCCCTTTCTCTCCACCGGGGAGCGGCAGAGTGCCAGGCAGTGCGGTGGATGATCGGACAGAAGAAGAAGAAGTAGTAGTAGAATGGGACTCACCTGATTATTGGTGCTTTTTTGCTGCCTTAAATGTGCTGAGCTGTGGCAGACGTTGGAATAGGCCTATATTCCTCGGCGAGTCTTGCGAAACGCGTCTACTAAGGACGAAATTCGAAACCATACGTATCCCGATAAATGCCACGTCCACATATTTTTATTTTTGTTACCTTGACAAAGTGAGTGTTAAGAGTGTTAAGAGACACAGCGTTACGAAATGGTCTAAGTGTAAAATAAGCGAGAATATGTGATATCCTTATGTAATCCCAGTTGAGCTGGGACTAACTGAACTGAGATGAGCACAAACCTGACAGATTGCTTGGCTAGCATGCCGTTGTTGTTGTTGTTGTTTTTTTTTCTTCTTCTTCATTTTTTTTCTTCGTTGTCTGTGTGTGTGTGTGTGTGTGTGTGTATGTGTGTCCGTATGTGTGAATGTGTGTGTGTGTGTAGAGGCATTTGGAGTGTTCACTCCGGGCACCAGCTTGTGTGCAAAAATTCATCCATTTCTTTTACGTTGAAAGTTCCTGTTTCTTTTCTTTGCACAGTTGAGAGTTATTTGTAAATATTCGAGTCTTGCACAGTTTCACGGTTTCTCGATGATGCATTCTACCCAGTTCGAATTCCCTACCTGCTCTTTTTGCCTAGCAGTAAGCTGTAGTGTTTTACTGAACAGAAAAAAAAGAAAATAAAAGCAAGCCAGCAAGCTATCCAACCCTCATGTTTTGTAACGATTGGTCTAAAGTACAATATCCAGTGAGAAGTGAACCCTTTTTATATTCCTGAAAACATCCGTGTTCGATTTACTGTCAAAGATGCGAAATCACGTAGTTTTGATCAGTCGGCTTCATTCACTCAGAATCAGATCTCCTGACACATTTTCTTCTATTTATCTCCAACTTTCAATGACGTTGTGGACTGTAAGTGTCCAAATTGTAAAGATAAAACAAAAAAAAAGCTGAAGTAAAACATCAGAAAATACGAAACCATTTTACTGTGAAATGATTTTAATTTCGTAACACTTCTGCACAGTTTTGTTCCAGATTTGTTTACAGATTGTGAGTCTCAGTTTCAGCCTGCTGTCCTAAAGGTGCACAGTACTAAACAGAACAGGTGCTATGGGCGACCTTTTGAACTTTCCAACAGTGCCAGCTCAACCTCAGGCCAAGGTTGCGTCCGAAATCGCAGCAGTAGAACGCGTTATCGTCCTGACCTTACGTACGACGGCTTTGTGTACAGTATAATGACCACTTTCACTGAATCGAATTCACAGTTTTGGACTATAGTTTTTGACAACAACGCTCAAGTTGCCAAAGTGTCTACATATGAAACCAAACGACAAACATTATATGGCCAAAAGTATGTGGGCACCTCCTAATGGTTTACATTTACAGCATTTAGCTGACGCTCTTATCCGAAGCGACTTCCAAGGTTATTCATCTTACAGGTAGGCCAGTGCAGTGTTAGGAGTCTTGCCCAAGGGCTCTTATTGGTGTAGCACAGCATAGCTACCCAGACCGGGAATTGAACCCCCATCTCCCATATAGGGTGGTAGCTCCCTGGCGGGTAGTGGTGTTATCCGCTGCGCTATACTCATTGCTAACAGATGGATGAAATCAAGCACATAGCCATGTCATCTCCATAGAGAAACTCTAGCAGTAGAATTGTGCTGAAGAGATCAGTGACTTTAAACACGGTCCTGTCAGAGAATGCCACAAGTGAGAAATTTCAGCCCGGCTAGATTTGCCCCATCAACTGTAAATGCAATCACTGTGAAACAGAAGTGTCTAGGACCAACAAGCAACATGGATAGAACTCAACAATAGCAACAATGGCACAAGAACTGCACTGCAGGAGCTTCATGAATTGAGATCTCATAGTTGAGCAGCTGCACACAAGCCTAGGATCACTATGTGCAATACCAAGTGTCGGCTAGAGTGGTGTAAAGCATGGCGTAATGTTTAGGCTCCTTGGTTCTAGTGAAGGGCAATGTTAAACAGTTCCTTGTGTGTTCTGCAAAAAGCACATTTGGGATGAATCCGAACGTCAACTGTGAGCCAGGAATTTTCATATCTGAGCTCACATATGCCCCTTCCAACTGAATGGCCACAAATCCCCATAGACCCACTCCAAAATCTTCCCAGAAGAGTGAAGGCTGTTTTAGCTGAAGGTCGGGGATCATATTAAACCCTTTGGTTTTGGAATGGGATGTCCAACAAACTCATTTAATGCTGATGGTTATGGGTTTACATACTTTTGGCCTTGCGTCTGTAATATTATAAAGTCACACCCCCGCACAGTGATAATGGGATAGGCTGGCGTCCAGTATTTGCACACCGGTTTTACCTGATGTACCCTCTTAATGGTGCTAAATGGTTTCTTTACAGTGCTGCCATAGAAGAGCTGCTTCGAGTTCATTGTAGAATGTTTCCATAGATGGATCTACCGAAATATTTTTGCAAAAGAAATGTGTGAATAACATTTTTAAAATAGGATTATAAAATACAAAACAAGGTTCCTAAATGGTTCTTGGCTTGGATATATGGTTCAAGGAAATGTTTATGGGTCTATTACTCTAAATAGAGTAGATCTTCACACATTCTGTTTGCTAAAATGTTTTTTTTTTTTTTGAAGAAGAGGAATCATCATCCAGTGAACCGATAGCAGTAGACGTCGCTCCAATGAGTGTAGTATATCATTATGAGTACTTTGCAGTAGCAGTAGCGATTTCGGACGCAGTTCTCTCAGATCCACCTCCTCAGGCACAAATCTCACAGATCCATGTCCTCTACTAGCTCCCTTCCTTACCTGGTCAATGCCTCAATACCGCTTGTGTTCTTTTTCATGGTAATTCAGTTTGTTCTTTTCATCCGTGTGTAGTTTATACTGGTCTGTTCTGCTCCATAGATCTGCTCTTAAACTTCTGAATGTCTTGCCTGTTGCATCGTTTGCTGACCACGGGTGTCGTCCAACATGAAATCACCGAACTTGCCCTTTATTAATCATGCTGATCAAGGTTTGGCTCCTAACCCTTGTCCTCAACTGCCTGAAAATCAAAACTTCACAAGCTTCAAAATATTTCCTGAACATTGTAATGGTGTCGGTGGTACAATTTTTCATTTTTCTGTTCACTTTTTGTTTTATTATTATTATTTTTACTTAATTGCAGATACACCTTCCTGAGAGCATACCATTGATTTCTTTCAGAGTATTTCTTTTTAAGTGAAACATTTGTGCGTAAATGTTTTATATTTTGTACATTTGTAAGTAACATATCATGTAAATAGTAAGAGACCACAATTTAAATCATCTGGAGAATTTTGTAGTCTTTGTAAAACCCTAATAAATGGTGTTTGGTGTCACCTGAGAATTGCTATTTTGGTTTTTGTCCCTTCAACACACATCTTTATTGCTGCTATTATTAGAGAAAGGCATTCACACAGATATCTAAAACGTCAACCTGTTGTATTATACTCCAAACAATAAGCAGCATATCAGCAGACAGTGCACAGCCCTTTCTCCTGCTCCTTCAGGGCTTACCAGTCTAGAAGAAACGTTGTAAGCTTAGCATCAAACTCAAGAGCGTAAAGTAATTACAAATTAAATTATATACTTTTTTAATTACATACTTTTAAAAATAAGAACAGTACAGACCAAAAGTGTAAACTGTAAGAGACAGTGTTGTAAATCAGTGCAATCACAATCGATTCAGTTCTGTATTGTTTGAACCAGATAATCTTTCCAACGTACATAAAAAATTTACCCTTAAAAATAAACATGCTAAGTGAAACGGGGCTCCGTCAAACACTGAAAAAAAAAAATACCGGTAAAAGAGCAAATGCCTGCACAATAAAATTAAAATACAGTCACATGATGCCATAAGTACGGATTTAACAAATCTGACAAAGAAAGCTGAAAAAATGAATTGTTTTGAATTCATATGAGGGATTGTTTACTTAGCTGTAACAGTGTTTTAAAGCTAACCACGTCACGTGGAGGCTGTACATTAGTCTAACCACTGTGAGCTATATATTCCTAAAAATGGTGCAGTTATTACAGGAGTCAAATCACATAGTAGTGACTTTAAAATAATACAGGTGTGGATTTTGTGACATACAAAACAAATATGAACTAAAATTGTGAACTAAAATTCCTTTGATGTTAAAAATCAACATCCTGCTTGGATCTGGAGAAATACTATCTGATTGCTGTAGAACATGGCTGATGATGTTACTTTTGGGGAATACAAGATCACACAAAGCATGCCCTGCCGGAATCTGTCGAAATATGTGAGAAGTCATGTACATGTGACGCCGCATTAGTAATGTCCGGTTCTTTATATCAGATTGTTCATCAACGTTTTCAAAATTCTCTAGAAAAAAAAAATCCTCCCATCCAGGACGTGTTGGAAAGGTAATATTCCTAAAGCCGAAATGCAAGGATGCCGGAAAAGTTTTATTTTAATTAATGATGATATTTTAAGCTGTTAGTGACATGATTCAGCTCCACCCATGTTACTGCTTGCCATACAACACATACACAATAGTGTACTGCTGTTAGGCTTACACCATGACCCTGTACTCCGCACAAGTGGCGAGCTTATGTAACGCAATGGCAATTCTCTTGTCAGTTGATATGGCTGGCTGGTGACAGATGGTTTGATCAAGATGTTTCAATTATGTTACCTATCTGTTTGGAAGTTGAAACATGCTTCTGAAAATTGCTTTACACATTATACTATGAATGCTCGAAACCCAGCTCATGACACCTGCCCCAATCAGCATTCAAGAGCTATAATGCAAGCCAATCAATTAGCAGTCGTGAGCTACAATATCAGCCAACCAATCAACACTCAACGGCAGTAATGCTAGCCAACCAATCAGTGCTCAGTCACTGTAATGCCAACGAATTAATCAACATCAGTAGCTCTAATATTAGCTAACCAATTAACACCTAACTTACTAAACAAATCAGCACCTAGTAGCAGTAAATACTTCCCAACCAATCAGT
This sequence comes from Semaprochilodus insignis, assembly GCA_034552555.1. Lineage (NCBI taxonomy): Eukaryota > Metazoa > Chordata > Actinopteri > Characiformes > Prochilodontidae > Semaprochilodus > Semaprochilodus insignis. Next base: position 8,926,425 of record CM067474.1, on the reverse strand, counting down.
AGTCAGTTGCTGTAATGCTAACCAACCAGTCAGCTCCCTGCAGCTCTAATACTAGCTAACCAATCAGCACTCAGTAGCTTTAATGCTAGTCAACAAATCAGCAACCAGTAGCTCTAATACTAGCTAACTAGTCAGCACTCAGTAGCTTTAATGCTAGTCAA
>CM067474.1:8890178-8923138 GCA_034552555.1 Semaprochilodus insignis | reverse complement strand
ATTATTTATGAGAGATGAAAGACGAAGGGTCATCCTACTGAAGAAGCTGTTAAAAGTGAAATTATAAAGACAGGCTTTAAGCGCTAATTTTTTAGCATAAATACGTGCTCGCTGCCGGACGCTATATTGTGTAATTAAATCAGGCTCCAGATCGTTCATCATATGCCACGTCTCTTTTAGTTCAGTAATATGATCCTGTGACTCTGCTGACTTTCTAAATGAGGACATCAGATCTGAACCGTATGCCAACTGATTTACTGATTACTAGATAATGTATATGGAGAAGAAACATGAACGAGTAGTCGAATCGTCGGTCAGGATGGGCGAATCCGATTCAACTGACAAAATTCTGAGTCGGGTACAGCCCTACTGAAGTCCAGTCCTGTCTCCCATTGAAAGCATGGGGTGCATTATGAAATGCAAAATAAGACTGCAAGGCCCCGTACAGTCGTTATGAACAATCATGTATCAAGTCCATATCATAAAATATACCATTTCAGTTTAATACGATGAATTCAGTGATCAGTGGTTTGTGTTTTCTGTTTCTAATTGCTTTTTGGAATTACGGTTTGTTGCAGAGGACATATACAATCTATCCTCTCCATTTTTGCTATTTTCTATCTTTTATTAATGTTGAAACAGAAAAAAGCACAGACTAGAATCTAATTTAAATTCATCACTTGATGTAATAAGTTATGTATTAATTCTGCAATTATGTAACTAGGTTTTAATAGTATTAATATGAATTCAGAGTAGAGCAAAATGATAAGAACTAATATTTTGAGACCTAAGTTCCAACTGAATAAAGTCTTTTCTTTTCTTTCCTTTAAAATGTATTATTTTTTTCAGTTTCCTCTTTCTTTCCTATCCTCCCCATCAGCCTCCAGCCTCTGTCTCCAGCCGTTTTCCTGACAGATAAATAAATGGCTTATCAGTGGTTAATTTCATAATAGCTGCTTATTGATCTGCGTGAGTTGGCGGAGTGTAATTGAAATGGGGCTGGAACATTGTGTTTCGGTGGAAAGAGCCCTTCAGCCACAATCATTCAGCGGCTCACAATAGACGTCAGGACGTTCATGTCATGAAGCACGGGCTGAATTTGCTTCAGTTTAAAACCTCCTTTGTGCTTTTTTGTAATTCTGCATGCATATGCATGTGCCCAGTGAATGGTTTAAATTAAAGTTCTCAATAGAGAATAATGATGTTTTTGACATTAGCAACAGACAAAAAACAAGCTACCGGCTGTTATGGTGCATGTTTCTTTTATAGCCATGACATGCCAAGGAAAAAACTAATTTTCATTCTGGGAAATATAAAGACGTTTTCTGAGGCCAAGGCAAAAAACTATTTTAGAGTCACATTAACAAGCATGAACAAGTTATTAAACACAACCCAGTGAAACTAGCATCCTCAGTATCTCCAACACAGTAACTTTACAGGAGAAGACAAAAACCTGCTTAGCTAATTAGCTAATTAATTAAAAAATAATAATTTAAGTAATTTTTTTTTAAAAATGGAGTGTTTCTACTGGTTCACTCATAATGACATTTGTAAATGTTGGCTAGAATGTTCAAATCATGAAGAAAAAATTAAAAACACAATCAATTATTATTATATATTATATATATTTTTTATTTTATTTTATTTTTTTGGACAGTGATGATATAAGTTTGAGTATAAACCTCTCAAGAAACGCAGTCTTCATAATCACTCCTGCAAAAAGCCCTATTGTTATTGTTGAAATCCCTGTCCAAACAAAATCCAACCAGATGAAGAATGGCCAGTTGCATGTTGCTTCAAAGGAGTGTAAACTTGTAAACTTTGTATCTCCTTTTTTATGTTATGTGTAAATTTCATGATAAATAGGAAAAAATGGACTAAAATTATTTAATACAATTAAAAGATATAAAACATGTTTTTGCCTTGTAAAGTCACCTCAGTGCTTTACATCAACAGTGACAATACCATAGCTTGCTGCTATCACACATACCCAACAAGCTACTCCATACTTAATATATCGAACATACAGTATATAGCATACACACCTCCCGGCCACTTTATTAGATAAACCTCCTTGTATCGACACACACTGTCCATTTTATCAGCTCTGCTTACCATTCAGTCACAGACTGTAGTTCATCTGTTTCTCTGTATACCTTGTTACTTCGTTCTTTAAAGGTCAGGACCCGAACGGGGCCACCCTAGAGCAGGTATCATTTGGGTTGTGGATCATCCTCAGCACTGCAGCGACACTGACCACATATATACACACAGAAACAGGTTCACAAACTTTCAGGCACCACTGTATGTTAGAGTTCTGGCTTAGTGACTCCACAGCTCTATGGCTTTATTTCATTTACATTTATGGCATTTAGCTGATGCTCTTATCCAGAGCGACTTACAAGGGTATTCATCTTACAGGTAGGCCAATGTACTGTTAGGAGTCTTGCCCAAGGACTCTTATTGGTGTAGCACAGCATAGTAACCCAGACTGGGAATCGAACCTCCATCTCCCATATTGTGTTAGCTCCCTGGTGGGTCGGGGTCTTATCCACTGAGCCACACCAACCAGTCGCTGAAGTTGCCTGGTCCTCAAAACTCAAAAGTAGTTCCTTCAGCGACTCTCTTCTTTTCGTTAATGGTTAAAGGAGTTTCTAAAGGCTCTTTTCAATGGCCTCCTCTGAGCCGAGACAGTCCCAAATGAGACCAAACTGTTAAACCATAATAGGAATCAAAGTGACGTTAAGCCAACAATTTACATCCCTGGCCCATTTTCTGCCTCTTCATTTCAAGTGAGTTACACAGAGCCATGGTGATAACCTCTGAAGTTTATGGGCAATTCAAATTATAGCACTTTCATAGATCCCTCAAGTGAGCATAACAATGCCTCCTCCATCAAATGAAAGAGACCACTTGAGTACATTTCAGAAAATTCCCTTTGTGTGACATACTGAGAAATTATGGTATGTGGAAATTATAGGGTGTCAGTTCTCACTGAACTGCTCTTTAACACCCACTTTAATTACACTGCTTAACACCAGGTGGGTGCTGATCATCATGTAGAAATGTTCCAGAGTTTGGTAGAGCAAGGTTTTTGTTTTTTTGGTGGGGGGAGGAATGATGGTTTGCTGCATAACTTTGGTGTTAGTTGGTGAATGTTAGCGTTCACTGGAGAATGATAGAGTTTGTTAAAGAAAGATGGGATTGGGTTGAGAATGATGGTATTTAATATTAAGAATAGTGGTCAGTAGTGGTGTTTCGAACACAATGGCGTGTGCTGGGAGTTAAGGTTTGAGGTTTGTTGGGGAATGATGGTTTTGGTAGTGTCTGGTGTGCTATGACTGTGGTTGGCCAGTACTTGAAAGTTGTTGGTGTTTGTTTTATCGGGCTAGAAAGTCCTTTGAATCTGAGAGAGGCTGAGTCATGGTTTCTAAATGCTGCCTGCCCTACGTAATAAAATAATGCCAGATCAGGAAAATCTCAGTCTTCCATAAGCAGTTAATATAGCCCTCAAATTTACTGTGCAAGTAATTTCCACTTAGAGGCCACTAGAGGGCATCTGGAGAAATTTTGAGCACAATATTGCTGCTCCATTTGTGGAAAGCAGAAGAAACCCCGTCTAGTTTTACCCCTACTTTGTGTCCTACTACCCATGTCACATTTCACTGGAAATACACTGCTAAAACACAACGGTGCTAAAAATGATAATGCTAAAATGCTAAAAAAAAAAAAAGTGAGTCGTACATTCAAGTTAAAAGCCATTTGGGTGCCTCTGATTACTGATTTCTGTGTGTCCATTGTGCTAAAGGGGAGGACAGGTGAGGTGTGTGTATGTATACAGCTCTGGAAATAAATAAGAGCCCACTCCAGTTTGTCCTTAAATCAGCGTCTCCACATGTACAGCAGGTTCTTAGTGAGGAACAGACGGTTGGGTTCTAGCTTTACTGGCAGATACAGTGAGCGTCTGGTTCATAAGAACAAGGTCAAGCAGCAAACACACAGGACAACACAGCTACAGACTGGCAGAGGGCCAAAACCACTCTCTACTGACCGTGATGAGCGCCACCTCATTCCAATGTCACTTAACCACCGTAAGATGACCTCAAGTGACCTACAGAGAGACTGGCGAGCGGTGGCTGGGGTGAAATGCACAGCGAGCATGGTTCTAAAAACAGGCTTCTGGAGGCGTCATTAGTGATTTTCTAAATAAACAGATCTAAAATACAATATTTGATCTGGAATTTGGGAGACGTGTTTCCAGTAGTGTATAGAATCAAACAGAACTGCTCATTTTGGTCCAACACAAACCCAGAAACTGTACAACGAGAGGAACTGATCATTTTCAGGTGGTCTCTTCAATTTTTCCAGAGCTGTATATGAATCTCAGAACTGGCCTCTACATATGTAATATTAAAGGACATCATCCGGACAAAAAAGCCCTCCCCCTAATTTGAGTACCACTAGTCAGACTGTGAAAGAGAAGAACAAGCGTAAAGCAATTAGAAAGAAAGTTATACATGTGCATAAGAATGAATGGCTATAAAGTAATATCCAAACGTTCGGATATATTGGTTGAATTGTGAGAAAATTAAAGTTGCATCAGACCACACAGACACTGCTCAGATATGGATGTTAGAGCAAGAAGGGGGCATGCACGGCCATGCAGAGGCCAACAGTCACTCCTAAGGAACTACATAGATCAGTGACTGAGACTGAACTGAAGATGGACCAGTCAACAATATGAAGAGCAATGCATACAGCTGCCCTGTGTAGGAGGATGGCTAGGGAGAAGCCATTACTCAAGATTAAACACATCAAAGCAAGCCTGGAGTTTGCCAGAAAGCAACAGAGTGACCCTGCTAAAATGTGGGAAAAGGTTTTGTGGTCAGAATAGACAAAATTTAGCTTTTCAGCTCTAAACACCTTGCGTGGTGCAAAACCTAACACTACCCATTATCTTAGCAGACACCATTTCAGCAGTGAAGTATTTAGTGGGAGCATTGTGTTGTGATGATTCATTTCCTCAGTGGGGACTGGGTATCTTAGCAAAACTGAAGAACAAGTGGATGGAGCAAAAATACAGAGAGATACTCCAAGGCAAGTGGGCTACAAAGCTAGGGAGAAACCACCTTTGAGCCGCATAGTTATCCCAAGCACAATAGCAACACAGACACAGACAAGAAGGTGAATGTTCTACAATAGTAAAGACCAGTCCATTCTAGAATCTCTGGATCTACTGGAAAATTGCAGTCTGCTGCTAGCATCATCCAACCCGAACAACCTGGAGCAAATTTACCATGAAGGATTTGCGACAGTCACTCCCAAACAGTCTGCAAAGCTGGTAGAATCTTATGCCATCAGACTTAAAGATGTGATTGCAGCACAAGGTGATGCTACTAAGTGCTAATCTGAATGGGGTTAAATACTCGTGTAAGCAGCATTTTTTTCTGTTTTCGATTTTTGTAAATTTAATACATTTGCATTTGACCATTTACTTCAAATGTGTACTGGTCTTCAGTGAAACGTACTGCTTTGAACAATCTGTGTATGTTATTTGTAATCCTGATGAATGTAATGACTTTTAATGGAGTTTAATACTTCAACAAAGCAACGTATATACAGTATGAAACATGACCTGTCGCTTCATTAAGTACACCTCCTTGTATCTGCACTCTTTGTCCATTTTATCAGCTCCACAGCTGGATAACTTCCTTCATGTTGCTTAGTTCACATGGAGCTAACTGATGTTTGATGGAGGAACCATGCCTGAAACCCTTCCTCCATTCAACACCCCAGAATTACCTTCCTTACCTTCCATTTCCTGTGACAGAGTTTTCACAATCACTACCACAACGCAATCTCCTCCTCCTCCCACCATTCTATCTGTCAGTCCTACTACCAGCCAAATGTGGGTATCTGGCCTTCTATCTCCAAGCAGAAGCCACCACAGGAAGCCCAGCTAAAGTTCTTCCCCCTGCCTCAGTCACAGTGTTCCATCATTCTACACGCCTCTACGTTCTACTCACTGATATCTGTATGGAACGTTCCTAATGTTGTCAATAGCAGCAACAGCCACTGCTTCAGTATAGATTCATCTTACTCTGGTGATCATACTAATTCACTAATTCATAGATAATCAGAAGTTTTTACTTTACTAAGCAGACAGGTAAACATATACTCAAATAATTAAATACACATATGTCACACCTGGATTGCTGGTGTGGTTGAAGGTTATAATAAACATGGTGGCAAACCGCAATAGCACATGCAGTGCAAGGGTGTTAATATAGGGAATAATATAAATAATATTATATTATAAATAATACAAAAAAAATAACAATAATATAATTTTAATTTAATAATTATATACATTTAAATAACATATATAAAAAATTATTTACAGAATATATAAAATTTGAGAAAACAACAATTTTCCTCAACACACACTGGTTCAATTTTCAACCAACCTTCCTCTCTCCAGAAATGGAGTGAGCTCTTAAATAGACCTTCACCTGTCTATACAACATAGCACATACCAGTCCCTCTCCTCTGCAGGGGGAACAATAATTATTATTGACAATAACTGGCTAAATAGATAATAGATAAGAGTAAACAGATAATCCTCAAAAGCATATTCACAATGCACGCTTGCTTTTTAAACTAAACCCACAGGGTGGACAGAATCGAATGATATGAAAACAAAAATAAAATATATAACCTATATGAACTCCATGAACCCCCCTTCAAATGGATCATTCCAGTAGGGTCCCACTGGGCATGTCTGGACTTGCTCAGGCACTATATAAGCACCGCTAAAACCAAGCATGGGCTTTCCCCCCCCCCTCCTAGGAAGGTAATATGTGGTCCTTGTAGCCCATGTAAGTATCCTAACTCTTCTAAACCTGCTGTTAGCATGCAAGTTAAACGTCCAGTAGCATATTTTAACTGTAGAAGGTGGTGATATGTACCAAACTAGCAAAGTGTGATATTGTATTGATCCTAAGAGTATGAGGGATTGTGTGTGAACTACTGCAAAACTAAAGCAGGGACAGAAGGGGACTAAAAGAGGGGAGGAAATGTAAGAGAAAAATGGGTTATTTGTTGTGTCACAACTTACAAAGGCAGGGAGAGAGATAGGTCACTGTTAGACTGTGTTCTGTTGTGAACTGATAGAACAAAAGGTTGATGTTTTATGATTGAAGGGGATTTTTAAGTAATTTACACTCAACTTTAATGGGTTTTTTCTACAGTCGAACCAAATGCTTTTTAAATTCAGTCATTTGTTTTGGATTATTTTTTACATGTCAGTTTTGACCATGTACAGTTTGTGCATGATGAAATCACTCCTCATATATCAGTATACCTGCGTCCACACCCCACCCCTTACAGTCTCAATAGCTTACTGTTCAGGCCAGTAAATTTAAAATAAAAGCAAGATGAAAATCCAAAAAACAAATCAGATCATGAGGGGATTACTGGCCAAGGTTTATGAAGACTGGATTGTGGCAAAACCATATTCATAAGGGGGGAAAAAGGGGGGTAGATGCAAAGTGGCAGATGAAAACTACCTCCACAAGAAACAGCCAAAGCCTTTCTGTTCCAGGTCAGTCAATTCAATTCAAATTGTCCAGCCAAACCGGGCTGTGTCAGTATGAAGTGCTCTCAGGCAGACAAAAGTAAAGTCAAACACACAGGCAGATCAATGGTATGGAGCACATGATCGCTCAGAGTTATCATGTCCAATAGAGCTTTCCCAGCAGGGCCTCACGACATGGCTCCATACTTCAGGAGAGAGATAAGGAGAATACGAAAGGGAGAGAGAGAGACGGGGAGAGAGAGAGACAGGGAGAGAGAGAGAAACTAATAGCGTTGGTCAGTTTCCAGCTCTAGCCCTCTTCTGCTGTCCACACCTGCTGGTTGTTGAATGTGATCAGTGACAGCGTTTCACAAAACCCAGTGGATAGCAGAGTGATGTTATATCTGTACGGCATTTTATTCGTTTATATGCTTTCCTTCTTTTTGCAATGCGTTCCTCCTGCATACACAGTCAAGTCACACTATTATGACCACTTTCTGCTTCCTACTTTCTCTCAGCGATAACTCTGGGACCACTAATCCATGTGGAAGACACTGTCAACCGATTTGGGTTTCAATCCATCCCTGCAGATCATGTAAACCCATTCCCGCTGATTGTCTCCCGTTGTGTGGAAGAGCATAAACAAGACTTCCAAGTACTAGCCTGCCCCTCTATTTCCCTAGATTTGAACCCAACTGAGCATCTGTGGGACCACCTTGATTGTGTTCGCTGTATGGATTCTTCCCCACACTCCCTCCAGCAGCTGTGGCATGTGCTGCAGTCAACCTGGCTCCACATACCTGTAACAACCCGCCAGGAGGAGCCACTCTCATCCCGTCTAGTTGCTGTCCATGCCGCACATGGTGGTTACTCTGTCAGATGTTATGATGATGTGACTCGACTGTGTACATACTAGTTGTAAAAGGCCAATTGCAGTTCATGATCATCTACCTTCTATTTCTCAGCCTTAGATGCTTCATGCTAAAGTCAAGTATTTAGCTTAGCTTAGCTAAAAATCGTCAAAAACGACTGCTTTCTTCATTCGTAATATTTTGCAGTCTGCTGTTATAACAGTCAGTGCAATATAAACATATACATACCCAATGTTATACAGTCAGTCTATTAGTTTTAGTGTGGAAAGCCTGATCCTAGATCAGTTTTAACAGGCATTTTGACTGCCATTATATTTTCCACCACTTCATTCCCCAATGTCAGGGGCACGGCAACCGCTAAAGCTACTAATACTACCACAGGGTAGTATCTCGGGGATGATGGTGCACAATGAAAACCTTATTAGTAGAGTGGTTTTAGCTTAACAGTTCTCTAGTGGGCTTTTTTGACAGCACTACAGTAAATGTCCTTATCCAGGGCATAATTTCAATACATTCTTGTGCATTTCCTCAAAGTCACTAGACAGCATTTCTAAAAGAGTTCATCTGTCTACTGGCACTGTGGGATATGAGTAATTTCTGAATTGCAGTAGCAGTATCACATCTTGCATCAGTGTCCAATATGAAACATTTTATAATTGTTGAAGCAGATAAGTGATGGCTCATTGTATATTATGTTTGTTTTGTTATGTATTATATATGCCTTCATTGCTTGTCGTGCACTAAACATTCTAATATACCAATGAATCTACTATTCAGTGCTTTGGGAAAGGACAGCAAGGCTATGTTTAGACCATGGAGCATTTTCTTCCCATAACTGCCCTTATAATCCATGGCATGATGTGGATTCCAAATTCATGTTGAAAAGTTATGTTCTGCTCCTCAAGTGTTTTTTGAGGTAACTAATCAAATAATGAATAAATAAAAGAGAGGGCAGGTAAAACTGAACATGAGCCAAACAATAGGGCAATTTTCCCTACACAACTGAACACAGCTTAAGCAACACAAGTGATCATGCATACCAAAGAACACTTTCAGTTTTGGCCTTCACTTTAATATCAGTCACTCAAATGTACGTTTTCAGATATCCTCTAACCATGTGCATTTGAGCATCAGAGAGCTGGAATCTAGCCTGTGCTGTGATGGGTGGTACATTTAACCTGCTAACGATGCTATTATTAGCCTAGCCAAACCGCTAAATCTAAAAAACACCATGGAACAGGTTTCACATTCTGTCACTCCATCACCAGTCACTTGATTTTTGCTTTCTCTGTTTTTATCATCTATAACTGTCAACAGCGCAGCAGTAAGTCAGGATCAAGCTTATACTGTGGGGTGTTGCACTGCTCAGGGTCTGTAGCCTGCTTACTAAGCTACTGTTAAGTTAGCTGATCAGGCCACTGATCTAAACTTGGAACATGCTTAATTTGTCCTTGACTTCACTCCCTTGTATTTGAATTAGTACATCAGAGCTCTTATCATGAACTAATGCTAACCAGCTCCTCTCCTGCTTTGCAGCATAAGATGCCTGAAAATCGTTCATCATGTTGTGACCAAGTTTGGACAGTCTTGTCTGGTCAGCTTTATTTCATTTGTTGTTATACATCCTTTCCTGCATTTCAGTTCTGCAACACGTTCCAGTTGGGATGGGGGCAATTTAGGGCTAGTAATGAGGTAAATAATAAAAAAAAACTTAAGTAATGATGTGATTTCAGACAGGTGACGCAAACACGTGATTGTAATCATGATTTGGTACAAAAGCAGTATCCACGAAAAGAGTTTTTGAGGAGCAAAGATGGACAGAGGGTCTCCATTCGTCTCCATGGTTAACAAATGCATGAGAAATTATTGAAATGTTTGAAAGCAAAGTTGCTCAAAAAAGATTTGGTGATTTGCATATTTCTCCCTCTACAGTGCCTAATATCATTAAACGGCTCAATGAATCATAAGGAATTTGAGTGTGTAAAGGGTGCAAGCCTAAGCTGAGATCTCCGATCTCTCAGACAGCACTGCATCAAGAACAGTCATTCAGCAATAGCTGATAATACCACATGGGCAAGGGATTACTTTAGGAAACACTACAGTACCGAGCTACATTCACAAACACCACTTAAAACTTTACTGTGTGAAATAGAAGCCTTATGTCTCCAGAAGCGATGTCGACTTTTCTGGGCTCAGAGGCTTTGAAAACGGACCATCATACAGTGGAAATGTGCATTGTGGTTTGGAAGAAATGGACACTATGTATGGCGGACCAAAGACGAAAATAACCATCCAGACTGTTATCAGCAACGAGCCCAAAAGCCAGGGCCTGTCATGGTATACGGTCAGTGTGTCAGTGCCCTTGGTAAAGGTCATTTATGCTTCTGTGATCCAGCATTAATGCAGAAAAGTAGGTTGAGACTTTAAAGCAACATATGCTGCCTTCAAGAAGACATCTTTTCCAGGGACGCTGAACAGTTCTCTAGTGGCCTTTTTTGACTACACTGTAGTAAATGTTCTTATCCAGGGCACATAGATATAGTTTATTAAAATAAAGTTTTCTGCATGTCAGGGACAAAGAACTTGGCTCGACGCACGCAGAGCTAAGTCAGATGTGGTTTATTTAACAAATTGACAGTAGAGCACAACAGCAAAATCCAGGCAAACATAACAAATGGATGATGCAGGCTCATAGACAGAGATGCAGGCAAAGGTTGAAAATCAGGAAGTCAGACAGACCAGCGAACAAATCCAAAAGGCTAAACCAAGAGAGTAATCAGAGACAGTAATCATAAACAAAAGGAGAGTCGAAAACCAGAGAGGCAAACAATCAGGCAACCAAAACAAAGGGGATGAGCAAAGAGAGAGAGTCAAAGACAAAGGAGGTCAGAACCCAAGACGGGCAAGAGAGAAACGCTCAGTAATGAAAACAGGGCTTGGCAAAACTTCGCAATGAGTATGTGTGACATTTAAAAAATTGTTTAAAAAAAACATTCGGTTAAGAAAATTGGGATATGTCTGTGGGATATGGTCGCTGTCCAATGAAAAACATGTATCTCCATTTTTGTCAATTTTTACTTTTATGCATCATTTGATCACATGAGCTGCTGTTTACATAGTGTGAAAATGTAATGATGAATGAACAGACAGAAATGGCCCAAAACTGCTTGGAAAGACGTCTGGCTTCATTGACATTAAAATCAGATTAGGTTTTGCCCTTGGTAAAGTTACTATTTCAGAGCTACTTGTTTTTCTTCGGACAGCGACGATATACTTTTCCTTTTAAGCAGAGCATGGGGTTGTATTCTCCAGTTCAGCCACTAGGGGGGCGCTCGAGGCAGGGGGTGAGGTAGTAGCAGCTTTTTTTCACCAGGAGGAGGAAAACAGCCAGCCTGCAAGAAAGACAAACTGACTGCTCCTGTCTGTGTTTTCACCTGGTTTATAAAGGTTAGTAAGACACATACCTACAAAATGATGCTGAGAATGTTAAGTATACATGTTGAACATCAACTTGGTCGAACTGGTGCACTAAATTGCATTGTGTTCAAGTAGGGAAGTTTTGCTTGTGCTAGCATAACCGAAACAATGCATGCTCTGTGGGGTTTTTGTTGATTTGGCTCCTTAGTACCCTACTGTACATAATTTGGGTCCCTTGAGACTTTCTCAGCATTGTGATGGAAATAATGGCTTAGGAACACGTACCTGAGCTGAGTTAGGTTTTGTGAATATGTAGCTATGGTGAGGACAATTCTATGAAGCAAAGCTGAATGACCGTTTTAAATGGTGTATTTGTTTTTACTTAATGTTTTTATGTTTGTGTTGAGACTGGTAAGCTTTTGCATAAAATTACAGGCTGCACAGTGTATATATAAATATATGTGTACACGTACCAATTTATTTCAATTGATGATAAGGGGGAAAACCTCAGGTGAACTAAAGTGAATACAGATGCACAAATATTTGATGAACTTTGTCATGTGATATAGAAATCAAATTTATTCATATAGCGCTTTTTACAACTGATGTCTCAAAGCAGCGTTACAGAAATTCAGTAGTAATTCATTAAGGAGAGAAACTGTTCAAGAAGTTATTTTCAGTGAAGATGTTGTTTTAAGAGACGTACCGGAGAATACTGTTTATTGATTTATTGAAATATGTTTTGATGAAAAAGTGTCAGTACAGAAAATGTTGAAGATAATGTGATGTAGTCCTTAATAAAGAAGGTACACAGACAGCCTGCAAGAACGACAGAAACTGACTCCTGTCTGTGTTTTCACCTGGTTTATACAGGTTTGTTTATGGGAACCTCACCCCCTGAGGGACCTGTAATGTGTTGGTGTGGGGTTTACATGCAGCAAGGGGAATAAGCAGCAGGTGTGTGTAATCAGTACTCGGGAGAGCCGGAACGGGAGAATGAGGTATGACTGAGGAGGTGTGAGGGTGACGTCATCGGGTAGTGCACTCTGGGAAATGAAGTCCGGGAGGTTGGCGGTGTCAGGGAAACCCAGAGGCGTGAGGCATTTTCTGAAAGTCACTAGACAGTATTTCTGAACGTATTTATATATTTCTATCCTGTGAGAATATCATTAGCTTTACACATATTGTCTGTTTACAGTTTGCCTAAAGTTCTGTCTGTAGATCTAGGATAAAGGTTTCATGTTTTGTTGTACCTCCAGTGTTTGTTAGCAATGTTAGCCTAGCAGCTCCAACTATTGGCTGATAAAGTTTCAACTTGCAAAGAACAATTTCTTGTCATCTCTTATGTAATCATTCTAAATGAAATGAACAAAAACCGTCCATCCATCTATATACACTGATATACCAAAAGTTATATGATAGCAGTATGTAAATTGATTATGAAGGGGCGTTACCTCAGAAGACGACTTGGTAACGCCCCCACCTGTACAAGTTGTGAGGTGTTGTCTTGCGAGTGAGGTTCAATATTGACAGGCACACTCCACCGCAAGGCGACATGAATTAATGGAGCTCAAACGAGGCATTACAGTGGAATGCCATGACTGGGCTCACGTCGGGCAATCATGCAGGCCACACCATTCGTCTGGACTCTGCAGAATGCAAGGCATGATGGTGGGTTCTAGATGGATGGGACATTCCATTTCTGAAGTTGTGCGGACATTTGACATTCCTTTAACATCCATTAAACATCTGTACTTCATCTACCCCTACAGTGACATTCCGGCGGGATAGTGCTCCATGCCATTGTGCCCAAGTTGTCCAGATTTAGTTTGAGGAGCATTCTGGAGAGTCCAGACGAATGGTGTGGCCTGCATGATCGCCCGACATGAGCCCAATCAAGGCATTCCACTATAATGCCTTGTTTGAATACCAGTAATTCATGTCGCCTTGCTAGGAGTGTGCTGGCCGGTGTTCAACCACAAGACAACACCTCACACTTTGGGTGTTACCAAGCCGTTTCCTGAGGTACCGCCACTTCATATCAATTTATACATACTGCTATCCCTTGGCTTTTGGTATGTGACTGTCCATGCACATATCTGTCTGTCCGTCTGTCTGTCTGCTCCTCTCAGGCCTGTGAGCTATAATGTAACAGAAGTGAAGCCGCTGGGGGAACGGGCTTTCTGCGTTTTTTGCTCATTTCCTGTCCCTCAAGCTCCATTTCCAGCTCACAAAAGAAGCCATTAGTGTGTGGAGTGTGCTCACAGCATGGTTTTGAAAGGCAGCAGGTATTAGCGGGTCTGAGGGGACGGCGGAGAGAGGAGGAGTAGGAGGAGATCAGGCTGACCTGCCGGCCTCTGTAGGACATTTCCACACCCGGGCTGTGGAGGAGAGAAAGATGCAATGAAGGCAGAAAAATTAAAGTAATAGTTCAGTAAAAAATCTAATTTACACAATCTTCCCGCTTTAGCCCAAATGTAAGCGGTAAGCCAAAACGTATCTGTTGACATGCTAATGAGGCGAATGCAGAAGCTCTCAGACCAAATCGGAATCAGGTTTATTGGCCAAGTATGTTGACACACACAAGAAATTTGGTTTCGGCAGTTAGTGTCTCTAGTACTGACAGTCCACAATATACCCAATGACTCCACATATACACCATATACACAATAAATACAGACAATTACAATATACAGTCTTCACAATATACACAATATACAAGCAATAAACAAACTACAAATAATATACAGCTTACACATTATTTACAAACCGTATAGGGCAGTAGTGTCGAGGTAGAGGTAGTAGTGTTAAGGTAGTGCAACAGTATTAGCGTACATGTATGGGGAAGAGACTGTGGTGTATAATCTGGCATGAAATTATGGTCCAGCAGATGATGTGACTGGAGTAACTATGGTCCAGCAGATGACGTGACTGGAGTAACTATGGTCCAGCAGATGANGATGATGTGACTGGAGTAACTGTGGTCCAGCAGATGATGAGACTGGTCAGCTGAACCTCGGTTGGGCTGGTGGGACGGCTCGAAGTGCGCGGCGGAAAATTTCCCTTATTTTTAAATCCAAAACTTGACAGGTATGCTTCCATATCTTTGGTCGAATAAGTATTGTATTTATAAGTATGTAAGTATTTTGTCACTCATGATCAATCGGGATATTATAAACAATAATTTGGACCAAAACAGTTTTGGAAAAAGACAAAGGCAAAAGTACAAGACAGTGTACCTAACCTTTTTAAGGAGAGAATAAACTCCTACTACTGAAAAGCTCTGTGGAAGGCGTTAATCAGTCATCCTTTCAGCCAACATTCACAGTCATCTTTCTTTTCATTTCTTGTCTAGCGGTTTTCATAAGTATTCATTTGGGATATGGAAATGTTGTTTAGATTACGGTGTTATGTGTATATATAGTGTTTGCTTTTGGACTTTCTGTTTTTGTGGTTATTTTTTTTCCCTGTTTGCTACAGTGGCCGAGAAGTTCAAAACAAATTAACATTTCAGAAAACAAAATTACAAAAAATAAACAAATTAACAAGACGTGAAACACTTTTACCAGTACCAAAACAGTTTTACAAACTGTGAATTCTGAGGAAAGGGCGGGTCTGACACACAGGAAGTGCTTGTTGCGGACCCTTGTCAATCAAACTGTTTGGCGGTGGTGGAGCGGGTGGAAGTAAGAGATGAACAGGCGACGTCTAAACCACTTAGAGCTGGAAATGTTAAGGAAGGTAAGTGGGCTGTAACGCTAGCTATAGTGGAGAACCAGCTAGCTAGCTTAAAATGTCTGAGAGCTTTTACAGTCCACTGTTTACAGCCCACGTGGTTCAGAGTCGCCTGTTCGTCTCTTTCTTCCGTCTGCTCTTTAAACACTCTAAAGACCTTCAACAGGAACAACAGAAGCATGTCAGCTGGATAAAACACATACCACAAAATGGACAAATCATGCTTTAACGTCGTCACCATCCCAAACTCCACCCACTCTACCACCACCAAACAGTTTGATTGACAAGGGTCCGCAACAAGCACTTCCTGTGTGTTAGACCCGCCCTTTCCTCAGAATTCACAGTTTGTAAAAGTGTTTCGGTACTGGTAAAAGTGTTTCACGTCTCTTGGTTTTGTTTTTACTTTGTAATTTTGTTTTCTGAATGTAATTTTTTTTTTCGTTTGTAAATTTGTTTTTATTTTTGTAATTTTGTTTTCTGAAATGTTAATTTGGTTTGCACTTGGCCACTGTAGTTTGCGGGTAAGGTGCGGTCACCGTACAGTGAACTTGAGGAGTGAACTTTGTATTTTAAGAATTAATCTTTATATGGCCTTATTTTTCACTCATTACAGTGGCCACAATAAGCAAATATAATTACCAAAAGTGAACTTGAGGTGTGTTAATCATATGTATAGCTATGTATGTATGTATGTATGTATGTATGTATGTATGTATGTATGTATGTATGTATGTATGTATTTTTCTTGCAAAAAAATAATAGAAATAATCACTCGGTGCGCTATCAATTATTACCTTATAACTGTTACTGCACGATAACGTCAGGGAACAGCACACAAATCGCTGTTCAAACTTACCAGCATTCATCTAAGCATAAGATGCCGCATGGTATTTGAACACAGATATTAAAGAATCTCCCTGCCAGTGGAACAAAGAAATGGAAATGGAGTTTGGCCTTCTGGCAGCACCTCCATGTCAAACAGACTGACATTCAATTAGCTTCCCAAGCAGAACCACACAACCAATGCTGCATGAAGTATCATTATAACAGAATAACCAATACATTTACATGAGTGAGACGTTCGCACCTGTCTCAACCCGTGTCAGGAACTAATTGAAGTAATCTTCGGCTAGCAGTTACTCTCAGTTTGCTTTAATTGACTAGAAGAGTTCTTGACATTAGAAACAATTAAAGTACCATGTTTTTTTGACACTTTGGCTTCTGATTTAGACTTTTCCTGCACAATATTTTCTCAATTTAAAATACATAAAGCAGAATCCGGTCATGAGAAACTTGTTTGGAGAAGTGATTTCACTATATTGGCCAACGTAGAAGTGGGTAATCAGGAGAGATCACAATTCCTAGGGCTTTTCCGGCTGCTTACTGCAAGCTAATGAATAAACTCTTGCCTGTGAACAAGAACACTCAGACAGACGATAAATGTTACATCCATGCAGGACCAGTGCATCCATATAGGCAAACTAGGCAATCGCATACAGCAGCACTTTGGCAAGGGTGGCCAAATGTACCAAATTATGTCCCCTACGAGGAACTTGATCACAGAATACGTCATTTGCCAAGTTTTCTATGATTGGCTGAGGAGCGTGTCAGTCACTGGCATGCATGCTCCATCTCTCAGATCTAGCTTTGCATGTGGAGGGAACTTGTAAATCAGAATCCCGACACCTCAGGAGTTTGGAGAAGGGACTGTAATATCACCATGGCGTGTGGCAAATGTTAGCAAACTAGCAAGTCTGTCTTTCAAGTCTTCCTTCGTTATCTCTCTGGATTTAGTGTCATATGTACCAGAAACAAGCGATAAGATTAAATTAACATACAGGAAGCCATGAGTCCAAAACCAGATACATGTAACTATAAGAGCTTCTTATTCTCGTTTCCCGTTCCACCTTAAATGGTGTAGCAATTGCTTTCAGATACCTGTACAAGCACATGTGACTGTTCCCCTGTTAAGGTGGAACTGAAATTTGAATGAGAACCCAACATGAGTCTCAAGACAGCCCATCAAATTCAGTGCATATCCTTAAAGTATGTTGTGTTCTACCCTCCAAAAACATTTTCAGCTTTTTGCAAATTTAGTACATGGAGTGCAGTTTTAGTGGAGAGGCTGAAATGGTCTAAAACAAAAGGCTGCTGTAACTTCAGTACATTCATTTCAGGTAAGACGTGAGCTGAACACATGTTTTATGCCAGCTGTGGTGATATGCTTTTGCCTACGATTTCTTTGTTTTGGTTTTATTATAATCCTTGTCAAATGTGTATCTGGGTTTTAGGAACGAATGTCTTCTTGAATGAAAGCCGTTGGTCCTAACTTCAATAGTTTAGAATGTCAAAAGCACATTCTTACAGTCTGTAGTTAAACGTGAGCAGGCTAGCGACAACAAACTAAACAGATTTAGATATCTCCTTATTCCACTTTAGATATCTCCTTCAAGTAATCTCAAATAGACTTGGTTTTGTGGTTTCTGACACTGCATGAGACACTGTTATCAATAAACATGAACAAAAATGATGCATGGCTAAAAACAGTAGCAGCAACCATTTACGGAGATGCCAGTTGTGATGGTTTCGGCATGCAGTTAGCACCAAACTAACTGGTGAGCTTCCTTTACTTTTAAGCTACATTAGCCGAATAGCTTAAAACTAAGGCAAAAATTTCAGACACCAAATGTGGCTTGGTTGATTGACTACGTTTGGGATGAGGGGCATGTGAATTTCATTTTTGCCTGCTTGAAACATACAGATCTGTGTTTGAAACATTTTCCAACTCCTCCAGAGAGCTATGATGGCAGAATCGACTTTAATACACCTCCTCGACCTTCCATTTTCTTACAGCTCCTGCTTCGCTTTCTCACAGATCACTCAAACACTCTGAAAGTGTTTAACAGCGTCCAAAAGAGACGCTTCTCTCCACAACAACAGATCAATGCAGAGACGGACAAGTGCGCCCGGAGGCAACAGCTGCATCACTTTACGCACTTTAGCCTGGCTGCTCTTTACCTATTCCAACCATTAGAGCTGAACAGCAGCAGATGCTAGCTGGGTTTAGAGAGCGTGACTGAACACCATCATAGCTTAGCTTTGGCCACAGCAGCAGCTCCAAACAATATTGATCTCAGTATTCTAATGTCCTACAGACCTATCAGAAACAGTCTGTAACTGACCGTTGGGTACTATTGATCCAGGCAAATAATGGGCATCATATCTGTGGAATCCATAAAATCGTGGCTGTGTTTGAACGTCCTGCATTTACAATGTGACGTTACACAGGCTGTTTGCCATATTTGATGTTTTTGTTGGAGATGTATGTGTTGGTGTGGTTTTAGGCAACACAATTTCCACTTGGGCACTTGAACAATCTCATCTGAATGAAAAATGACTATGACTATATAATTGACAAGGTTTATATATATATTTCTATATTATCTTATGGCAAGCCAACAATAAATATTTAATGAACTTTGATATACTGTATATAGAACAAACTTTGATATATATGGGATGAACTTGATATATACAATTGTCTTTTCATCTGTATGTGCACAATTTATATTTGTTCATGAAATACATTCATACTTAAAGGGTCAGTACTAAGTTAATAGTTACTGGAAATAAATACTACTGTAATTTACCACTAGGCACTGCATGGCAGAAAGAGCTCAACAAAAGGTTTACAGACACTATGGCAAGTCCACGTGTCGGGTCAGGCAAATCAGGACGTTCGCGGATAGGCTTAAAAGTTTTATTAGAAGAGAGCACAGACAAAAGCGGAGTCATAACAGGTAGGAAGTCAGGAACCGGCAAACAGTACAAACGAAGGTTAAAACCAGAGGCAAAAAACAGAGCAAGGGATCCGAAAACCAAAAACAGCAGAAGGGATAATAAGGCTCGGTAAGGACTGAAAAACAGAAACGTTACTTCTGGAGTTAATAAACAGAACAGCTTATAAAGGGCTAGCACCAGTACTCTGGCGAGGCTGCTCTATGATTGGCAGCCGGCTGTGAGCGAGAGGTCACGTGGTAATCCGAGGGGTTCTGGGAAGTGGAGTAAATAAATAAATAAATAAGCAGAAATATAACAGAAATATTGTGTATATATAACAGGAAATCATTGTGTATACACTGCCTGGCCAAAAAAAGGTCACACACACTTTCATTGGACCACCTTTAGCTTACTAGCGTACTGATGATGGGAGATTTGGACCCTGAACCGCTCCTTCACAACCTGAGCCTGATGAATCCTGAATCTTGGAATATGGCCATGCCATCAGGGAAGAAAAAATCCATTGATGGAATAACCAGGTGGTTCAGGATATTCAGGTGGTCAGCTGACCTCATTCTTTGGGCACATAACGTTGCTGAACCTGCACCTGACCAACTGCAGCAACCCCAGATCATAGCACTGCCCCCACAGGCTTGTACGGGAGGCACTAGGCATGATGGGTACATCACTTCAGCCGCCTCTCTTCTTACCCTGATGCGCCCATCACCCTGGAACAGGGTAAATCTGGACTCATCAGACCACATGACCTTCTTCTATTGCTCCAGATTCCAATCTTTATCTCCTAGCAGATTGATGCCGTGTTTGCCAGTTAGCCTCACTGACAAGTGGTCTTCTTAAGGCCACACAGCTGTTTAGTCCCAGTCCAATGAGTTTCCTTCACATTGTGCATGTGGAGATGCTCTTACTTTCGTTCTACTGCTGTTTTTCTACCATCTGATTTCATCAAATGTTTAAGTGATCACCGATCATGATCATTCAAGATCTTTTTCCGATCACATTCCTTCCTGGAAGATGATGTCCTGTCCTGTTTCCCCACTGGCTCTTACGTATTTGCTTAGTTAAATCCAGGTGGTGACCTTTTTTTGGCCAGGCAGTGTATATCAAAGTTCATTAAATATTAAATATTTACTGTTTGGAAATATTTAATGAACTTTGAGAGACAACAAGGTCACACCAGATACTGAAGGTTCACATACTTTTGCCACTCACAAGTATGCAGTATCGGATCATTTTCCTCTAAATTAAACGGCCTAGTGTAATATTTTTGCCTCATTTGTTTAAGTCGGTTCTCCTTTTCTCCTCTTAGGACTTTCTTAAGAATCTGATCAAATTTGGTCAGATTAGGTCAAATTTAGGTCAAATTAGGTCAAATTTATGAAGAAATATAAAAACAATTTTAAAGGATTCACAAACTGCCTCTGTATATATACAGTGACATACCAAAAGTCATGGGATAGCAGTATATAAATTGATCCTGAAGTTGCGTTACCTCAGGGGATGGCTTGGGAATGCCCACACCTGTGGAAGCTGTGAGGTGTTATCCAGTGAGTGAGTGAGTCTGAACACTGGCCTGGCAGTGTGAATTATTTCGAATGAGGCATAATAGTGGAATGCCTTGACTGGGCTCATGTCAGGCACATGTGCAGCCTCTACCAATAGTCAGAACTCTCCAGAATGCTGCCATGGCTCCATGGGGTCTGTGCCACACAAAAATCGCACCTTCAGCCCGAAATGATTGGTAATGTGGCTCACTTGAGCATACCACATGTATCTAATCCTCTGGGTCCAATTAACAAGCTCACAGGCACCAGGTGAAGCACATGCCCAGTGTCGTGGAATTAACAGAGGCACTCTCCTGGGTCTTCTGCTCCCATATGCCATGCCATGGAAGCTAAAGAACGCTGCACTGACCTGCGGGATATACATGTGGGGCCTCCTGCACTGAACGTGGATGTGATTTCTGCCAGAGTCGCTTGTGTGTTCCCACGGACAATTCCAGCAAACTCCAATGATTCATGCCGCATTGCAATAGGCACGCTGGCCAGGGTTCAACCTCACTCACTAGATAACACTTTACAACTTATACAGGTGTGGGCGTTTCCACGCCATCGCCTGAGGTAATACCACTTAATACCGCATAATCAATTTACATACTGCTATCCCATGCCTTTTGGTATGTGAGTGTATATACAGCATACAGGGTCTTATTGCAGAATAAACATGTCAGGACACCAGGTGTCCTGCAAATGAGCCTGTACAACCATCTCTATATCCTCTATGTTCTTCTTAAATCTCTTTTAACTGCTATTGTGTTAGCTCCTAGCTAGGCGAGACTGCTGTATGCCTTGCTGTTTGACCAGTAGTGCGTCCATTAATCATCATGGTTAAAGGTTGGTGAATTATCAGGTGTACATTAATTCCAGTGTATGTAGTTTTATTGTTAAAGCTTTGTTAGGGTCAGTCTGAATCAGTCTGAATACTCAGTGTGATTATAGATATTGTATAGAAACTCCATCATGCAAAGCATGTCAACTTTTTCAATGACGTCTGTGGACTGGCTAGGTTCAGGCCAGGTCGAGCTTTGGGCCAATCCTGGCCCAGCATTTTGGGTTTGCCTGGATGCTGGCCAGAACTGTGAGTCAGAAGGACGGCAGGTTTTGAAGGGCAGCGAGGAGGGTGCAGCTGGTGCCCCTGCTGACAGCAAACTCAGCCAAACCTGCAGCATCAGAGCCAGCCAGCCGCTACCGGGGCACCTTCTGTCCTCAGAGGAAATGCCCTCATACATCTCTGTCTGTAGTTCTCTCTCTCTCTACACACACACACACACGGTCATCTTCAAGTGTGACTTTTGTCCAAACCTTTGTCAGTGTTTAATATAAAACCACATAAACATGTCTGCTTGAAATTAAACTTAACACAGTTTGACATGACTGTATGATGGTGTAGCTCTGCAGTTGCTAAGTAGTGGTGTATGAGCTTGCATTACTTGTTAGCTACCTTAGTTTCATAGTTCCGTTGCTAAAGTAGCAAAGGACATACACCAAAATGTCTTTGCTGATTGATTACATTTTATAAATAAATTAATATGATGACCATTACTCGGCAAATGTATAAGGTGAATATACACTACTGTTCAAAATTTGGAACCAGCTGTCCTATTGATTATAACTGCGAGTTTTAAATTATGTATAGTTTATTCAAACACTAAGTTAGACTCCAGAAAGGATTTTAAGATGTTTTATTTAAAATACTAAAAAAATATAATCATGCTCTGCAGTGTACTGGAGGCCTGTCCAGGGTATTTCCTTCCTTCCACCCAGTGAGAGCTGGAATAAGCTCCAGGTCCCCCATGACCCAGGATTAGGAAGATATGTGAGAGTGAGTGGGACTAATAATTTTGTATATTGTAATTATCTATTTGCTTGATAAGTTATTTGTCTTGATATTTGATCACCACATTTCAAATGCACATCATGTTCTCATCATTCTGGGGGAATTTGGACCCCCAAAATTGGATAAACACACAAACAACTGGATATATCTGTAGTATACACTATATTGTCAAAAGTATTCACTCACCCATCCACATCATTGAATTCAGGTCCAATCACTTCCATGGTCACAGGTGTATAAAATCAAGGACCTAGACATGCAGACTGCTCCTACAGACATTTGTGAAAGAATGGATCGCTCTCAGGAGCTCAGTGAATTCCAGCTGTGATAGGATGCCATCTGTGCAACAAGTCCAGTCGTGAAATTCCTTACTACTAAATATTCCACAGTCGTCTGTAAGTGGTGTTATAACAAAATGGAAGCGACTGGGAATGACGGCAACTCAGCCACAAAGTGAGAGGCCACGTAAAATGAAAAAAAAAAAGTGCATAGTGCCCACAGCTCGCCAAATTTCTGTAGAGCCTATTGCTATAGACCTCCAAACTTCAGAGCGGAGACTGTGAGCCAGGCCTTCTCATCCAACATCAGTGTCTGACCTCACAAATCGCTTCTGGAAGAATGGTCAGAAATTCCCATAAACACATTCCTAAATCTTGTGGAAAGCCTTCCCAGAAGAGTTGAAGCTGTTATAGCTGCAAAGGATGGGCCGACATCCTATTAAACCCCTTGGATTAAGAATGGGATGTCACTCAAGTTCATATGCGTGTGAAGGCAGTCGCGTGAATACTTTTGGCAATTTGGTGTATATTGCTTGATCATTATTGTGCTTGATCATTATTGTGATCTTGCCATTGGCAGTATACACATAAGCCCCTGTGAGTTTGCTGTGGTATTTATGTATTCGCAGTTAATTCTTTTGGTTAAAATAATAAACCAAAATAACCAAGTAACAAGCAATTATCTATTGCTGTATCACAATCAAATGCATAACAATGTAACCACTGTACTGTTGTCCATATTGTGTCTAACACACACACACACACTTATCTAGTAAAGCTGAACATGGCCTTGGGTTGTAAACCAGACACAGCTCAGAAACTGGGATACACAGAGCAAAGAAGCACATTCTGACCTGTAGTCACCATAAACCGTAATGGACGTCATACAAAACCACAGAGCATGTGATGAGCTCAGTAGCACAATGAGCAGTAATTAGAGGAAATAATGAACTCAAATAGGTATCTCTGTAATTACTGAGGACCTGTCTCTCATTCAGTACTGTGCCACAGTCAGAGATCTCCCTTATATTTATTCCATTCCAGTTAAATATGAGCATTAAGCAGGCCTACAGGTTATTCACCTTTCAGTTCAGGACCACCACAAAGCAGGTACTACGTGGGTGGTGGATCATTCTCAGCACTGCAGTGACACTGACGTGGGGGTGGTGTGTTAGTGTGTGTTGTGCTGGTGTGAGTGGATCAGACACAGCAGTGCTGCTGGAGTGTCTAAACACTGTGTCCACTCACTGTCCACTCTATTAGACACTCCTACCTTGCTGGTTCACCTTGTAGATGTAAAATCAGAGGCACAATCGGTGTGTTGGCCAGTACTTCATCAATGGTCAGAGGATGCTGTTCACAGGATGCTGTTGGCTGGATATTTTAGACTATGCTCAGTCCAGCAGTGACACTGAGGTGTCTGATCCACTCACACCAGCACGACGTCAGTGTCACTGCAGTGCTGAGAATGATCCACCACCAGATTTGGGAGGGTTAATCATAAAGTGTATTCCGTTACAGATCACTGGTTACCTGTTAAAGATGTCGCTGTAATCTAATCCAAAGGATCGCTGCTTTGCTTTTTAAAGACGTATATTTAAACAAAGTCAGTAGAAAAGGATTATTTTAACAAGAATTTAGCACAGATGTACACATCACTAGTCCCGGAGGCCCAGTATCCAGCACAGTTTGTTGGTTTCACCTGCTGAAATGCACCCACTAAACCTGGCAATTAACCAAGGAGTGTAATCGGGTGTGCTTGAGTAGGTAAACTGCCAAACTGTGTTGGACGCCAACCCTACAGGACCAGAGTTGTGCAGCCCTGGTTTAGCACAAGGCAAAAAAGAAGACTGCACTGTTTTATTAAACCGAATGATCAATTATAGGTGGTTTAAGTACTGTGCTTCACACACTGATCTCACATTTAGCAAAATGGGCAAAGAAAAGAGGAGCAATACATATAAATAATTCTGTTTCATACAGTATCATTTGTGTGACATGTGCATTTGTAGTGAAAATGATGACTAGTTCAGGAATCGAGATAACTACCCAGAAAAAAATGTGATTTAAAAGAAATTATAAAATAAAAAATAATAATTAACACAGAAACGAGAATTTGCTGTAGTCTAAGTTTTGGAGATACAAATGCAATATAGTTAGAACTGTGCTGTTCTCCTGGGACTTCTCATAAATCTCATGTTTATCCTCACCAACAATAATTATATAGAGGTCTTGTTGACAACTCTGACTGGCCATCATTTGTGTTGTACCTGCTGAAATGCTGTACTGGCTCATAAGGTTTCATACCATCGTGTTCAGACTTTGATGATAGTAATTTGCAGACGTTCCTTAATCGGCTCTCAGAGGTTTCAGCGCTTCACATCAATCTACGTGTACCACACATTTAAAAAAGGCTTTAGTTTTACACTAAAACGTGGGAGATGATTACAGTTACAAATAATTATACTTTACACATACTGTATTATTAACATTGTCACCCATCATCTAACAAACTTTCCCCTCACAAGACTGTGCTTCCTTTTCACATTTCAGAACTGTTCTATCAGCTGGCTTCAGCATTAAACTAAGTTAATGCTCACAAATACTGAATTACAGCAAGTAAGACTGCAGAAGTGAGTGTAAAAGAGTTTACTGTCAGATCTGATCAGTTTGCTGCTGTAGAGTCTGGTGGAAAATCTGGGGATTCCGACTCGTGCTGTTGTGTTGGTAGCATTCTTTCCAAGTGAAGTATGCCTCAAATCGAGCAATCGGAAGAGTTCGAGAGGGTCACATCTTGGGTCCTTGGGAGGCGGGATGGTCAAGTAATGTGGGCCATACCAGTTGTGCAGATATTACCATATCACGCTGTTGGTGGCAGTGGATAGAAGAGTGCATGCACCAGCGACATGAAAGATCTAGGAGACCTACATGAAACCACAAAGAGAGAGAACCAAGAAATTGTCTGACATGTGCCAAGAGGCCCAACCGCCACGATTGCGGACATTCAGCGGGCAGTATTGCCCTGCATGAGTCATCCTGTTATGGCCAGTACCAATGGCAGCCAACTGCACGATGGAAGACTACATGCATGCAGACCATTACGACGACTGCCCTTAACATCTCACCAGGAGCGCCAGTCTGTGGTGCCAGACTGTCAGGGAGTCCCAATTTGTCTTGGTGGAGACGATTTTCTGCTAGTATAGTGTCATCAGCATATCCCAGGTTATTGATGTTTCCTCCACCCATCTTGACTGCTGGATCATCTCCAGACCTCCAGTCCTGCTTCTCTCACTACAGGTACAGTGATGGAATGGGGCTTTGTCTATCTCCTTTGACGAGATGTGGAACTGTTTGTTCATTTTCTGTCCTGACTGTGGTTTGTTAATCAGTGCAGAGGTTCTGCATTAGAACAAAGAGATGCTCTGGTATTCCCATTTTCCTGAGGACATTCAATAATTGGATGTGGTTGAGGCAGTTCCCTGTTTAATATGGTTCTAATTGCATGCATAAATCATCACACACTTGCTTTAAACAATTTTGAGTTGTTAGGTCATCTCAAACAGATTCACTTATGTGATTTCTGCTACTCTACACACGTCGCACACATCAACAGAAAAATAGTTGCACTCAGAAGGAATCAGTTGACCAGAATGAAATTTGGTTGGTAGGTTTGACATTGTGAAACATGTGAATGATGCTCAGCCGTGCATGTGACATAAGCTTATCACTGTACACGGCTAAACCAAAAACCGTGACTGCGGACATTCAGCAAGCAGTGATGCCCTCCATGAGTCATCCTGTTAGTCCCAGCACCACTGGTAGACAGCTGCACTATGCAGGAGTAAATGCACACAGCCTGTTACGACGGCTACCCTTAACGCCACGTCAACATAGCCAAAGACTGCAATGGTGTTGTGCCAGACTGTCATGGAGTGACTCAGAATGGTGGCGGGTCACCTTCAGTGACGAGTCCCACTTTTGTGCTGGTGGAGACGAGCAGCAAATCTGTGTATGGAGGCACCGTGGTCAGCTCCAAGATGAGTGGTTTATTGTCACATGTCACAGAATGTTCGGAAGGCCTGGAGTCTGGAGCCTACCGTAAAATCTGCAGGATCTGCATTAGAGTATTCAAGCTGCATGGGGTGGATTATCGCCGGACACCTATAGGAACCTCTACAACTCCATACTGAGATGTCTGGCATGTTGCATTAGCAAAATCATTTAAAATAACTCAATTTTAGTTTCATCGGTCCATAGCACCTTATTCCAAAATGAAGCTGCCTTGTCCAAATGTGCTTTAGCATACCTCAAGCGACTCTGTTTGTGGCGTGTGTGCAGAAAAGGCTTCTTCTGCATTACTCTCCCATACAGCCTCTCCTTGTGCAAAGTGCGCTGAATAGTTGAACGATGCACAGCGACCCCATCTGCAGCAAGATGATGTTGTAGGTCTTTGGAGCCAGTCTGTGGGTTGACTGACTGTTCTCACCATCCTTCGCCTCTGTCGCCTATCTGAGATTTTTCTTGGCCTGCAACTTCGGGCCTTAACTAGAACTGTGCCTGTGGTCTCCCATTTCCTTACCATGTTCCTCACAGTGGAAACTGACAGCTGAAATCTCGGAGATAGCTTTTTGTATCCTTCCCCTAAACCATGATGTTGAACAATCTTTGTTTTCAGGTCATTTGTGAGTTGTTTTGAGGCTCCCATGTTGCCACTCTTCAGAGAAGATGCAAAGAGGGGAAAAAAAGCAATTGGCCACCTTAACCTCCTTCTCATAATTGGATTCACCTGTGTATGTAGGTGAAGGGTCAATGAGCTTACAAAACAAATGTGTTACTGTAATTAGTGTAATTGTGTTCCAATAATTAGTGCTATTCAAATCAATAAAACGACAAGGGTGCCCAAATTTATGCACCTGCCTAATTATTGCACACTTTCTGTAAATCCTATAAACTTCATTTCACTTCTCAAATATCACTGTGTTTGTCTGCTATATGATATAATGAAATTGCTGATCCGACCAACCAATGATAGGAAAATCATCAAAATGATCAGGGGTGCCCAAACTTTTTCATACCACTGTATGTACATGAACAAAAGTTGAGGCAAAATTTAGCATGCTCCTACTGTTTTAACGGTGTGGCATACTTTTGCGAATTCTTTGCCCACCATGCTAATTAGCATGATCAACATTCAGTACTGATTAACTGCTTCCAGTACTTGCAAAACTTCATTAGCCCCACAGAGTCCAAAGCTAATGAAGCAAGCTTATTTCTTTGGGAGTACATACTGGGGCAAAGTGAGAAAACTGAAAATTTATTTTTATTGAAGCCCTTAATAGGGATGTTCCTACTGTTAGCTTGATCAGGGAAATGTCACTTTGAAGTTTCCTCTTTGAAACCCCTATCAAAGTCACATCAAAACCATGAAGAACGACATCTAACCAACATCTAATGAGTCATACCAGGATCAAACAGCAAACCACCTGCACACTATATCTCCACATGTGAGCTTAGAATAGTGTTGAGCTTCCTACAAACGTGTCGATGGATGACTATTTGCTTTTTGTATAGATTCCTGTGTGGTGCCACGTCAAGAGGAAAAAATCAGCATGCAGCTTCTAATCATTATGCATAAAACTGCAGGGCCTGCAGGTTCAGGTGTGTGTGTGAGTGTTTGTGTGTGTGTCTGGGACACTGAAGGTGGCCATGGAGAAAGTCATTGCTCTCATCAAATTACATTTACACCCAGTGAGTTTGTACTTTTTTGGCAGCTCCGGCTGTGAAAAGGATCATTTGCTGCACAGCATCTGTGACTACTGTCCTCAAGAACTCAAAACACACACCCACACTGCAAAGAACCATCCGCAACACAAACTGCAAACAACTGTCCAAACACTGGAGTGTGGTTATCACGACTGATTAGCAATCAGAGTGAGGTAAGGCCACATTACAGACACCCAGCAGTTAACCTGCCGCTGTATTAGAGTGGGTAGGTTATCAATGATGCTAGCATGGTGATTTACCCGGATACTATGTTTTGCTTCACGATGGATAGAGAAAATCAACAGGTGTCACAATGTTCCTCGGTTTCTCCTTTTTGAGTCTACACAGGAGTGACACCAGTTACACTGCTCACAATAAAAACAAATTTGACCTTTAGTGCTAAGGTATACACTCGCTATCCACTTCATTAGAAACACCTAGCTTGAATGACCACTATACAAGTTGAGACCGGATCATGTTTACCACTATGTTCATCACCTCTACTTATGCTGTAAATGTTTGGGAACTGAGGAGACCAGTTGCTGTAGTTTTGAAAGTCAAATGTTCTCCATTGTTTCATGATATAGCATTTCAGCTGCTCAGCAAGTCATATTTTTCCTTAATAATGCATGAAGTGTTTTCAATGGCTGACAGGTCTGGACTGCAGACAGGTCAGTTAAGCACCTGGACTGTATTACTATGAAGTCATGCTGTTGTAATACATGCAGAATGTGGTTTGGCATTGTGTAACTGAAACAAACAAGACTTTCCCTGAAACAGACGTCATCTGGATGGCAGCAATAGAATTGTGTTTATTATTAATGCAGTGCCGATTAAGGGTTCGGCCAGGGATCACGACCAACCAGTTTTGGTTTTGGCCCTTTGGCTCCCATATTTCTTTGGATTCTCTGAATCTTTTAACGATGTAATGACCCCTAGATGGTGAAATTCACAGGTTCTTTGCGATTTTAAGATGAGAAGTTTTTTCTTGAATTGTTACACTAGCTGAACTCCTCTTTACTTCTGAAAACAGCAGCATTTCAGAGTCATGCTTCTCCATTCTAGTAGCTAAAAGGTACCAAAGAATAGAATTTAGTCCCATACAGCATTCAGACCACGTGGAACAGAAAACTAGCATAACTAGCTGCAGTTTTTAGCAACCCTTTTCACACTACGATTAAAGACATACTCAGCAAAGAATATATGGTCTGTATAACTTCTTAGTAATGATTATTTGCACATTATTGGATACATATGTGATAACAAACCCTATAAGCTTTTAATAGAACAGGGAAGACGTCTGAACCTACCATATCCCTTCAGTGGCAAAAGCGGACTGAACCAAATATGGCAGGAGGCTGCTTAATGAAAAACACAGTACTCCTTCTAACCAGGAGTCGCAGTTTTCCCACAGAAAAATACGTTAAATTGTATTTCCTTTCCCAATTTCTAACCAATTTTGGCGAATTCTATTAAAATAAACGTACCCAAAACAACAGATTTCTTTCTCTGCTACATATCGTCGCTGTCCAAAGAAAAACATGTATCTCCATTTTTGTTGATTTTTACTTTTATGCTTCATTTGATCACATGAGCTGCTATTTACCCTGTGTGGAAATTTCATGAAGAATGGACCAACAGAAATGGCCCAAAACTGGTTGGAAAGATGTCTGGTTCCATTGACTTCCATTCAAGTTAAAAGAGGTTTTTGACCTCTCCTGTAAAGTGGCCATTTTGGAGATACCCGTTTTTCTTCGGACAGCGACAATATGTATGTATGTATGTATGTATGGGCTTATAGAACCCTAGCCTAGGTAGCTACCTACTTTTGCCTTTTGCAAAGAAAACCCCTGAGGTAATAACTAAAATCAAGCCCCTGTCACAGTTGTTGTCCTTTTCTAAATTGAAAGCAGGGCCAGATTAGAGGGAGAATGAAAAGAAGTATCTGGAAGTATCTAAGTATGACAATATACTTAAATAAATGCTGATGTGCTTTGGAATTTCAGCTTGCCTTACTGTAGTAAAAAAAAAAACTACAATGACTTTGCGTAGACGTGTTATCAGACAAAGGTGATAATATTAAATAAGAAGCACACGTTTTCATTTTACTGTTAAACACTGAGTATAATGCGCCCGTGGAGCTCAATGGGGTAAACTAGAATAACATGCACAGTATTTTCTGCACTATATAATCTGAGGTGATCTTATGAATAATAATCAGCTACTGTGCTACTACGCCCCAACTTGACTGAGAAGCAATTGGCAACACGAACTGCCAAAGTAGCCATTAAATCACATGACTTGCTCGCAAGTTCTGACTGCTTTTATTTTATATAGCGTTAAATTGCAGGACTTTAATATATTTTATTTTATATTGAGTTAAATAGCAGGACTTTAATTTAATTAGGTTTATTAAACAATAGCACAGCACTCCAACTGATCACATAGTGCTAGCTGATTTACCTTCCTGCATATGACTTCAGAGGTCGTAAGTCTGCATTCAAGACCTTGTGGGAACGAAGAAATTTCCAACTTCCAAGGAGGAAAAATCCATTTAAACATCACTCATAATTCCCGCTCGTAAAGTCAGAGTTTCTCAAGAGCTTTAACTTCTCTGCGTTTCCTATGGTGCCTAGCAATGCACATGGAACAAGAAGTAAAGCCAAACTGAATTTTGAGTTTGTGTTTACGCTATTTGTGTTTGAGAACACTGTTTGTGTACAATGTAGATAAACAATGGGATTCTGGGATACTTGTGGGGTTAAGTCCTTCTGTGCATGATTATCCTGCATGCCTTCAGCCCTACAACAATTGCTGAATTGCCATGGCCTACATCCACTTCTAAAGTAAATGAATCACTAACCAAACAGCTTTTCAATTCAGCTGTAAACTCATTAAAGAGCCTTTCATACATGCACAGCAGCCAAACAAGCACTAGCTCATTGTGAGCCTTAGTTTCCTGACCTCAAGCAGCTGATGATGTATGAACACTTATAGGTGGGAAGTAGGAATACAGAAATGGAAAATTCGGTCCCAGTTATTATGAACGCAGCATATGGACTAGCAATATGTGTTTAAGTAACTTTGATCAGAAAAACGAGATGGACCTGCTGGGAATGATGCTTTTTGGTAATTTGTCATCCAAGAGAGCAAGTTTATATTGCACTACTGTGCGTTAGATCCGTTTTTATCCACTTAGAAGCTTCACACAGCGCAAGTTCATATACGCAAATGTTTGCATGTGTGTAAGAGTAAAGGCCTAATTGAGCTGGATTAGTTTTACCTGGGGAGGTGGTGTTATGATTGATTGCTATACAAATCTGCCATGTCAGAGGGGTTTACAGGCCTGTGAAGCAGAAGCTCCTCCAATAACAGTAGGCTTGTTTAAATGAAATTTACGGTAATGTAATATCTAATTCTCATTATAGACAACAACACCTTGACAATAGACTGGAATGAGGCCAGTATTTTATCTTCCTTCAACTTCCGTCTTCACTTGTACAATGTGTCTGAATTATAAAAGGGAGCAGCACCTTTTAACACAAGGGCAAAAGATAAAAAGGAAAACACAGTGTACCCTGAACTACATCTCTTGCTCTCTGGGTTTCATTTCTGCCCCATTCCTGGATGTATTTTATTTTTAATTCATTGAGGCTCTTACATTGGGTCTCATCAACTTGACTTCTAAACTTGAACATGACCTCTTAGTTCACGCCATTGAAGAAGCTGAAAATAACATTTGCTATTGATGGCATAGGAGCTGTGTTTGAAGGACAGCTCTACAGTCACATGCATCAACGACATTTTAATAAAAGCGTGAGGTTAATCTTTTGCTTTGTAAATGTTTTAACTTTGACAGCACTAAAATAAACTTACCAGACCAAAAATGAGACATCTTGCATGTTTAAGGTGGTAGTAACTTCAGGCTCCTGCAGATGTTGCCTGTCCGGTGTGTGATGGGATTCATAGATTGAGAGGAGGTGCTATAATGAAGTGAATGTGTGGGAAAGCAGATGTTAATGATTGGCTAAAAGGAGTGACTGCATTTGGGCGTGCCAAAAGCCATAGTGTGAAGGAAGTAGCTGAATCTGCAGGTGTATGGAAGTGTACGGTCATACCGGTCTA